>JANAVB010005597.1:22187335-22622335 GCA_029216955.1 Iris pallida | reverse complement strand
AATCTCTATATACAACTCCAGATCTAAACAGGAAAACTAAAACAGGACAGACTAACTAAACTCCCGATCACTCCTGAGTGTCGGGGCCATAGGTAGCTAAGCCATCTCCTCAGTAAAATGTAGGGCATGTGTCCTCAGGGAAATCATCTGTAAAATTTTCAACAGGTCCAGTCAGGACATGAACGAGTACAACTCATCAAGAAAACCCAAGTAAATGACAGGGAACTATAAAGCAGTTATAGACAGTTTATTGATGAATATGGCAGTTTATATACAGGTGATGGTATAGAGAAACAGTAAGATACAAGGAAAGTAAAGTAACTAAACAAAAGAAGAATGATGGCAATGACGACTGTAAATAAATCTAGCTGAACTAAAGTAACATGATAAGTCCAGGCAGTAAATGTAAAACAAGTGTAAACTGCTATAAATCCAGTACGAGATGAATCTAATACAAGATGAATCCAGTACCAGATGATTCTAGGTAGTGATCAAGAATCCAGGTGAGTCCAGCTAATCTAATAGTGTGTTTTAAAATACCGAGATCGACATGTAAACGGTTGTGGGTAATCAGGCACACCTCTCACTGATCAGGCAAGAGATGGCTATGCTTCCAGTAGATTCCAGTTGGAGATTCCAGATTTGGGGTATGTCTACATGTCTTACTCAATATTTCTCCGCCCCGTAAACAAATTAATCCAGAATTTGACACGAGAATCGAGATGAGTCCAGCCAAAATATAATGATTCCAGAATGATTCCAGTTATTCCAGTAATAGAGGCCAGATAATATGGTGAGTGTGTCGCATACATGAATCCAGAAATATCCATACGTGTGGTATCAGAGAATCACATAAAACTGAATAGAACTGAAATACAGTAACTGGCAAATAAATGAGAGAACTATCAGAGAATGTACTCGCCTGATACTCTAAAAAGAGTAGTGTAATATCAGATGCCTGCACCAGAGTCACAATGTCCTAAATAGAACAATACAGGTTATAATGTGTTTAAAACAAGGTAAATGATGTGTATGATGCAATCTACATAATTTTTAGGTCAATCTAGGTCAAAGTCAACTCTCGGTCAACTCTGGTCAAACCAAGTTGTAGGTCCTGAAAAATTAAGTTGCACACATCAACAAAGTCAAAAATCAAGAAATACAACTTTCAGATGAATTACGCAGACATCAGATTGTGCATCCTTCAGATTGCGCACGATAGACTGTGCACACTTCCAAACGCGCAGGATGACGTGGCAAATCACCATCATTACCTGACACAAATCAAATCTTCTGACAGCTGACAGTACGGAGAACGAGGTGACCGTTCGTTTAAACGTGCAGCACGGCGCTCGAGGACAGCTGGCAGCGCAATCCATGTTGGCATAATCTATTTCCTGCACAATTCAAGTTGGCGCAATCCAAACCAGCGTAATTCAGTGTGCGCATTCTATCAACACAAATGATAAAATACACGTGGCATTCATGCCATCAATTGCTCATTTTGTGGCAACTGTCTATGTACGATCATGCGCATTTCAATCAAATGATGCCATGTGTCCAAATCAGTTGGCCCATAATCCAGTAACTGTCTGTGCAGTCCATTGTTGCGCAATCCAACTGCTGCGCAATCTACCATGCGCAGTCCAGAATAACTAAAAGTTAGTTATTTCTCAGAACTCTATAAATAGACTTTCAAGTCTCCATTCAAGGGGGGTCAATAATCAATAATCAGAGATCAGATTATAGAGAGATCAGACTTCAAAGTTCAGAGAGTTCAGGAGTTCTTGCCCAAGTGCTGCTGCATTCTTCAGAGGCTTTTGCCTTCAACTTTCGAGGCTTTTTGCCTTCAATTCTAGAGTTGTTTTCAACTTCAGAGGCCTTGTCTTCAGAGTTCACATCGTCCAAGGGATAAAGCAATCGTCATCTAGATTGGATTCCTAAAGTTGTACTATTCCCAGAATTTAAATTGAAATCTTTTACAAAGTTTGTATCAATAAAGTTCTTCAACTTTTGTTTTTGCAAACAAAATGACGACTCTGCTGGGGACGACTTTCTCCTCCGATGAGGAAGTGACAACTCAATGTGACATAGCGTCTATCGGGAAGACGCAGAAGACACTGGTTGTGAAGATCAACCAGACAGCCTACGAGGCTATGGTCAACTCCAAGACCACTCCTCGCACTGCAACCACTGCTGCCATGTCACGACCCGCTACCCAAATTGTTGGGCCAGGCCGAGTCATGCCCAGCCTACGTTGAGATAAAACGTAGTAAGCTGTTCTAAAGACAACAGGATAAGACTAAATGTGCTAACAGTTCTATAAGTGAAGAAGAATCATAAATGCTCCAAACACAAAAGATCGTATATAGTAAACGTCCAAGTACAAGTAAACTGAAATGTAAAACTGGATACATGTCCAGTTACAAAATGATATAGTCTAATACATGTCTCAAAAGTCTAAGTAAACAAAAGACATCTAGGCGAGGTTCCCTGCAGGAACATCCTCGTAAAGCAGAGCCGGGTCCTCGGCAGTAATCCCATAATATGAGTCGCAGAGTAACTCCTCCTCAGTAAGGACACCTACAACGTTATCCTGTCAAGACGGGAGCAAGTACTAAATCTAGCAAACTAGCATATGAAACATAGAAATGAACATGAGAGGAATAACTGGAAAGCATGGCATCACATAGTCTATCATGGCAAGGATACATATGTCATAGAAACAGATGTATATGTAATGTTTAAAACTGTAGCAGGTACGTGATCGGTCAATAGATGTACAATGTACTGTGGTACATGTAAATAAAATGTACATACGTACAAGTCAACAAGTATAGGTGTACATCCGTACAAAAATGTGGAATAATGGCCTACGGCAAAGTATGCATATAAAATGCGACCTCGCTCGCTACTATAGGGGGGTCATGATCATGTACTCTACCATCAGTTTCCCCATAACCCGTATTCTATCATGTGAAAGATACATAAAGACAGTTCTAAGCATGGTAGTGACTGGAAGTACAACATGTAGAATTTCTAACTTGCTACCCCAAGGATCAGCATTTAACATGGTGGAGTTTGCAGTTCATTTATGTGACAATATGTAAAGTTCGTAGAAAGTACTTGCCTCTAGCAAAGCAAAACAAAACAAGCTGCGATAACAGTGCTATGGATGTCCAGTAACTCGTCGCTATAGAAGTAAAATATAATAACTTAGTTTTACACTAAGCTAAAACACTAGGACACTAATTGGTGAAACACGACTTGTGACTGGACACCTAGCCAAAATGATGACTTGGCATAGGAGACCAATGTGGGGTGACACACTATGTTAACTAACTTTCTAGGGTCTTTACACTAGTGAGGGTTGGGGTTCAACATGACTAAAACTCCAAATAACACAAAAAGCTACAAGTCGTAATTAATCAATAAATAAATTAAAAGATCATTGTGTTCTAATAATTTTAGAGATAGACAAAAAGCCTAGTTTTTCGCAAAGTAAAGTACCAAAGTGATCCTTGTTAATCATAGAAATTTATTATAATTTTTCTGGAATTTATTAACCAGTACAAATATTTTATAAAAATCAGTTTTCCTAAGTATACAGAAAGTGAGTTTTGGTTTCATATGCCAAACTAGTGGCAAAACAGTAAATTAAATACTACAAAAATTATACTAAATTAGCTAACTTAACATAGTATCTAAAAACTATTTTTCCATAATTTTAGCAATACTTTAGGTATTTTTAGAAAATCAAAAACAACAATGCACACAATAATTAATTATCTGCATATTTTGTCCATGTATATAATTTGAACCAAAGTTCAAATACAGGACCCAAGGCCATGAATCAAGTCCAATATGACTTGTACAGGTCTTGAATGTGTGAAAACACATTTGAGCCCAAATACCCATGCTAGGCTTGGACACCAAATGGTTGCAGCAATTTAAATACAATAAAAATACAATTTGGTAATAGTGCAAAATAAATATTATTATTTTAACATGGTAAAATTATGCATAGTGAAAATATACATACATATGTTCTAAAAGTACATATATATATATATATAAGGAAAATACTTAATTATAAAAGTACATATATATACATACACTAATATTGTATATATATAGATATAGTATAAATATATATATATATATGAAGATATATACATATATGTATATAAATACAAATAAATATATAAAATTTTACTAAGCATAAAAATATATATATACATATATATAAAATACTGTTAAAATACAATATATACATATATACATACTAATACATATATATATATATATATATATATATATATATATATATATATATATATATATATATATATATATATATATATATATAAATATATATATAAAACATAAAAGAAAAAGAAAAGAAAAGAAAAGAAAACAGAAGAGAAAAGGGGGGGGGGGATTCGAACCTGAGCCAGCGGGGGGGGGGGGGGGGGGGATTCGAGTTAGAACGGGCTAGCCAGGGGGTCAGCCCATTAGTTGTGTTAGGGATAGGACTTAGGCAGATTTTATTAGGTTTTGATTAACATAAACATTAAAAAAAAATAATAAACACGAGCCTGTGTCCGGACAGTTAGGGACACAGGTATTAACGTGTCTGGGCTAGCACGACACGTACGAGTCGATTCTCGCGTGTCCAGTTTCACCATCATGTTCGTCAGGACACGGCGAACAACATACATGCGTACGAGACACGCACGACACAGTTGACACAAAAACACTCACGTGTCCAGATCTGGGGGGGGGGTTCGACGGTCGTGGACGGCGGAGGAAGCGTCGTGGCGGTGGCGGAGTGGTGGCGCTGGGGTCGTCTCGGCCGGGCGCGTCGAATGGTGGTGGTGGTTGGTGACGACGACGGCTGTGGAGGTGGCGCTGGGGTCCGCCGGAGTAGGGTTAGGGTTTTCGTCGGGGAAGAAAGGCTGCGGTGGTTGGGGGCTGTCGTGGTGGTTGTGGTGGGTTAGGGCTTGGTCTGGGGAGGAAGGAGGGGGGTTTTATAGGTCGGTCGAGGCGGTGGAGGCAGCCGGAAATGGCGGGGGCAGCGGTCGGGGCAGTCGTCGGGGGTGGGTGAAGAGCTGGAGGAGAGAGAGTCGGTCGGGGGGGGGGGGGGGGGGTTGACAGGTTTGCACAAAAGTCCCCCATATTTAGGAATTTGCATAATGGTTTATATAATGGATAAGTGCAAATAACTATTTGCATTCCTTAATAAATAACAATTTATTAATTACAAAACAGTATTAAAACAATTCTATTAATTGCAAATTGATATTAAAACATTTAAATAAATTATAAATTGATATTTTTAATATATAAAACTTATTTAAAATCATTTAAAAATTCTAGAAAAATTTCTAAAAATCTAAATAATTATTTTAAGGCTAATTTGTCACAAAAAAATAATTAACACTAATTAAAAATGAATTTTGAAAATCAGGGGCTTACAAGTCTTCCCTCCTTGAAAAATTTCGTCCTCGAAATTCACAAGGATTGAAGACCCGACAATATTCTAACATAGCAAGCAATGAACGAAAAAGATTAAGGCTGTGATCGAAACTAACCTCTAAGGTATCAAGCGGGAACGGGTGGTTCCCCCGCAGCGGTTGGATCGAACAAGTAAGGGAATCTCTCCCTCATGTCCGACTCCCTCTCCCAAGTAGATTCACCTGGGGAGTGACGGCTCCAAGCTACTCGTACTAGGGGTATAACCTTGTTCCTCAGCCTCTTCTCTCTCCGGTCTAATATCTCCACTGGCTGCTCAGAAACTGTAAGGCTGGGTCCGACCTCCAACTCTGAATGATCTAGCACATGACTGGGGTCTGGAACATATCTCCTCAGCTGAGATACGTGGAAGACGTCGTGAACTCCTGCTAGATTGGGTGGAAGTGCAACCCTGTAAGCTACCTCTCCGATCCTGCCAAGTACCTCGAATGGCCCGATGTATCTGGGGCTCAGCTTCCCTCCTCGTCCGAACCGGATCGTCCCTCGAGTAGGTGATATCTTCACTAGCACCATATCACCGTCTGCAAACTCCATCGGCCTGCGACTAGCATCGGCCCAGTGTTTCTGCCTGTCCTGAGCTACTCTGAGCCTATCTCTGATCATCCCGACTTTCTCTGCTGCATCCGTGATCATCTCTGGCCCAAGCATAACCCTGTCTCCGACATCATCCCAAAAGAGCGGTGTCCGACATCGTCGTCCATATAGTGCCTCGAAAGGAGACATACCAATACTGGCCTGGTAGCTGTTGTTGTATGAAAACTCTACCAAGTGCAGATGGCTCTCCCATGATCCTCCGAAGTCCAGCACGCAGGTCCTCAGCATATCCTCCAGCGTCTGTATCGTCCTCTCGGACTGCCCATCTGTCTGCGGGTGGTACGCCGTACTGAACTTGAGCCTATTGCCCAACTCCTCCTGTAAGCTCCTCCAATAGTGGGATGTGAATCTACTGTCTCTGTCTGACACGATGCTCACCGGCACTCCGTGTAGGCGAACTATCTGCTGCATGTATAGCTCCGCCAACTTCTCGGTGGAAAGCCCCACCTTGAAGGGTATGAAGTGCGCACACTTCGTCAGCCTGTCTACGATGACCCAGATGGCATCCTTCCCTCCTTGGGAACGAGGAAGCCCTGAAATGAAGTCCATCGTAATATGTTCCCACTTCCACTCGGGAATGGGTAATGGCTGCAATAAACCAGCTGGCCTCTGACGCTTCGCCTTGACCTGCTGGCAAACTAGACATCTCGAGATAAAATGCGATACATCCCTCTTCATCCCGTGCCACCAAAGATGTTTCCGCAAGTTACGGTACATCTTGTTAGCACCAGGGTGAATAGAATATCTCGATCGGTGCGCCTCCTACAAGACTGCCTCTACTAGATCTCCCTTTGGCACGCACAATCGGCTGCCATACCTCAGGGATCCATCCTCTGCTATAGTGAAGTCATCCAGCAATCCAGCTAATGCCTGGGGTCGAAGTCTGCGAAGGCTCTCATCTGTAGACTGTGCCTCCCTGATCTGCTCCATCAAACCTGACTGAATGTCAAGCGCCATCATCTGTATCACTGATCCTGGCCGAACTAGCTCGATACCGAGCTTCTCCAGATCCTCCCGTAAATGCTGATCAATCATCAGGTACCATGCCATCGGATGCCTGCTCAGCGCATCCACCACCACATTTGCCTTTCCGGGGTGATACTGTAAATCGATGTCGAAGTCCTTCATCAACTCCAACCATCGTCTTTGCCTCATGTTCAGCTCTTTCTGCGTGAACACATACTTCAAGCTTTTGTGGTCAGTAAAGATTTCCACACGCTCTCCGTATAAGTAATGTTTCCATAACTTGAGTGCAAAGATCACCGCAGCTAACTCGAGGTCATGGGTAGGATAATTTCTCTCATGAGTCCGCAATTGCCTAGATGCATAAGCAATCACTTTCCCATGCTGCTGTAGGACACATCCTAGCCCCTTCCCAGAAGCATCACTGTATATGGTGAAACCTCCAGAACCTGAAGGTAAAGTAAGAACTGGAGCGGTCGTCAGCCTCCTCTTCAGCTCCTCAAATGCTGCCTGGCAGTCCTCTGACCAAATGTACTCTGCGTCCTTCCGCGTCAGCTTCGTCATGGGTTCAGCTATCCTAGCAAAGTCCTGGACGAACTTTCTATAATAGCCTGCTAAACCCAGAAAGCTCTTGATCTCTGAAACTGACGTCGGAGCCTTTCACGTCTCAACTGCAGCAATCTTCCTGGGATCCACCGAGATTCCATCTCCAGTGACTACATGGCCGAGAAACTCCACTCGGTCTAAAAAGAACTCGCACTTCGGCAATTTGGCAAACAATCTCTCCTGCCTCAAAATCTCCAAAACTATCCGTAAGTGCTCTGCATGCTCCTCCGGCGTCTTCGAGTATATCAGGATGTCGTCGATAAACACTACGACGAACTTATCCAGATACTGGTGAAATGTCTTATTCATCAAGTTCATAAAGACAGCTGGCGCATTTGTGAGACCAAATGGCATCACCAAAAACTCGTACTGTCCGTACTTCGTGTTGAATGCCGTCTTCTGGATGTCTGCTGGCCTAACCTTCACCTGGTGGTACCCGGATCTCAAATCTATCCTGGAAAACACCTTCGCCCCGCTCAACTGGTCGAACAAATCATCTATCCTGGGCAGAGGATATTTGTTCTTGATGGTGATGGCATTCAAGGCCCGGTAATCAATACACAACCGGACTGTACCATCCTTTTTAGGCACAAAGAGCACTGGCGCTCCCCATGGAGAAGCACTGGATCGAATGAAACCCTTTTTCAACAGGTCATCTATCTGCTCTTTCATCTCTATGGCCTCCTTGGGATTCACTCTATAGCAAGCCCGGTATACTGGTGATGAACCCGGCACTAGATCTATAGTGAACTCCACATCTCTGTCAGGCGGAAGTCCTGGAAGATCCTCTGGGAATACATCCATAAACTCCCTAATGATAGGGTGTGGCGGTGCTGCATCCTCGACTGTAGCACAACAGTTCGGCTCTAGGCTGATCTCCGGCCCTGTCCTCCTGACACTGAATGGTGCTGTGCCTGGGGGACTGAACACAATACTACCCTCATGGCAATCTATAGATGCATGGGCATAGCTAAGCCAGTCCATCCCCAATATGATATCATAACCGGGGAGCGGCATCACAAAGAATCGCCCTCTGAACTCTCTCCCGGCTATAAAAATAGAACATCTATAGATAGATCTAATAGGCACTGGTCCTCCTCCCGTCATCACTCTACTAATCTCCGCAGTAGGTGTAGCTACTAGATGATGTTTATGCATAAACTCTAATGATAGGAAGCTATGAGATGCACCAGAATCAAACAAACATACAGCTAGAAAAGTATGCAAATAAACATGACCTGTGATGACGTCAGCTAAGTAATCCGGCTCCGAAACCTGCTCCGGCTCTGGCTCAATGGCTAGGCTATAGACCTTCCCCTGAGGTCCCTTCTGCTGCTGCAGATGCTGTCCAAACCTCTGCTGCTGAGTCGGGAGTGGTCCTCTAGGTCCCTTCGCCGATGGACAGTTCCGAAGCTGATGGGTGGCAGACCCACAAACTAAACACTGTCCCAGCCTCTTTCTGCAAATGGACCTGTCGTGCCCTGGTCTTCCGCAGAAAGAACATATAGCTCCTCGCTGCTGCTGCTGCTGGGGTCCCGGGGCTCTAACTGGCGGGGTCTGATGATGTGGTGTAGAGGGACGGTAAGTCTGCTGGGGTGGCGTCGGTGCTTTCTGCTGGAAAGCCTGACGCTTGGACGGTCCCTCATGATGCACAGAAGCCGGCCTCTTGTATGACAGAAGACGCTCCTCGATGCTCCGAGCTAACTCTAGGCTCTGGTAGTAGTCAGTCGTACCGTTTGCCACTATAAGAATGCCAATGTCTGGAACTAGACCATGGCAAAACCTACGGGTCATCTCCTCTGGATCAGCAACCAGACTAGGAGCAAAACGGCTCAAGCGACTGAACTCTCCCGCATAGTCGTCAA
This sequence comes from Iris pallida, assembly GCA_029216955.1. Classification (NCBI taxonomy): domain Eukaryota; kingdom Viridiplantae; phylum Streptophyta; class Magnoliopsida; order Asparagales; family Iridaceae; genus Iris; species Iris pallida. The sequence continues at coordinate 22,612,772 of JANAVB010005597.1, read as the reverse complement.
CAGAACGGTTCCCCTGCTGGATGTTCTGGAATCGTAGCCCCATGGCTACTCTAGCAGTGGTCGAGAAGAACTTCTTCTTGAACTGGGTCTTGAACTGGTCCCAAGTGGCTCTACCTCTCGCGAACAACGGCTCATTCCTGAACCAGACTCCGGCTAAGTCTATCAGCAGAAATCCTGCTGCCTCGACCTGAAGGTCATCCGGCATCCTAACTCCCAAAAGCTTCCTCTCTATAGAATCTAGCCAGTCATCAGCTACTACTATGCCCTCAGTCCCTGAGAACTCCTTGGGATTCAGACCCATGAAGTCCTTGACCGTCCCCGCTCTCTGCCGTGGCTCTACATGTGGTGGGACCACGGGACGTCCCTCAGAACGCTCCATGCTCTGGCGGAGTAGGGTAGTCTGCTCCTGATGGGTTGTTAGGAACCCCTGGATCAGTGTGAGCAGCTGGGTCCCGTCGAGTGTGACGGAAGCCTGGGTGGGTATAGTGATAGGGGGTGGTGGAAGTATCGGGTCCTGCTGGGACTGGGATGTGGAAGGTGGTATCTGGGTCTGTGGATCTGTGGAGTAGGGGAATGTGGTAGGTGGAGGTGTATCAGTCAACCGGTCAGCTGACTGGATATGGAGGGCCCCATTCTCGGGGGTAACATACTGGGACGAACGAGTAAGCACCATCTAAATTACACATAAAAAGACTTATAAGGACTTGTTTAAAGTAAGCAATCATATGCAAGAAAAATTTAATTATAATAGCAAACATGTGATGTATTTCCTATGTTGCAATCCTAGCATTCCTCTAGGTGTTCTAAGCGTCTTTCCTAATGTTGTCTAATTACCTTAAGTTCCTAATTGCAGGCATGCTTGGTACAATAACGTAACCAAACAGTTTAGTCAGGACCTGCATGGGCCACCACTAAAAACATGTCACGACCCGCTACCCAAATTGTTGGGCCAGGCCGAGTCATGCCCAGCCTACGTTGAGATAAAATGTAGTAAGCTGTTCTAAAGACAACAGGATAAGACTAAATGTGCTAACAGTTCTATAAGTGAAGAAGAATCATAAATGCTCCAAACACAAAAGATCGTATATAGTAAACGTCCAAGTACAAGTAAACTGAAATGTAAAACTGGATACATGTCCAGTTACAAAATAATATAGTCTAATACATGTCTCAAAAGTCTAAGTAAACAAAAGACATCTAGGCGAGGTTCCCTGCAGGAACATCCTCGTAAAGCAGAACCGGGTCCTCGGCAGTAATCCCATAATATGAGTCGCAGAGTAACTCCTCCTCAGTAAGGACACCTACAACGTTATCCTGTCAGGACGGGAGCAAGTACTAAATCTAGCAAACTAGCATATGAAACATAGAAATGAACATGAGAGGAATAACTGGAAAGCATGGCATCACATAGTCTATCATGGCAAGGATACATATGTCATAGAAACAGATGTATATGTAATGTTTAAAACTGTAGCAGGTACGTGATCGGTCAATAGATGTACAATGTACTGTGGTACATGTAAATAAAATGTACATACGTAAAAGTCAACAAGCATAGGTGTACATCCGTACAAAAATGCGGGATAATAGCCTACGGCAAAGTATGCATATAAAATGCGACCTCGCTCGCTACTATAGGGGGGTCATGATCACGTACTCTACCATCAGTTTCCCCATAACCCGTATTCTATCATGTGAGAGATACATAAAGACAGTTCTAAGCATGGTAGTGACTGGAAGTACAACATGTAGAATTTCTAACTTGCTACCCCAAGGATCAGCATTTAACATGGTGGAGTTTGCAGTTCATTTATGTGACAATATGTAAAGTTCGTAGAAAGTACTTGCCTCTAGCAAAGCAAAACAAAACAAGCTGCGATAACAGTGCTATGGATGTCCAGTAACTCGTCGCTGTAGAAGTAAAATATAATAACTTAGTTTTACACTAAGCTAAAACACTAGGACACTAATTGGTGAAACACGACTTGTGACTGGAAACCTAGCCAAAATGATGACTTGGCATAGGAGATCAATGTGGGGTGACACACTATGTTAACTAACTTTCTAGGGTCTTTACACTAGTGAGGGTTGGGGTTCAACACGACTAAACCTCCAAATAACACAAAAAGCTACAAGTCGTAATTAATCAATAAATAAATTAAAAGATCATTGTGTTCTAATAATTTTAGAGATAGACAAAATGCCTAGTTTTTCTCAAAGTAAAGTACCAAAGTGATCCTTGTTAATCATAGAAATTTATTATAATTTTTCTAGAATTTATTAACCAGTACAAATATTTTATAAAAATCAGTTTTCCTAAGTATACAGAAAGTGAGTTTTGGTTTCATATGCCAAACTAGTGGCAAAACAGTAAATTAAATACTACAAAAATTATACTAAATTAGCTAACTTAACATAGTATCTAAATACTATTTTTCCATAATTTTAGCAATACTTTAGGTATTTTTAGAAAATCAAAAACAATAATGCACACAATAATTAATTATCTGCGTATTTTGTCCATGTATATAATTTGAACCAAAGTTCAAATACAGGACCCAATGCCATGAATCAAGTCCAATATGACTTGTACAAGTCTTGAATGTGTGAAAACACATTTGAGCCCAAATACCCATGCTAGGCTTGGACACCAAATGGTTGCAGCAATTTAAATACACTAAAAATATAATTTGGTAATAGTGCAAAATAAATATTATTATTTTAACATGGTAAAATTATGCATAGTGAAAATATACATACATATGTTCTAAAAGTACATATATATATATATATATATATATAAGGAAAATACTTAATTATAAAAGTACATATATATACATACACTAATATTGTATATATATATATATAGTATAAATATATATATACATATGAAGATATATATATATATATATGTATATAAATACAAATAAATATATAAAATTTTACTAAGCATAAAAATATATATATACATATATATAAAATACTGTTAAAATACAGTATATACATATATACATACTAATACATATATATATATATACATATATATATATATATATAAATATATATATAAAACATAAAAAGAAAAAGAAAAGAAAAGAAAAGAAAACAGAAGAGAAAAGGGGGGGGGGGATTCGAACCTGAGCCAGCGGGGGGGGGGGGGGGGGATTCGAGTTAGAACGGGCTGGCCAGGGGGTCAGCCCATTAGTTGTGTTAGGGATAGGACTTAGGCAGATTTTATTAGGTTTTGATTAACATGAACATTAAAAAAAAAAATAAACACGAGCCTGTGTCCGGACAGTTAGGGACACAGGTATTAACGTGTCTGGGCTAGCACGACACGTACGAGTCGATTCTCGCGTGTCCAGTTTCACCATCATGTTCGTCAGGACACGGCGAACAACATACATGCGTACGAGACACGCACGACACAGTTGACACAAAAACACTCACGTGTCCAGATCTGGGGGGGGGTTCGACGGTCGTGGATGGCGGAGGAAGCGTCGTGGCGGTGGCGGAGTGGTGGCGCTGGGGTCGTCTCGGCCGGGCGCGTCGAATGGTGGTGGTGGTTGGTGACGACGACGGCTGTGGAGGTGGCGCTGGGGTCCGCCGGAGTAGGGTTAGGGTTTTCGTCGGGGAAGAAAGGCTGCGATGGTTGGGGGCTGTCGTGGTGGTTGTGGTGGGTTAGGGCTTGGTCTGGGGAGGTAGGAGGGGGGTTTTATAGGTCGGTCGAGGCGGTGGGGGCAGCCGGAAATGGCGGGGGGCAGCGGTCGGGGCAGTCGTCGGGGGTGGATGAAGAGCTGGAGGAGAGAGAGAGTCGGTCGGGGGGGGGGGGGGGTTGACAGGTTTGCACAAAAGTCCCCCATATTTAGGAATTTGCATAATGGTTTATATAATGGATAAGTGCAAATAACTATTTGCATTCCTTAATAAATAACAATTTATTAATTACAAAACAGTATTAAAACAATTCTATTAATTGCAAATTGATATTAAAACATTTAAATAAATTATAAATTGATATTTTTAATATATAAAACTTATTTAAAATCATTTAAAAATTCTAGAAAAATTCCTAAAAATCTAAATAATTATTTTAAGGCTAATTTGTCACAAAAAAATAATTAACACTAATTAAAAATGAATTTTGAAAATCAGGGGCTTACATGCCACAAGCAAAGTGCACCCAGTTTGGGTCCCAAAGATTGCTGCGTATTCTGTTAATATTTCCAGTAAGTCTTCTGCACAGTCTGCCAGCAAGCCTGCTGTGCAGTCCAAAGCTTCTGTCATCAAGCCTACTGCACAATCTATCTCTGCTACTGCTGTGCAATCTGCTATTGCCAGTACACAGAAGACTTCATATGCTGCCATGGCTAAGTATAAAACTCCTATGCCCTTGGCGCAATTGGCTGCCAATCTTTCTGCGCAAACCAACACTCCAGCAACCAGAGTACAACCTAAGCATTCTGTGGCAAGAACTCCTGATGCGCAAACCCCAGTCTCTGTGGTCAGAACCAGTGTACCATCAACCCATGCGCAAAGCATGCCTGCGCAATCCAAGAGTGACAGCCTTTTGGCTAAACTCTCTTCTTCTCATAACAAAGAGAAAGATTCTGTTCCTCCTCCCAAACATTTTATTGCTCTTGTGCAATCCACTGGGGGTAGTCCTTTGGCTATTCCTCTCCCTCTTCAGAACAAAGGGAAAGGCCCGTTGGTCTTTTCTCAAACTTTTTTGTCTCATGATTTGGAAGACAACAGAGGAAAAAGCTCTTTAGCTAACCCTTCGTCCCAAAACAAAGGAAAAGGCCCTTTGGTCTTTTCTCAATCTTCTTCAGTTTTTACCGAAGAAGATCAATCTGAACAAGCCTCGGCACCAATCAGTACTAGAACTCTTTCAAACAAGGATTCTTCTTTCCTTTATAACAAAAGGACTTGTACTGACCAAAGAGGTATTCTGCCTACCCTGGTAGCAGAATTCCAAGATCTCCCAACTCTCAAGATTTCCCGTTCCAGACAGGAAAAACTGTTAGTGTCTCAGACAGAAACCCCTGGGGGTGAATTTGCAGATCTAAGGACTTATCTCAATAGACCCGCTTCGGTGAAACGCAAACAGCCAATGTCGAAGATCAAACATCATCAAAAACAAATCTCCAGGGTTAAAAATCCTGACACTTATGCCAATGAAGTGAGCACCTCCCTGTACACTCAAGGGACTAAACATTTGAAGAATCGGAATCATGTTCCGAACATTATCAAAGAACAGATCCCTCAGAGTTTTTCTCATCCTGCTGTTGTTCTCGATCTTCGAGAACATCTAAGACAAAAACGAGACAATGTTTCAACATCTTCAATTCAACCATCTGATCATCATTGCAACCACAAAGTCATCATCCAATGTTGTTGTCAAACAACAAAACGATCTGTCTTCGAACGTCTGACTTTGCTAAATCTGAACCTATGTCAGAGGAAGACGAAGTCTTGTATGCCTCTATCAACATGACTTCCCGAGACACTGAGGGTAGACGGTGCTCTATGCACGGCAAACCTCGTAAACCAAGCCAACGGTATTTAGAATTACTCCAAGAATCTTCTGAAGGAGTGTTTCGACATACCCGTTCTCGAAGCCGAGATACAATCGGTCAAAGGAATCTTTCTCAAAACCCTTCAGGTTATCTTCCTACTTCTCAGTCAGGAGATGACTCTTTATCCGACTATGATGCATATAGTGAAAGCTCCGAACAGATAGTGTCTTCCACTGTACCAAGAGAAGTGACAGCTTATGTTGTCAATGAAGATCCAGATGCTTCAACTTCTACAAATCAAGAATAACGAATCGCTGTACTTGAAGACAAGCTAAAAAACATGGCTGAAATGATTGCTAGTATGCATTCTATCATTGTGGCACAGCATGCTACACCACCGACTGTACCTACTGCTGTAAATCCAGAGATCATAGCATCTTCAGTACCTGCCAATACTGGGCTGGGGGTAGTGTCTCCTCAAATGCCTCCTGTGCAAGTACAAGTTCAAACTACACCAAGTCAGTCAGGAGCTGGGGGTAGTGCTTACAATGCTGTTCCTCCTCCTACCACTCTAACTCAACATGCTCCTTCTTTGTCATCCGAAGATGCCAATGAAGCTGTCAAACTCTTACGAACCCAGTTCGAAGCCTTTAAAGAGAAAGACAACTTGCAAAGATTGGGGATCAAGCAACCTTATCCAGTTGAGTGGAAAGAGGTCCCGTTCCCACCAAAGTACAAAATCCCAACAATCTCTTTGTTCGATGGCAGTACTTCTCCTAGTCAGTTCATCAATCATTTTGAGGTAATGACCGTTCAACTCCAGCCAAATGACGCTCTTCTTAACAGAGTGTTCGTCGGTTGTTTAGCCGGCGTAGCATATGACTGGTACAGAAGTTTGCCCGATGGTTGTATCACTTCCTTCTCAGGTCTCAAACAAATCTTCTTGGAACGGTTCTATGAAGGATTCAACGACATGACTATGTCGGCTCTCAACAAAATCAAACAGAAACACAATGAAACTGCTGAGAGTTTCATCGAACGGTTCCGCCGTGAAGCCTTGAAGATGCCTTCCGGGACTCCAGCTGCTGTCACTATTGATACTTGTAAGGCAAATCTCTTGCCTATCATCAGTATGTGGACAGGATCTACCCAGTTCCAAGATTGGCCCTCATTCATTGTCAACGCCAAAGCTGCTGAAGTGAGTGCCGAGAAGTTCAAGCAATTGGGGGTACAAATGTCTAACCCCGATCGAGATGAACACCAGACATCAGGTGGTGGCAACTGCCAGAACAACCGCAAAGCAAAAGAGACTTTGAACATCAATCTGAATAAGAATAAAGAGTCTCTAGCTGTCAATGTGGCTTCGCCTACTTCCACTCTGACTCCTTCTGCACCACCACCGAGGGAACCTCGTCCGAAAGTAGAATATTCCTTTGACGAGAATGATACTACAAGCATCTTTGAATGTTTACTCAAAAGTAACAAGATTCAGCTCCCAGATCCAAAGAAACCGGATGAAGTCGGTAAGACAGATCATCCTAAATATTGTGTTTACCACAGGTTCATTGGACATCCTACTCGAGCATGCTACGTACTCAAGGGTAAAATTCAAGAGCTCGTCAATGCTGGTGTCGTCACTCTGCAGCAAGATGAGAAGACTGTTACTGCAAACATGGTTTCGGTCCAATTCGGTGACTTTCCTCCACAGATGGTACAGCACGGTGTCATTTCTATTCCCAAAGTTACTCTTGAGATTGAGAATCTTCCGCCTCCACCAAATGAAGGTCTTGTCCACTCGTCTCTTGACAACGGCGAAGTTATCTGGGTCCATCCAGATCTTGTTTCGGAATTCAAAGTTTTTTCTTCTTCTAAAAAGAAAGACCGCTCCAAAAGCAAGATAAAGACCTGCAACATGGTGTCTTTTGAACCTATCGTTGACGAAAAAATTTTGCTAGGCACTAGATCAGGGAAAACTTACTTGAAGGAGTATCCTGATACTCAAGAAGACCCTACCTCTTCTTCTGAACCTGCTCCAGCACAACCTGCTTCCACAGAAGAGATCCCTTCCACATCCTCACCAGTTGTAGTGTCTATTCCTTCCAAGCCGGTGGTTGCCGATAAAGGCAAACAACAAGTCCGCTTTGACAAGCCCCTGAAGAAATCATCTCCTACAGGACTTGAAAAGCCATACAACTTTGATATATTGGCTCAACTAGCCAATACACCAGCTAGGTTATCAATCTTTGAGCTCTTACGCCTTTCTAAGGAGACTCGAGAAACTCTAAGTGAAGCCCTGATGCAGGCTGAAACTTGCCTAACTCTCCTGAAGAAACCGGAAGCAGAGCCAGTTTCTTGCCGTCATTGTCACAGCGTATTAGAGTTGATTCCAAACATCACTTTCACTCAGGATGATATATTGCTGGAGGATAATAGACATGATCGTCCTCTTTATTATACAGGGTATGTCGATTCGATGAAAGTCGATCGTATCCTGATAGATCCAGGGTCTGCACTCAGCATCATGCCAAAGACAATGCTAGACGCATTAAAGATACCAGTGCATAGTCTTTCAAGCACAATCACCACTATCTTGGGATTCAACCAAAGAAGGAGTGAACCTTTGGGTAAGATTCGCCTAAAACTTCAAATAGGCAATCTTCGCACAAAAGTGACCTTCTATATTATCGACAATCATGGTTGTTCTTACAACGCTCTCCTGGGAAGACCCTTTCTCCACGAACATAACATTGTTCCATCAACTCTTCATCAATGCTTCAAATATGTTGATGACAAAGGAGAAGTTCACAAAGAAGTTGCAGACCTTAATCCTTTCAAGGGTGTCGAAGCATATTGCAATGATGCTCGTATGTATAAAGAAGAATTTATGAACGTGGTATTGGCCATGGATACTGAAGAAGACCAAGAAGCAGTGCCCAAAGACACTCTTATTATACCTGTTAAAGGGCGTGTTTCCCACCCTCAGTCTTCTAAACCACTGGCTATTCACTTGCCAGTCCAGCGACAATCCACTAATGGCAATCAGGATAAAAGGGAGCTCACCTCTTCTGAGCCACTTGTTATTGACTTACGTCGTAACAAAGACAAAAAGCAACTCACTTCTTCTGAGCCACTTATTGTTGATTTAACTCATAATAAGGAAAAAAGGGAGCTCACCTCTTCTGAGCCACTTGTTATTGACCTTCGTCGTAACAAGCCTCTTCCACGCTCTTCTTCTCCCCCTCTTGTAATCAATCTGACCAGGCCTGCTAAGGCTAAAGGTCCTGCTGTAAATATAGATGTACATATCAATGAAAAAGCATCTACTTTCCAGTATACTGATGTTATTTATCATACTAAATGCTATTTGGATATGTTAGATAGCTTCAAATCATTTACAATGAGAGTTGTGCAATCTCTTCAAACAGAAGTTTCATGTGAACACCCAAAAGATTTATATCGTATTGTTCCTGCTCATAAGAAAGGTGAACGTCCAATACTTTTTAGTAAAAGACGGAACAAAAATTCAGCTATACGGATGATAGCAAAGTTAACGACATGGGACATCTTCAATTTCGTCGTTACAGTCAACAATCAAAAGACATCGTCCGAAAGATGGGTTACGACTTCAAAAGCGGCCTCAATTATGGTAAGGGCAGAAGGACTCCTCTCCGTACCGCTGTTCCATAAGGAAAGTCAGAAATGTATTACAGCAAGACCAAAAGAGGTCTTGGATATGCTTCTCCTCTGATATTATCCCCAGCAGGTTCTGAATCTGATAGTGAGGAGCGTTCTAACTCTTCTGATTCTAGGTCATGGGATTCTGATACCAGCATTGGTGAAGTCCATCGTGTAATCATATCTTCTAATATGGTATCCGCTGAACTTTCGGAAGGATATGATGAGGATGTTGAAGAAAATCCTGAAACAGATCATTGGACTCAACAAATGGACAATCAGTGGGTACTCCGATTCGAACAAAGAGAACCTCCTACTGAAGATCAACTAGTTCAAATTGATGTAGGGGAAAGCGAGTCACCTCGTCCAATCTTTATTAGCAAGAATCTTCCAGAAGCAGATAAGCAGGAGTTGATTCTTCTCATTAAAGAATATATTGACGTCTTTGCTTGGAGTTACGAAGATATGCCAGGTTTAGATCCTAAAATTGCTACTCACAAACTGAATATTCTGCCTAATGCTAAACCAGTCAAACAGCAGCAACGGCGATTCAAGTCTGAAATGATGGACGCGATCGATGATGAAGTCAAGAAGCTTATCGCTTGTGGCTTTATTCGAGAAGAACAACATCCTGATTGGGTAGCCAATGTTGTTCCAGTCCTGAAGAAAACCGGTAAAGTCCGAGTCTGCATCGACTTTCGGGATCTTAATGAAGCATATCCGAAAGATGAATTTCCTCTCCCTATCACGGACGTTATGATTGACAATACCTGTAGGTTCGAGCGAATATCTTTTATGGATGGATTCTCTGGATATAATCAGATCAAGATGAATCCCGAAGATGAAAACACACATCTTTTCGTACTCCTCGGGGAGTCTATTGCTACACAGTGATGCCATTTGGTCTCAAGAATGTTGGTACAACTTACCAATGGGCCATGAGTACCATTTTTAGAGAACATCTTCGCAAAACAGTCGAATGTTATGTTGATGATATCGCTGTTAAAAGTCGTCTGAAAGAAGATCATATCCAAGATTTGAGAACAATCTTCAAATCTCATGCATTAACATCAGCTCAAGATGAATCCCACCAAGTCATTCTTGGGTGTCTCTAGTGGTAAATTTCTCGACTTCGTTATTACCTCTAAGGGTATACACGTGGATCCCGAGAAGATCAAAGCCATTCAAGAGATGCGTCCTCCACGCAACCTAAAAGAGCTACGAGGATTTTAAGGTCGACTTGCATACATCAGGAGATTCATTTCGAACTTGTCTGGACGCTGCAGACCATTCACTCAGTTAATGAAGAAGGGTGTATCTTTTATTTGGACTGAAGAATGTCAACAAGTATTCGACGAAATCAAACGATATCTTATGAACCTACCAGTTTTGGTGCCACCAATCTCAGGTATTCCATTCTTAATGTACGTCCGTGCTATGGATCATTCATTGGGTGCTTTACTCGCTCAAAAGAATAAAGAAGGCCACGAACAGGCTATCTACTACCTCAGTCGTACTATGATTGGTGCTGAACACCGTTATAGTCCGGTCGAAAAAGAATGTCTAGCCCTTATGTTCGCCGTTCAAAAGACAAGACATTACATCATTGGTCAAACCATTCATGTCATATTCCGAGTCAATCCTCTTCGGGTACTGATGAAGAAACCTAGCACACTCAACTCTCGGCTTGCTACATGGGCCATTCTTCTAGCCCAATATGACATGGTGTATGTTCCTCAAAAATCTATCAAAGGTCAAGCACTGGCGGATTTTTTGGCGGCTCATCCTGTACCAGAAACATCCAAGCTTTACGATAAAATTCCAGACGAGACGTTGGAAGTCAACATAATTTCTGAAGAATTTTCAACCTGGCGTCTATTCTTTGACGGAGCATCCAGAATCGGACCCAACGGTGCTATTGTAGCAGGAGTTGGAGTTGTTCTCGTTTCTCCAGATGGATCAACTATCCAAAGAGCTTACTCTCTAGATGATTCCTGTTCCAATAATGTAGCAGAGTATAATGCTCTACTTATTGGTCTTCAATTAGCCAAACAATTGGATATTGAATATCTCGAAGTTTATGGCAACTCTAAGCTGGTTGTCAATCAGGTTAGAGGAACTTATGAAGTCCGCCTTCAAGATCTGGTACCTTACTTTGAAGCAGCAATCAACATGGCTATATCATTCAAAGCTTTCTTTATTAGATATGTACGCCGAGCTTGCCATACTGAAGCAGATGCCTTAGCCAATCTTGCAGCAGTCTTAGCCGTTCCCATCAGAAGACAACAAGTGGTGGTTATCTCTAATCGAGAATTGTTTTGTGTCAAAAACAATCGTAACATCGAGTTTAGTAATTTTGCTGAAATTAATGTTATCAATGAAGATTGGATAACTCCTTTCATCGACTTCGTGGTTCATGATATACTCCCCGAAGATCCTAAGGAGGCTACAAGTATTCGACGACGATCTCTACGATTCTACTACAATCAAACCACTAAGACCCTCTATCGGCGGACTTATGACGGTCTTCTTCTACGCTGTCTAGCTGGTGATGAAGCAAAACAGGTATTACATGAAGCTCACGATGGTGTCTGTGGAGCACATCAGCCTGGTCCTAAACTACAGGATCGCATCCGAAGAATGGATTACTATTGGCCCTCTATGGTATCAGATGCCATCGAATATGCAAGGAAATGTCGAGCCTGTCAAATCCATGCAGATTTTATTCATCAACTTTCAGAATTTCTACATCCGACAGCCGCTTCCTAGCCTTTCGAAGCTTGGGGCATGGATGTTATAGGTCCTATTAATCCTCCTTCTTCTAGAGGACATCGGTTTATTTTAGCAATAACAGACTACTTCTCTAAGTGGGCGGAAGCTATACCGTTGGCTGAGGTCAAGACCAGTAGTGTCATCAACTTCGTCAAACACCATGTCATTTATCGATTTGGTGTCCCTCGGCGAATCATTCATGACAACGGACTACAATTCATCAGTCAAAAATTTACCAGATTCTGTGATGATCACCGGATTGACAACATCGCCTCGACAGCCTACAATCCTGCCGCTAATGGTTTAGCTGAAGCCTTCAACAAAACTATTATCAAGCTTCTCAAAAAGTTTGTATCCACTAACAAACGGAATTGGAGTGAAAAGCTTGGCGAGTGTCTATGGGCCTACCGAACTACGGTCCGTAACCCTACAGGTTTTACACCTTTCTCTTTGGTATATGGCTGTGAAGCTGTTCTTCCTCTGGAACTTCAAATTCCTTCTTTAAGGATTGCCATTGCTAACGAGCTCACTACAGAGAATAATGATCTTCTTCGACTTCAAGAATTAAAGGCACTTGATGAGAAGCGATTAATGGCTCAACAACATATTGAGTTATACCAAGCTCGCATTTCTAAGACTTTCAACCGTAAAGTGAAGATCAGAGCCTTTCAGCAAGGAGAACTTGTTTTAACAGTCAGACGTCCTATGACTATGACTCATATGAGTAAAGACAAGTTCGACGCAAAGTGGGAAGGTCCCTATGTTATAAGCAAAGTCTTCTCAAATGGAGCATATAAACTCTCAGAATTGGATGGACGAATTACAATGATGCCTATTAACGGCAAGTTCCTTAAAAAGTACTATGTGTAAATATAAATACTTGTAAATTATCAGACAAGTTCAAGTTCATAAATAAAATTTTATTTCATCATGAATGATAGTACATTATATTAAGGAAGGTCACTATCATCCTTCTCTACATTTGGACGTGGACCACTGCCGTCCTTTTCAAAAACACGGTCAGCAAAAGAACCGAGAACCTCCTTGCTGGAACCCACTAGGAATTTGCAAGCGGCCATCCTCATGGCTTCCTCCTCTTCGGTCCTTCCTGGTTCAAGCAAAAAGTCCAGGATGTCATGCGGTGGCTTGGGTGCAGACGAACCTTCGCCTACTTTTGCCTCCTTTGATTGAACTGGATCAACAGGACGTTCTTCAACGCCTTCTTCAACCTTCGGAACGAGTTCAGCCTTCTTGAGTGCATCTCCAGACGACATTTTTATGTTGGAAAAATGGAAGTGTTCCTTTCTGTTAAAATTATGTTCTATTTATAGGCAGAGATTCTCCAAATGATGAAGCGATACATTCATTTGACGGTTCGTCTGTTCATTACATTCATCTGATGGTTCATCCGTTCATTTAATTTACTTGACGGTTCATCCGTTCATTACATTCATCTGACGGTTCATCTGTTCATTTAATTTACTTGACGGTTCATTCTTTCATACATTCATCCGATGGTTCATCCATTCACATTCATCCGATGGTTCATCCATTCACATTCATCAGACGGTTCATCCGTTCATTATCTTTCGACGGTTCGTCCGTTCATTATCATCCGACGGTTCACCCGTTCATTCATTCATTATCACTTGACGGTTCATTCGTTCGTTATTATCCATTTTGACGGTTTGTCCGTTCATTCCATCATTTGACGGTTTTTCCGTTCACCTCACATCCATATTAGCAACTTATTGTTTCGATTAAGTTGTCAATTGAGATAATAATGTTCAGTATACTCTGCCACGTCCATAGTACCTCTGAGCAGATATAATGAATATAATTATTTTCTACAAAATCATTAAGAAATATATCATGTCTTGTACCTCTGAATATATTTTTTTTATCTCTATTATTTATATATGAACAAGATATGCAACAAATAGTGGAGCCACAGCAAAAATGTCTTTTATTAATTAAAATATAAGACATTACAAAAAACAGATATACTTCAAAAAGACATAAAGATACAAAAAGTTCCACTAAGATGGAGGTATTATCAGATTATCAATCTGCTGCTTGAGAGTCTGCAGCCGTTCTTCACGAGTGGACATCACTCTCCTTCTGGCCTCCTCCATCCCAGTTTCCTCTTTAAAAGCAGGCATGGTCACCATTCTGCGGGTAATCTCAGCATTATGAGCTTCTACATATTCATCCCTCTCCTGAATCAGAGCATTAAATTGTTGAGTTGCAAGTTGATGATCAGCAACTTCATCTTCTAATTCTTTCTGAAGACGAGCAATCTCTGCTCTTAGCTCAGCAGCTCTCTGTTCTTTTCTATTAGCCATCAAGGTTACTGATTCCAGCTTGGAGTTATACTCATCAGATTTTGCAGAGAAGGCGTCCAAAAGGTTCTGGAGATTAACCCTTTCAATATCAGCTGCTTGAGCCAGTTGCTCGAATTCTGCCTGTACTAGAGATTCTACGTCTCCTTGGTTGAGCTCTTTATAGCTTTTGATAGAAATCTCTAATTCATTCAAAATATGATCTAGGAGAGTGGCTTGAGCCTCATCACCTTGTTCCCGGATAGCTCTTATTAAGAGAGAGGTTGGACCCCTAACCATAAAAAAATCAGTGCCCTCTTTCTCCATCATTCTTTTTACTAGAGGTTCCAAAGATTCAAAGAAGCATCTAGTAAAAGATTGGATCACAAGATTATTAGTGGCAATAGCACCAGGAGTTGCAGCCACTCCTGTTGATGATGAGGCCGTGGGACGTTCAATCTCTTGCGTCTGGATAGCAGGTTCTTTGAACAAGGGAGCCAAAGTGGAGCTAGTTGCTCCTCCTAGTTGTTCTTCTGCAAAAAGTAAAGATTGTCATTTTTGCCTGTTGATCGCTATTGTTCAAGAAAATTAAAGATGTAAATTATCTTACCATAATTGAATTCAACAATGAGTCTATTATCTGCTGGAGTAGATTCTGGCCGAGCAGAAGTAGCTTCAGCTATGACAGCTTGACTACTGCCCGCTTCAGAACCACAGGATAAATGATGACTGCTACTAACAACCACCGTCGTTATAGGCACTATGTCCGTGCACGTCGGAGGTGCTAGAGGAGTCTCAAGATCTGCAAGAAATACAAATAAAAACGTTAGCTATCAATTCATTTAAGAGGAGATTGTTAATTTCATTTTATACCTTGAGGATCATCGACGGGAGTTTCTTCCGGGGCTTCTTCATCTATTGCTTTTTCTGGAGATACTGTTATCTCAACATCCTTTTCAGGATTTAAGGTGTCAGCAGCATTTTCTGGAACCTCAACATCCTTTTCAGGATTTAAGGTATCAGCAGCATTCTCTGGAACCTCAATATCCTCCTCAGGATTTAAGATATCATTGACAGCATTAGGGGATGTGTGCACTTCATCATCTTTTTCAAGATCTTGCATATATTCATCAATATTTTCAGACGAAGAGCTCTCTTCATCTTCGTCTTCTTCTGGTGCATTCCCACTGGTAGTCGCGGCTTGGTCACCATAATCATCCAGAGGGCTGTAGCTGCAATCTTCTAGAGCCGCAATTACTTCGCGATCTTCCTCTTCGCGAAGGGTTCTAGGAGTAGGCGGAAGTTCAATTATCTCTGCAGCATGTAAAAGAGAGTGTACAACATTTTGCTCTTCTTCCACAATACTTCCTCTGGGCTCTTCAGCCTCAGTTCTTGGATCAGGATCTTTTCTCTGCTCAGTCTCTTCTCTATATTCTGGACTAGGGATTTTATTCCTAGGCTCTGAAACAGGAGTGGGAGATGGCAAGATTAATCCGGCTGCAGCATCCATTACCATTGAAGACAAGGCTCGATTCCTTCTGTGGGCCAGCTTCTTTCTTTTTAGTGGCCTATCCGGGCTCTCTATATTTATAGTCTCAACTTGTTTCTGGATTGAGGTTGGTGTAGTAGCCTCTTCTTGCTGAGTTGACTCGGCCAGCTGCCGAGACTGAGATCGAGTGGTGATCTTTTCAGAAGAGTGATCTAAGATCAATTTCTTCTTTGTCGCTGGAGCAGGAGGATCCTCTCTTCTCTTCCTTTTTGCTGGAGATTTGTCCACCTTCAAAGAGATACATAGTGGTGCATTAACTTCTTGAGGGAACATAACATCCCTTAAGGCTTCTAAAGGTGCATCTTCTGGCTCATGAACCTCATCATTTCCTGTGAGTGACATGACAACTCCTCCTCTCTTCAATCTTGTTGAAGATGCGAAGCTATCCGTGAGGTTGAAATTCTCAGCAAAAGTATTTGAAGATGTATAAAAGACTGAGTATGTAAACAGCATCCGAGGGCCATGATTGCTGTTTACAGGCATCGAGAACGTCGATTTCGTATCTCGAGTATTATAGTAAGCCCAGGCCCGGGCCCCATCTATCAAATAACCCTTTCCCTGAAGACATGTAATAGAATTCCCCACATGGAATTGGTCATAACCAAACTGTCGAGCGAATCGACTGGGGAGATACGGCTCTAAATAACATTTATCTTCGAACCGGTATACCAAATGAGAAGGTCGAATTGATTTCAACCATTCAAAAGCTGCACGGTTCAGAGGATGCATCTGCGAATCAATCATATTTGTCCGCATTTGTTCGTAACCAGCAGGAGGAGGGGTACAATAAAAGTTCCATCCTTTACTCAGGTTTAAAGCATATCTGCAGTCTCTTAGAGCAGTGAATTTCCACTTACCATTGGAATATCTCCGTATAAAGCTGCCGTCAACCGGTCCCATGTCGGGGTCCATCAAAGTGGGATGGTGAAGGAGCAACCACCCAAATAGATATGTATATGGTAATTCCAATCGTGGAAATTCTTTTTCACCCTTGGACTTCAGCATCAGATCGACGTAGAGACGAAGACCAGCATTCAGCTTACAAGTCATGGCTGACAGAAGGTCCATCTTATAGCCGAAGACTAATCTAACGGCCGCAAAAAGAACACCGCGATGAAAGAGGTCTACTGTACTGGATCCCGGAACTACAAATCGACGAAGCCAATATGTCAAAAACCCGGCTAATTGGGCTTCTTTTGACATCGGTCTATATCCTACTCTCAGATAACTTTCGAGAGTAGCTCCTGTCTTCAAAGGAGGGCACTGATAATCATCCTTCATCTCTTTATCAAAATCACCACTTTCTTCCATCAACTTCATCACTTCTGTGTTGCTCAATGGCTTAAAGAAATCAGGATAACATCTGTCATGTTCTTTGGTCTTTGGTTCTTGAATGTGGTTGAGGAACAAATAAGGTAGCAATTTCGAGGAATAGCAAGTGTTTGATGTGGCACTTTTATAGAACAGGGAACAAATTTTATAATGGCATAGCAGTTCCTCGAAAACTGCTACCATTTCTGCATTCTCTCTCCGGAGTCTGTCCAATTCATCATTGGTGGGGACGAATTCTTTATATAGGACATTTTCTATTGGCAAAAAAGAGATGTACTTCATCTCATGGAGTGCAAACCCAATTTCTCCGTCGGAAGTCATGAAGGTCCCTGTTCTGTAATTATACCTCTCTGCTAAAGCCAAGAACAGGTGAGGGTTCGGGGCAAAACCATAGACAGTGGCATGCACTGCTTGGTACAAGTTGATTTGCTGCAGTTCGCCTTCAAACTTGGTCAGAATCCAATTGGCTATGCAGCTCCATCTTTTGAAATCTGGATTCACAAATCCAGTTAGTCTGATGTCTTGTTCAGGGTATCTTCCTTCGGCTTTCGCAAATTCATTTACGAAAATTAGGGTCCTGACGGGCATTAACAATAAAGAATTCTCCGGCGGAATACAACCGGGTTTCAGTCCTCTCAGCAAAATACTGTACCGTTCAGAAGAACTGTAGAACATATCTTTTTTGTTTGGACCTTTCTTCACAAAAATTCTTTCCGGACGGGCATCTTGAAATGGAGTAAGGTTCCATTCCATCTTTCTCGGATAACTCGCATGAGCATACCGGGATAATGGGAGGCAGCGTGGAACATTTGGTATCGAGAAAGATCTATCCGTCTGATGAACAATTCTTTCTTCCATCCTCGGTCTTGGTTGAGAACTTTTATTAAAAGCTTCACCAAATAAGATTAATGGTTTCTTGTGTATAACAGCATCTGCCGTTTCCAGAGATTGTCCGTTCATTAAACATTGCAGTGTTTCATTTTCTTGGGATATCAAAATGGCCTGACGGAAGGTCGGCAGATCATACTGAGGGTAGTGCACATGTGACAAATCTTTTTTATATTCTGATTCTGAGAGGGTCCCCACGAAGTTCTCATATTCTGGGTCTTCTCTGGTATTAACTGCATCAGACAGAGAAAACAAAATTTTTTTTCAGTATAAGTCAAAGTCAAAGATTCAGTTTGCGCAAAAATTAGATTGCGCAAAATCAAATTGCGCAAACATCAGATTGCGCAAAATAATCAGATTGCGCAAACAAATAAACATCAGTTTGCGCTGACAGACTCGGATATGGGTTGTAAGGGTTGGTAATGGTTAGGAATAGTCGCCTAGACCTAGTCTTGACCTAGGGTTGACCAAAAGTCAACTTGTTACGACCCGCACCCACTGTGAGGGTACGATAACGTAACAACGCCCAGCCTATGCCGTAGTGTCGCCGGTAGAACGCTGTCCTAGGTCAATCATCTAACAATATAAAGGTACCTTGTCACGACCCGCACCCACTGTGAGGGTACGAGTACGTAACAGCACCCAGCCTACGCCGCAGTGTCGGCGGTAGAACGCTGTTCTAAGTCTCTAACTAACCATCAACTCATGCAGTATATAGTGTACTCATCATGATCAACTCCGAACGGAGGACAAGTATAAGATATGGTGTAACTCAATCACAGTCTAAGCACGATAAGATAACACCGAATATAACTAAGAAATTGAAGACAACAAAACTACTAATAAAAATAACAACAATCTCAAATACATCTCAAGTCTCAAATCTCTATATACAACTCCAGATCTAAACAGAAAAACTAAAAGAGGACAGACTAACTAAACTCTCGATCACTCATGAGTGTCGGGGCCATAGGTAGCTAAGCCATCTCCTTAGTAAAATGTAGGACATGTGTCCTCAGGGCAATCATCTGTAAAATTTTTAACAGGTCCAGTCAGGACAGGAACGAGTACAACTCATCAAGAAAACCCAAGTAAATGACAGGGAACTATAAAGCAGTTATAGACAGTTTATTGATGAATATGGCAGTTTATATACAGGTGATGGTATAGAGAAACAGTAAGATACAAGGAAAGTAAAGTAACTAAACAAGAGAAGAATGATGGCAATGACGACTGTAAATAAATCTAGCTGAACTAAAGTAACATGATAAGTCCAGGCAGTAAATGTAAAACAAGTGTAAACTGCTATAAATCCAGTACGAGATGAATCTAATACAAGATGAATCCAGTACCAAATGATTCTAGGTAGTGATCAAGAATCCAGGTGAGTCCAGCTAATCTAATAGTGTGTTTTAAAATACCGAGATCGACATGTAAACGGCTGTGGGTAATCAGGCACACCTCTCACTGATCAGGCGAGAGATGGCTATGCTTCCAGTAGATTCCAGTTGGAGATTCCAGATTTGGGGTATGTCTACATGTCTTACTCAATATTTCCCCGCCCCGTAAACAAATGAATCCAGAATTCGACACGAGAATCGAGATGAGTCCAGCCAAAATATAATGATTCCAGAATGATTCCAGTGATTCCAGTAATAGAGACCAGATAATATGGTGAG
Organism: Iris pallida; assembly: GCA_029216955.1. Classification (NCBI taxonomy): domain Eukaryota; kingdom Viridiplantae; phylum Streptophyta; class Magnoliopsida; order Asparagales; family Iridaceae; genus Iris; species Iris pallida. Next base: position 22,593,037 of record JANAVB010005597.1, on the reverse strand, counting down.
TGTTTCGTATACATGAATCCAGAAATATCCATTCGTGTGGTATCAGAGAATCACATAAAACTGAATAGAACTGAAATATAGTAACTGGCAAATAAATAAGAGAACTATCAGAGAATGTACTCGCCTGATACTCTGAAAAGAGTAGTATAATATCAGATGCCTGCACCAGAGTCACAATGTCCTAAATAGAACAGTACAGGTTATAATGTGTTTAAAACAAGGTAAATGATGTGTATGATGCAATCTACATAATTTTTAGGTCAATCTAGATCAAAGTCAACTCTCGGTCAACTCTGGTCAAACCAAGTTGTAGGTCCTGAAAAATCAAGTTGCACACATCAACAAAGTCAGAAAATCAAGAAATACAACTTTCAGATGAATTGTGCAGACATCAGATTGCGCATCCTTCAGATTGTGCACGATAGACTGCGCACACTTCCAAACGCGCAGGCTGACGTGGCAAATCACCATCATTACCTGACACAAATCAAATCTTCTGATAGCTGACAGCGCGGAGAATGAGGCGACCGTTCATTTAAACGTGCAGCACGGCGCTCGAGGACAGCTGGCAGCACAATCCATGTTGGCGTAATCCATTTCCTGCGCAATTGAAGTTGGCACAATCTAAACCAGCGCAATTCAGTGTGCGCATTCTATCAACACAAATGATAAAATACACGTGGCATTCATGCCATCAATTGCTCATTTCGTGGCAACTGTCTATGCACGATCATGCGCATTTCAATCAAATGATGCCATGTGTCCAAGTCAGTTGACCCATGATCCATTAACTGTCTGTGCAGTCCATTGTTGCGCAATCCAACTGCTGCGCAATCCACCATGCGCAGTCCAGAATAACTAAAAGTTAGTTATTTCTTAGAACTCTATAAATAGAGTTTCAAGTCTCCATTCAAGGGGGATCAATAATCAATAATCAGAGATCAGATTATAGAGAGATCAGACTTCAAAGTTCAGAGAGTTCAGGAGTTCTTGCCCAAGTGCTGCTGCATTCTTCCGAGGCTTTTGCCTTCAACTTTCGAGGCTTTTTGCCTTCAATTCTAGAGTTGTTTTCAACTTCAGAGGCCTTGTCTTCAGAGTTCACATCGTCCAAGGGATAAAGCAATCGTCATCTAGATTGGATTCCTAAAGTTGTACTATTCCCAGAATTCAAATTGTAATCTTTTACAAAGTTTGTATCAATAAAGTTCTTCAACTTTTGTTTTTGCAAACACAAGTCAACTATACTAGTCAAACTAGGTCAATTAGGTCACATCTAGACTCAATGTTGACTTTTGGTCAACTCCAGTCAATCTTGAACTATTGGGTCAACTATTAGCCAACATAGGTCCCTACTAGTCTAGGTTTATCTAAAACCTACATTAATACTAAACTCCTAAGTTCTAACCCATAATCCCATAACATATACTTAATTATATCTCTATAGACATATATCTAATATGTCTACATACACTATAATATTATTTCTAGGATACATTACCATTTCTAAGCCCTCAACCACAATACCAAACACAACTATCCTAATACATCATGTATATTACATTTATCATCCACCTTGCATATACATACATACATATTTATTTACATATATAGACATAGGGATGTGAGAAGGGGCTATGTGTTGTGGGAGTTTGTATAGAGGGTGGGCAAGTGACAGAAAAACCATGTGTGTGTAGTGCACTTGATACACTAATGTGTGAGAGGGCTTAAAGGGGAAAGGCCATGGAATGAAGGCAATTATGAATCAGAATTAAATGGCAGAGAACTAATGTGAAGGGGATGTGTGTGTGTGACTTTATATAACAATAGTGTGTGTAAAGGCTAACAGGAAATGACAGTTAGTGTTATATGAGGGTGTGTGTGTAGTGTAGAAACATAGAAAATCAGTGTGTGTGGACAGGAATTCAGTTTCTGTAGAGTGGTGTGTGAGCATGTGTGGGAACAGTGAGCTATTAATCAGTGCATCACAGGTTTCAGGAAAACCTTGACAGGAAAACAGTGTGTTTTCCTGTGTGTGCTAGTGTCTAAAGGTGTAGGGATATGCATACACTTGTGTGTGCAATGGAAATCCACAAGCATTTCAAGTTAAACCTATATTTCAGTTAAAAGATTTAAAAATCAAAATACAACAATGGGTGTGGTGCAAGGGTGAGTGACAGGAAACTGGGTTCTCAACCAAATCGAAATCATCTCATTTCCAACACTAAATTGAGTCTATAAAACCCACACAAAACAATGAACAACTCAAATCAACTAATTTAAAATCTCCATAACCCAAAGCGATCAATCCCTTAATCTGAATACTGACACAAAGTGCCACACAAAGGCTAACACCTATAGGCTCTCACACACACAACATAGGCTGATTTTGGCCTGGGTTGGGGGCTAGACATCTAGGTGATTGACTATTGAAAAAAAATTGAACACAAAATACAATATAAATTAACATGTAAGATACTGCTATACACATGAACAAGGACAGAACAACATGTGAAAGAATCCTATGTTTCAAAGGACTGTACCATCTAAAACTGAGACAGAAGCATAAGATTTAAGGACTCTCTGTAGTGCCCCGACCCGCAAGATGCCTTATGATGGATGGTTGGTTCGATGAAGCCTTGTTGGACTTGGGATTATGTGAAGAATCGCTTGGAAGGCTATGCGATCGTGGCGGGAATCGTCCTATAGATGGTGAGTAGTGTTGAACCCTTCAAAGATCCTTTAGCTTCACGCTTAAAATAAGGATAATATGCTATGTTTCTTGTTGAATTGCTCAATAACACCTTGCATGGAATTTGGAAAGATAATGAAAGATAATAATCACCTGAACGTAAACTATTGTGGCTAAATAAATTGTATGCTTGTACGCTGTTGCGATGAATTACATGACAGGTGAAGGCAAAGTCCCAAATACTTGGGCGGTGAGTATATCGAGCGTTTGCTCAATAAATAGATGGCAATACAGATGTTAAGACCCAAGAACTGGGCAGTGAGTATGCTTGAATTGTATTCAAATGAATGAATGCCAAACAGATGCTAAGTCCCAGGAATTAGGCGGTGAGTACATTGAGTTTTGTTGGAAAGATGTTTGGTATCAAAGATATGGCAAGGCATTGGGTAACAACATTCTATTATCCTGTCGTCGATGTAGAATGTTGATTACGCCAAGACCCTGGATTGGACATATAATAATGTGAGCATTTGGCTCAAGGCAAGATGGCTAGATGGCAAGATGGCAATACGAATGAGAATGATGGTTTTGCTTAGTATTCCTTATCATGCATTATATGTTTTCTTCTTAGATAAGTTGTATATAGTTGCATGGTCATGGACAACTTGTCGACAAGGTGGTTTCTCGAACGGTATTCCTGGGCTACGGAACCCGGTTCGTCCTAGGGGAAACCAATGCCGAAGTAGTGGCAGTGCTGAAGTAGTAGCACGGTATACAGGACTTGCAGTGGGGCTAGCTACCTGCACTGGCAAGGGCGCTGTATACCTGTAAGACGGTCCAGGATGACGTGTCGCCAGTGACCTTCATATAGATAGGTCAGGTGCTAATGATGTCTTATGCAGGCAGAGTAAGTTATTACTCAAATACAGGGAAGGATGTCGACTGTTGGTAAGAATCACCTGAACGGTGATATTCATATTGAATCATGATATTGTTTCTAACAATGTCTTGTGCAGGCAGAGTAAGTATTATAAATGTACAGGGATGGCTACACGATCGTGGGTAAGAATCACCAAAGGGTGATAATAGTATGCTTTTAATTATGTTGGCTATGAGATTTGTATGCTTTACTTCTTGTCGGCTATAACATGAAATTGACCCTAAGGCAACGAGAAAGACCATTGATAATAATGTTCTGTAACATGATTACTTAGTGTTGTCTTCTTAGGTGAGTTGGGCCAGCACCGCTCGCTAGTACATTGATGATGTACTGACCCACGTTGTGGGCAATATTACAGGTGTTTGCTTGGAGGAAATCCTGTGAATCAGTACTTGGCATCGATGAATCGGATGGGTGTGCAGAAGCTCTTCTAGCAAGACGATGTCTTCTGCTATATGGGACATAATGTATGGGACAGGGGAACTCAGTTGTACCAGTGAGATTGTAGCCATATTGGCAAGTTCATTGTAAAGAAGTCAGTATATTCAGTTGTAGCCTAAAGGGCAAGTGTATACATTCAGTCGGCTATTTATGAAGCCTTGTAAACAGTTGTAAACTCTGTATTCCGCTGCGAGTCTTGTAATCAATTGTAAACTCTGTATTCCGCTGTAAGCCTTGTAATCCATTCTTGATTATCAATAAAGAGATACATTTCTTTATAAATTGTGTGACTTCAATTTATCTGCTTGGTTCCGCTGCCTTATTTATGTTTTCTGAGAATTACCAGGAACTGTAATGGTTTTGCCTTGTACAAGTGCAATCTAGACTTGTACGGCATCACGCCCAGTGGCTTATTTTCGATCCTCCGGGATCGGGGCGTGACATAATGGTATCAGAGCACGGCTTTACGTCCTTGGATTCCTATTCGATTTGTTTCGAATCAATGTTGCTATTAAGATGATTCTAAGCTGCTTCCGCAATGATTCAAAGATTGCTTCCGCGATTATTCAAAAGTTGCTTCCACGGTGAATCAAAGTTGCTTCCGCGAATACTCAAAGTTGCTTCCGCGATGAAATCAAAGTTGCCTCTATGATGATTCGTAGTGCTTCTGCGATTGTTCTGTGTTGCTTCCAAACTATTCTATGTTGTTCCCTTGACTGAAAGTCCGTTGATCATTCTAACCTCTCACTGGGTGTTCCATACAATAAGTCTAAATATGTGGGCTGTGATATGTGTGCTTGTTGAATTTCTAAAAGATACCAAAAAGAATAACAATGATGCGATGCTATAATAAGTTTGTGATGTATGCTGGATGTCTTATGTGTGGGATTTTTTTTGAGTCGATTGTTATGCAGCAATCGACCGTGGGTGATAGCTTGGTATGTTGGAACAGAATATGCATGGATTTCAGTAAATGGGAACCGACAGAATCATGAGTCGGTATTTTTGGTCAGCATAACCACTGCAGGATGGATTGTCCATGTTAGACGTTGGTTTGATGTGAGAGAATATTGTGTCGGAATGGCTTGAGCTCTGGATGGTATATTGTATATACCCTCATCGTGATAAGATGTCCCTTGACCCTTGATGTGTTTATGATTTTGTGATTGCGTTACCTATAAGGTATTGGATGGTATCGAGTCGTAGCTGAGCTTACGATTTATGCATGTTGGCTAGGCGTGTTCCTTGATTGTTAAGTTGGATGACCCGTTGTGAGATTTTGATGTGTTCGGGTGAACCATCGCTAGACCTTGTCGGTTAGTATTATGTTGGGTAATAAGAGAATTGACGATATGAAATGAATGCCTTGGTTGGGAAGAAAACAATTTCCGATTCAGGCGAAGACTGAATCAGTTGGGTAAGGAGGATGGTAGGCTCGGTAACGATAGTGTGGTGTTGCTATCGAATGATTTGCGGGAATAGCTATGGACCGAATTTTGAATGATGTTGGAATTGAGTGAAAGAAATTGCATGTTGGATATCGATAGATTGATGGTGATGTTAGACGCTTATCAGGATGCTGCGAATGATTTAGACGATGCAGAGAGAGTTGCATCAATGACCAAAAAAAGATTGAGAATGGGATTGAGGAATAGATGATCTTAGCACGATGTGCAGTTGGGTTTGAGAGAAATTGAAGTGTCCCGAATTAACAAGTTATGACCCTTGATTATTTGAGGCATAGAGAATGAGTACTTGTCCCTTGATGCATGAAAGAGTAGATGTCCCTTATGAGAGTCGAATGGCTGAGATACAAATAAATATCGAGGTGCAGCGATATGTAATAGACCATGTCGGTAGATGATGTTGTCGCTTGAATAACAAGTTTGGTGGAATATAGAATTGTTGGATTATGACTTAGCTAATGAGTTATGTTATGTCCGCTAAGATGACCGATGCATGAATGCTAGATGATTGGTGCTATAGAGATTGGATCAGTGCATGAATAGTAAATCTTCTTATAGAATCACAAGGAGATGATACAAAATAAATATTGATGGTTAACGTGAATTGCTAAGAGATGACCGTATTGGTGCTAGAAATTTATAATGATGCCTCGGAAGAAATATGATTGTTTAGTTGCCTTATTTTGTTGGTTAAGAGAGTACAGACCATATCGATGATCTAAGAATGTGGAAAACGAATATGTCGAGAAGAGACCGTAGGGAAGAAATCATAAGTGATAAACTATTGAGATAGCAATGTCAGATGATGACTCAGAATAATTGGCCCAATGGAATAGACATTTGAGTACGATATGAGGATGCAAGTCGGATCGAACAAGTGATGCTATGTCTATGCAAGGTAAAAAATTGAACGTTGAATATTCTATTGAGGAGTTTTATATGATAGCTTCGAGATTGACCCATAGAATTGTGGGATAGAATTGTTGGATAGAATTGTCGGATAGATTTTTGTCGGTTGCGGGTAAGTCTAGAATGAGACTTCGTTGGGTATGACCCGAGTATGAGTACGGGTAGGAAGACTTGACCCTAGAATGTCGGCTGATTGCCTAGATTGTTGGCTAGTTGCCTAGATTGTTGATTGGTTGCCTAGAATGTCGGTTGATTGCTTAGAGTGTTGGTTGGTTGCCTAGAGTGTCGGTTGGTTGCCTAGAATGTTGGTTGGTTGCTTAAGTTTCAGATTGGTTGGCTATGTTCTTCAGTTGTTCGTGTTGGGAATAAGTTCATAAGATTTGGGGTGGTGTCCCATGTCCCTAAGTTGGTCAGACCATAGAGTTGCCCTATGTTGAGAATTGGTTGCCTCTAAGATAAGAGATAAGTATGTCCCTGATAGCTACTCATCTCATATAGTTTAGCTGAATGTCTGGTTTAGCTTAGATTAGCTGACCGTAGAGACTTGATTTGTATGCTAAGTTGAGTATTGGAAAACCGTAGGATGTCCCTATTGATGTTGCGTGAGTATAGTTGGATGAGTAAGATGTGTTGGAAGGTAGGCTTCGGGATGGAATGAATATTTGAGAAATTTGATGTTATAATGTTGGATGGGGTGACGGATCATGTTGGTTTCAAAAATTTGGTTGCCTTTGTTGAAAAGCTGGAAATTATTGGGACTAGTTTGATTTGATTAATTGATATTGAGGTACAAAAATTGTTGGTAGTGCCTTGAGATAGTTGGGATAATTTCATTGACCGAATCAGAATTGAGGATAAGTGTAATGACGGAATTGGATAATACATGTAGTCGAGATCGGCGAGATGCGAATGTGAATAAGAACGACCCTCAGGATTAATGTTGTTGGATATAAAAGTTGTTTATGCGCGAGAATAACATGTTGGCTTGATCAATACGAGAAAATGTTGGAGTACAACAAGAAATGTTGCTAGATTGGAATGGTGGTACAATTTGAAGATATATACGATTTGGAAGATGGATCATGATCGAGAAATTTATGAGTTGCAAACAAGTGTATGGATGCGAACGATAACGAGTACAGGATTTGACCGATGAGAATTGGGGTATCGAATGAAATATGGCTATATGATTTATCAACTTTAGTGGCATGGATGAAAATGAACTTGAAAGGAATACTTGATACATCTAAGTCTGAATACTTTGGAAACTGTTGGGATCGATTGTGGAAAATTTATATGTTGGATCGGTTGAGAAAAATTGCTCGAGTTGGAATTAGCAACATCTATTGCGTTATTGGTTGGTTGAGATATGGAATAAACAAAGTAGGATTATACGAGATGCTTGAAAAGAATTATTGATGTTCGAAAAGGAAGGTACATCGTAGCTCGTTCGTCTTCTCTATCGCTGAACTTGGCTGAAGTGCATATATTTCGGGGACGCCTAAAATATGTGTATGATTCCAACTAAGTGATATGCTGAATTCAAACGAAGCCACGGGAAGGATTATCATGTGCTAAGGAATTGCACGAGTGTTGGAGGAAAGATCAAAGATGGTAAACTATGTTGAATTAATTGGGATGCTGTAACGAGACGTACATTACTTGAAATCAATCGAGAGATTGCAGAAGAATATTAGATGGTGCAAGTTGATTGTAGAGAAGTTTCATGAAAGCTTGGTTGAAGTTTTGGGGATGAGTTTTGTTTTAAGTTTCGAGGACGAAACTTTTTCTGGGTGGTATATATTGTAGTGCCCCGACCCGCAAGATGCCTTATGATGGATGGTTGGTTCGATGAAGCCTTATTGGACTTGGGATTATATGAAGAATCGCTTGGAAGGCTATGCGATCGTGGCGGGAATCGTCCTATAGATGGTGAGTAGTGTTGAACCCTTCAAAGATCCTTTAGCTTCACGCTTAAAATAAGGATAGTATGCTATGTTTTTTGTTGAATTGCTCAATAACACCTTGCATAGAATTTGGAAAGATAATGAAAGATAATAATCACCTGAACGTAAACTATTGTGGCTAAATAAATTGTATGCTTGTACGCTGTTGCGATGAATTACATGACAGGTGAAGGCAAAGTCCCAAATACTTGGGCGGTGAGTATATCGAGCGTTTGCTCAATAAATAGATGGCAATACAGATGTTAAGACCCAAGAACTGGGCAGTGAGTATGCTTGAATTGCATTCAAATGAATGAATGCCAAACAGATACTAAGTCCCAGGAATTAGGCGGTGAGTACATTGAGTTTTGTTGGAAAGATGTTTGGTATCAAAGATATGGCAAGGCATTGGGTAACAACATTCTATTATCCTGTCGTCGATGTAGAATGTTGATTACGCCAAGACCCTGGATTGGACAGATGATAATGTGAGCATTTGGCTCAAAGCAAGATGGCTAGATGGCAAGATGGCAATACGAATGAGAATGATGGTTTTGCTTAGTATTCCTTATCATGCATTATATGTTTTCTTCTTAGATAAGTTGCATATAGTTGCATGGTCAGGGACAACTTGTCGACAAGGTGGTTTCTCGAACGGTATTCCTGGGCCACGGAACCCGGTTCGTCCTAGGGGAAACCAATACCGAAGTAGTGGCAGTGCTGAAGTAGTAGCACGGTATACAGGACTTGCAGTGGGGCTAGCTACCTGCACTAGCAAGGGCGCTGTATACCTGTAAGACGGTCCAGGATGGCGTGTCGCCAGTGACCTTCATATAGATAGGTCAGGTGCTAATGATGTCTTATGCAGGCAGAGTAAGTTATTACTCAAATACAGGGAAGGATGTCGGCTGTTGGTAAGAATCACCTGAACGGTGATATTCATATTGAATCATGATATTGTTTCTAACAATGTCTTGTGCAGGCAGAGTAAGTATTATAAATGTACAGGGATGGCTACACGATCGTGGGTAAGAATCACCAAAGGGTGATAACAGTATGCTTTTAATTATGTTGGCTATGAGATTTGTATGCTTTACTTCTTGTCGGCTATAACATGAAATTGACCCTAAGGCAACGAGAAAGACCATTGATAATAATATTCTGTAACATGATTACTTAGTGTTGTCTTCTTAGGTGAGTTGGGCCAGCACCGCTCGCCAGTACATTGATGATGTACTGACCCACGTTGTGGGCAATATTACAGGTGTTTGCTTGGGAGAAATCCAGTGAATCAGTGCTTGGCATCGATGAATCGGATGGGTGTGCAGAAGCTCTTCTTGCAAGACGATGTCTTCTGCTATATGGGACATAATGTATGGGACAGGGGAACTCAGTTGTACCAGTGAGATTGTAGCCATATTGGCAAGTTTATTGTAAAGAAGTCGGTATATTCAGTTGTAGCCTAAAGGGCAAGTGTATACATTCAGTCGGCTATTTATGAAGCCTTGTAAACAGTTGTAAACTCTGTATTCCGCTGCGAGTCTTGTAATCAATTGTAAACTCTGTATTCTGCTGCAAGCCTTGTAATCCATTCTTGATTATCAATAAAGAGATACATTTCTTTATAAATTGTGTGACTTCAATTTATCTGCTTGGTTCTGCTGCCTTATTTATGTTTTCTGAGAATTACCAGGAACTGTAATGGTTTTGCCTTGTACAAGTGCAATCTAGACTTGTACGGCATCACGTCCAGTGGCTTATTTTCGATCCTCCGGGATCGGGGCGTGACACTCTCCTCTAGCACACAAACAGCACATGGTGATGCTTACTCTCACACTCCTGACCTGGGTGTACAGGGAGACAACCTGTCCTCTCAACCTATTTTTCCCTCTCAGCCTTAGGATTCATGAACTGTACAGTTCATATGAACTGATATGCAGTTCAGAAAATAGACTAAGACAATGCCATTCCCTCCCTCAATTCTGATACGACAATACAGACATATACAATATACCTTTATATGCATAGCAACATGTAGAAAAGGGGGTCTATGTATGTGCAATAAGTGTCAAGATGTGAACAATAAGTGTGTGGTATAGTTGACAGTTTAACAGTGTATAAAAATCAGTTTGCAAGCAGTCCCATACCAACTTCGACATTCCAAACTTCAACACAACCATTAACCAACATTTAGGTAATCTAAAACACATGTGTTTGAATCAAACAGGGCAATTAACAGCAACATACATAAAATTCTCAGGAAAGGCAAATAAAGAAAAACCTCAACCTGTAGCACCCAGTTTCCCAAATGAGGGTAATTTTGAAATTTCATGTTTATAATTATTTTAATAATGATATTTAATTCATGATATGATTTTTGGTGATTTTAAATTATTTTAAAATTATTTAAATCAATGACTTGTGGTTTTGACGTTTTGCTAGTGAAACCCTAGAGACTGTTTGACCTAGAGCCTAACCATGTGATTATGATATTTTAATGTCAGTTTTGGCCTAAGGATATTTTTGTATTTGACCTCTTTGAATTATTTTGATATTATTTTATTATTTATGATATTGTTTTGGGGTTATTTGAGTCGGGTTCGAATTTCAACTCAATCCGACTTGAAACGGGAATCCGGGGGTAGTTTGACTCTAGTGGGACCCACACACTAGTTAGGCATGGCCCACATGATATTAATTTTAGTCCACATGATAGAAATATTTTAGTTAGAGGTTAGACTAATTATTATGGATAAGGTTAGTGTGATTAGAGACTTTAGAATGACTAATTTAGCCCCAACCAATTAGCCCTTTCCTAATACTCATAGAATAGGTTAGTGGGAGCATTTTGGACCTTACCATAATAGGACAAACAGTCCCATATGGCCAGCCACTTTGGGAGAGGATAGGCTCAAGTTCATTTTATTATTCTCATCCACACTCTCTCTCTTGTTCTTCCCCAAATTCCTAGAGAGCAATCCCTAGCAATTTCTCCACCAAATCATTCCATTTCGCCACCAAATCTTCTTCTTTCCTTCTCCATTCTAGCCAAGGAGGAAGCCACCCAAGTTTGGGAGGATTCGGAGCTCGTTCGTGTCCTTTTGGAATCTCTACGTGTCGGTGTCGCTCCGGGAAGGCTTTTCTTCGATTCAATCTACCGGGATGTATAAATCCCTTCTCCTTTTCATTTCCTCATGCATATAGGTCTATTTTGAACCCATAGGAATGACCCCCATGGTTGTATCTTCATTTGTGTCCATTTTGTGTCCATTTGGAGGTCATAGGAGTGTCCTTTGTGTTGTGGTTGTGTCCATGTGGGAAAATCCCAAATTTGGACACACTATGTGTTGTTGTTATGTATGAATGAATTATTACATGTTTAATCTCATATTTTTGTATTGGAGATGTGTTCTATAGTGTCTCATATATATATATTAGTGTAGAGAGTGAGTTCTTGATATATTATGTTATATATTTGTGTTCTTTTTTCTCAAACTACCCAAATACGTCATGATTTTTATCCACGTTTTTAATTTCAGCCCTAACTTAGAAATGTCATAACTTCTAGCTCAAAGCTCGGTTTAATCTCCTATTTTTTTTAAAAGAAGTGTATTGAAGTTATCTTTCAAAAAACATGTATTAATAGGCCTAATTCTTTCTGTAACTTTTTGGAGAATTATTTGAGTGTCAGCTATACGAAAGACAAACGCGTTCTCGGTGTTTTCGCGATTCCGGAAGTTTCCGGAAACGAAAACGCGATCCGTTTGAAGTTTCGGAAAGCTAACACATAGATCTATAACATACTTCAATCCTAGATTTTAATTCATGCTGAGATGGTACAATATTGATTATTAGTAGGAGTTACAATTCGGCATATGTATTTTGTGCACCCTTGTGTGTAATATAATGTTCTATTTGATTTTAACCCATGTTAATGTATATACATTATGTAATTAAATAGAGAATGCAAGCATGAGTAAATGGTTAAATAAATGATGTATGAGGTGTAAGTATCCTATCTAATGTAAGCATGTATAAGTATGGCTTGTAATGAATATGTAGGTTCCATAGTATGTAATGTATGGTGCATATAGTAGTGCAAGAGAATAAATGAATGATGAATGAATGCAAGCATGAATGTAATGTAATAATAGATGTAATGTATGCAATATACAAGTTAATGAGATGTAATATTCTAGGTTAACACAAATCCTATATTACCTCATGTATCCCTACACTATGTTGACACTATCACACTTGACACTTTGTTCACTTACACTTTGACACTCTTTGATATGTATACACTATGTATGCCCATTTAACCCTCACTTGCCCCTTTGCCATGTTCACATACACACACATAGCCTCTTAAATAAGTATTTATGAATATAGTTAACTTAGCTATGTATGTATATTATATATATGTTAGCATATTGTGTTGTAATATATATGTTTATATAACCATTTGAAATGCCATGATTATAGACCTAATGTTGAATACCAATATATGCATGTGTATATATGTGTAGACATATATAGCTTAAAGTAATAGATTACCTAGTGTATATCCAATGTGAATTCTTGCCTATTTGAGTATTGAATAATTACATGCTATATAGAGTTGGGTGTATATTGGCTTGTATAGCCTTGTATTGATGTGTGCTTGCTAGGATAGTCTTGGTTAGGCCTAGTAAGACTTGCTGGATTAGGACATGACCTAGTTTGACCTAGTTTGACTAGTGTAGTTGACCAGAGTTGACCAAGGGTTGACTTTGGCCTAGTTTGACCTAGATTCATGTAGAATGCATTGTAGTGCTTTATATTACCCTTATGGATATGTTGTGACCTATGCTGTTCTAATTAGGAGCCAGACACCTCTCCTCGGACAGTATCTTTACCTTGGACATTCAGGTATCAGGCGAGTACATTCTCTGATCATTTTATATCCTGCTTAAAATTATTTCCTGCAGTAGATTACTTTACTTGTACTGTCACGATGGTCATACGGATTGGTACTATATGGATCCTTTCTTGAGATGTTATCCTTAGGGAGCATCGGGTACTCTATGTTTTGTGCATTTCACTTACATGGCGTATCACTATGCTTCGTTGGTTCTTCGAACACTTGTGACATATACTCTTATGATCACAGAGTCTTCCTAGAATCCTTATCCCATTTATGGGACTACTATGTATCACCTTCGGGGTCTATCACCTTCGGGGGCTGTTACATAGCATCATATAACATAACTTGGCTGGAACCTTGTGTATTGATTGGGGGTACGGGGGAGTAGAAATGGACATGTGAATAATACCCAAGTAGTATCTTATCAGAATCTCTTCCATAGTGTCTTATCAGAATCTCCTATGCAATTTACATGTCTATATTGTACTCTGACTCACTAACCACATGTTAGTTCTTTATTTATAGTAGATATTTCTATTACAGCTTTCTCTCTCAGTTTACATACTGTACTTCTTTCAGTACTTGTATCTTACTTTACTGCATGAATATATTTTCTAACCTGCTATGAACTGTTGAGATGTATTGTGCTTGCTCCAGTCCTGACTGGACCTGTTGATAAATTTTACAGATGGCCGGGGATTGCCTGCTAGCCTAGAGGAGACACAGTAGAGGTTGTTTAGATAGTTGTTTCTTTTGTTTGGAGTTGTATTTACTTTGTGGATTACTGTATTTGGATTTTGAGATGTATTCTGAGTTTGTATCTTAGACACTTAGACTCCTATCTGTTGTATCTCTTTTCGATTTCATGTTTTATCTATCTTCTTTTATGCTCTACCTTAGATGTGATTGAGTTTATATTCTGCTATGTCACCCCCATTCGGGGAGTATAAACTGTTTAGTCTTATACTGTTAGATGCATTGAGACCTAGGACAGCGTTCTACCGCCGACACTGCGATGTAGGCTGGCGTCGTTGTGTTCTCGTGCCCTAACTCTAGGGTGCGGGTCGTGACACAACCTCTCGAAACTTGAAAACTGTGAGTGACCCCAGTTCGAGACCAATCTCAAGGTCAAAATCGAAATAAATTTGGAAAACTAGGTGTGCATAGATTAGGGACTTATCCCACATGTCTTGGGGTACAATCGTGTCCAAAATAACAGGATATAATGTGTCCAAGAATGTGAATTACACAGTATCAGAAATCAGGAAATGACAGTGCACAGACAGGCTCGTGTAGCCGTGTCGAGCTCTCGTGGACACGACTCACTACACTAGACACCTTGTGCACGTGTCTAGGTGTTCGCCAGGACTAGGAAAGTGTGTCCCACAGCCTGCGCAGTGTCTACGTGACTCGTATCGCGTGCACGAGACGCGTATCAGACGCGATTCTCGCGCGCGCGTGCGAGAGGCTACGACCAGTGCATGGTCGATAACTTCTCGAATACTCCACCATCTCACCCCAAATTTTGGAAGGATGGTGGCAGAGGTTGCCCCGACCCCTGTGCCAAAAATAGGGTCTTAGGAGTTCTGGTCGTGTCCTACAGGAGTGTCGGGTAGCAGGGGACTGCACAGGGCCTGTGCTGTGTCCCGTGCGTACGTGTGTGTCCAATTTTTGGACACAAAAGTGTCCAAAATTGTGCTCAGTAGGACACGAAATCAATAAACACATATAAAACAATTTTTCCATTCAAATAGTTTTCAAAAATAATAATTAAATTCCCTTTGTGACATATCATCAAACACCTATATGCATACTACGACACGTGTCCGATACGGACACGAAACCGACACAAATTGTGTCCAAATTCCAGGGACAGTTAGGTGACTCCTAGATCTAGCCCTACATGCAAAGAAAACCAAATTTTAAATCAATTTGAGGAGTTTTACCTATAGGTGCAAAATTGCAAGAAAGCTCCAAATGGGGGGTGTTCCTCTTGATGGCCAAATACTCCAAATGAGCCCAAAGCTGAGATTAACCTCCAGAATTGTAAAATATACAGAAATTAAAACCTAATGCAAAAGACTAGGATGAAAAAGGAGATCAAATAAATAAATGGGAATTTTTGGAAGGGGGAAGAATACCTCTCTTTTCTCCAAGTGTAGGAATGATAAAAAGGAGGCAACCCTAATGAATAAGTGTTTAAATAGGGTGGGGATCCCTATGTGGCTGCTCTTAGGTTCAATAATTAGGATTAGGGTTCACTAAATGGCCCATGGGCTTAAGTCATGATCAATTAAACCATTTAGCCATAAGTCATTTCATGAATTCACAAGCCATGACTAAAATCCACTAAACCAAATCCCCTTATTCTAAAACTATTCTCTAATGACTAAAATAAGTTAACTCAAGTTAGACTAGGATCACCATGGCTAGGGTTAGGTTCTAGACTAGTCCACTAGGTCTCAACAAGTCAAAGTCAAACTAGAATTCACCAATTCAACAAATCACCAATAATTCAAATAAGTCAAAATAACCAAACTACCCCTAGGCTAAAATGATAATTAAGTCATCATAATGACATGGTTAGGCTCTAGGTCATGCAGTCTCTCAGGTTTCACTAGCAGCACATCAAAATCACAAGTCATGACTTAAACCAGTTTTTAAATAATTAAAAAAATAATTAAAAATCACCAAAAATCATAATGTGAAATAAATATCAATAATTAATAATTATAATTACAAATTTCAAAATTACCCTCATCTGGAAAACTGGGTGTTACATACATGTACAGTATATACACTCCGAATGGAGGTGACATAGCAATACACAATCTCAATCACATCTAAGGCAGAATGATAAGATAGAAAGATAGATAGAAAAATGCTGAAATGAAAGATCCACAAGTACAACCAGAGAGTGACAATGCTAAGTGCCTAAGATAAAACTCAACAACATCCAGAATACAAGTCTCAACTACTGAATATGAAAGAATATATACAACCCAGATCGCAAAATGACTGAAATAGTAAAACCTAGACTAGGGAGCCTCAGTCTCTATAGCTACTGGATCCGACTGGAAATCTGGGTCACAAGAACTATCTACAGCTATCCCATAGTAGGTGTCTACCCAGGCCTCATCCTCATCCTCTGTAATATTTTTAACAGGTCCAGTCAGGACAGGAGTGAGCACAAAACATCTCACGCGGTTCATATCAAGTTAGGAAATATAAAGCATGCAATAGAGTAAGGTACAGAAAATGCTGAAAGAAGAATGTATATGAAAACAGCAGAGATTTGATAATAAAAAATATCTATATATGATAAGTAAGAACTGTAAGCAACATGTGATTTAGAGCACAATATGGTTATGTAAACGGGTTAGGTTATACAATAAAATGGGACTCCTTTGTACGTGGGTGTACAATGGACATATACAATTTCTTATACAATAGGATTGATCACATAACCATTTCTACTCTCCCTCCCCAATCAATACACAAGGATCCAATTCAGTTACGTTACCTTATACAATGGCTTGTACAATGGTTCAATGTGATAATAAGAGTAAAATATGCACAATGAGTGTACAATGATAAGGATATTCAATAAATACAATATGTAAGTGAAACGCACATCACAATATGTATTTAGTGAATACAAGAAGATAACATCTCAGAAGAAGATCCATATAGTACCGATCCGTGATAACGATCGTGTCAGCATCAAGTACAGTAATCTAGAGCAAGAATGTAAATCCAGACAAGTATGAAACGGTCAGAGAATGTACTCGCCTGTCACCCTGTATGACTGATATGAATGGATGTCCGAACTGGTGTCACAAAGTCCTATTTAGAGTAAAACGGGTTATTTAAGTACTCAAAATGAAATAATGGAAATCTGCAATACAAACTACATGATTCTAAGTCAACTAGGTCAAAGTCAACTCTTGGTCAACTCTGGGTCAACTGTCTAGGTCAAACTAGGTCAACAAGTCAATTTTGGGTTATGGAACCATACTCTATGCTTCTAGGCTATATTAGTCATATAGGATACTAGAAAAACCCATTACAAATTGTAGATATCTAACTCCTTTACTTATCCCTAGGTGATTAGTCTATTCACATGCTCATACCCTATGTCCTAGCATGACACAACTCTAAGGTATCTTATACTCCGATATCAAACTGTATATATATATATATACACTTACATATCCTAGATGTATACATACATGGATTACCTATACTACATATCATACATGCCTACCTGGGTCAACATGGCTTCATTTAGTCAATATCTAGGATTTGGGAGCTAAGTAGTTCCAACCATAACTCAACCTAGGTTAAATTATCTAGAACCCAACTCTACATCAATTACAAAAGCCTCCTAATCCTATAAAATGCATATATAGATACCACATCTCTAAACCTTCAATCAATCATAAAAACCCACTCTATCCTTAAATAACATTACACAAATATATACATGATATGTATGTAATGATTGAACATCACAAGGTGGGTTAAAATCTGAGGAATGAACTAACTGGAATCACTTCCTACTGTAACATTCCAACCAGGGTCAAGCCTACACTATACTCACATAAATAGAGAACAAGGGGCTGCCTAGTGCAGCCCCTACTACTGCTGTCAGTCATGCTTATACATATATGAACCCAATCCTCAAAATCTCAGGTAACCTCACTCAATCTCAGATTTCTGAATAACCAAACTCAGTTTTCAGTTGTGTATGTATTAGCAATGTCTCTGTGTGTGTGTTTGATCAAGTGTGACATACTGGAATGTGTGTGAGTGACAGTGTGTGAAATCTCAGTTTTACAAACATAGGAAATTCTCAGATTTTCATGTGAAAACAGGTTAACATTTAAACCCTGTTCATTGAGTTTCAGAAATTTGTGATTTAAGGATCGAAACCTTTACAATAAACAACATATCAACAAACCCAAATAACTACATCAAGTTAACACAACCTGAAATCTTTAGGAAAACAATTAACTAACTAAAAGAAGAAAACAAACTAAACAACCTAAAATTTACTCCCAGGTTTCAGAATTTGGAAATTTCCAGTTTACATTACATCCAAATCAGTTTTATGTATAAACCATTCTCATTTGTGAACAAAACTCAAATCAATACATGTTCCTGACAGGTATACATGTTAATACATCACAAATATCATTAATTAATACCTTAAAACACATTTAAACTCTGAAGTTTACTCAGGTTTTTCTCTCAGTATTAGTAAAATCATTTTGAACCTAAAATGAATCAATTTTCATGTGAACCCAAAGACAGGTGGACAGTGGTATTGTCCATATGCTTACATGTCAGGGGGGGTATTCGTGTCCACAAGAGTGGACATGAACGTGTCCAAATCAGAAAACTGAAAATGGTGCACTGTGTGTCAGTGAACAATAAGAAATGCTAATTGACATATAAATTCATGTTAATGTTACACTTAAATGGTTGGTAAATAGTTGTATAGGTGTAAGTGTGTCGTGGGTGTGTCCTAGTGTCAAGAAACTGGACACAACGTGTCCTAACAGAAAGAACACACACACAGACACGTGCATACAGTGCAACGTCGTGCGGGCATGCCAGTGTCTCATGGACACGACACAGGTCGAACCAAGACACGTGCTCGTGTCCAGACACTCGCCAGGGATAGAGCTACATGCTCGAGTCCCTGATACGACACCATGATATGTCCAGAAGCGACACGAACTCCGTGTCAGTGAGCCCTGTGCGCGTGCAACAGTGTAGTGTAAAATCCGTGCACTCACGATTTCTCACTCGACACGACACGACTCGACACAAAACTTTGGGGGAGTCTTGACAGACATTGACCCTACCCCCATATAAAATTTAACGTGTCCACGTGTCGTGTGTAGGGAGAAATAGGGGTCGGGTAGCAGGGCATGCTGTGCATAGCATCGTACAGCGTGTCCAGTCCAGATTTGGACACGGACACGAGTGTCCTCGTGCTCAGAGATACGAAAATGGGATCCCCACATATAGGGCTACAATCCTATTCTAACAGAAGTTTAAAATAACACATTTGAATCCTAAGAGGCATTTCATCAAACACATATTCCTATCAATACGATACGTGTCCGATACGGACACGAAATAAATCCATCTTGACACGAAACCAAGTCCTACAGCTAGGGGACACCTAGGGATTCCTATCCATACAAAGAAAATAAAATTTGGTGGAGGGAATAGGGATTTACCTATAGGTTTGAAATGGCTCAAAAAGCCCTAAAGTGAGTTGTTCCTCAAGCTACCCAAACTCTTCCAAATTGTCCCTTCCCTGAAATTTCTTACCGTAGCCATCAAAAACACAGAGATTAGAATCTATTGCAAGAAATTAGAAAGAAAAAGGAGTTGAAATGGAGGAGTTGTGGATTGGGGAAGAAGGGATTTTACCTCTATTTTCAACTTGCTATTTTTTCTAAGGAGGCTAGTCCTAAGTTTGAGGAGACATTAAATAGGAGTGTGGATCCCTAGGTGGCTGGTCATAAATGCTAGGGTTAGGGTTTAGTTGGGTTTGATGGGCCATGGGCTTCTTGGCTAGTTTCAAGTCTCTCTACCAAAAGGCCCCTTTGCTATATCAATTTCTCTCCAACTAAAACCTCTAATTAGATAACTAGGAGAATATTCTAGTCATGACTAAAATCACCAAGTCCAACTTAGCTTATTGGTTAAGTCTAACTTCTAGGTTAGGCCCAATCTAGACCTAAGACTAACATAGCACATAGCAATATTTAATTAATATTAAATTCACACAAATCCCCATAAATCATAATAAATTCAAATAAATTCTAAAATGACCAAAATACCCTCTAAGCTAAAATGTACTAATTAAACATCATAATCACATGGCTAGGCTCTAGGACAGACAGTCTCTACGGTTTTACTAGCTGCACACCAAATCACAAGTCATGATTTAAATAGTTTTAAAAATGATTAAAAATCACCGAAAATTATATTATCATTTAAATATCATAATTAGATAAATTAAAATACAAAATTTTAAAATTATCCTCATTTTAGAAACTGGGTGTTACAAGTCTACCCACCTTAGAAAAATTTTGTCCTCGAAATTAAAATGGTAGTAGTCCTTCTAGGTCAAACACCCCACAATCAGAGTCTCAAACATACCGTCAGATAATCATATGCGTCTGTCCAAAATCATGATACTCAGAATCTTTGTCGTGCTAGTGAGCATGGCTACGATAATCACAGAGTCCTCAACTAAGGCACATACCTCTAGAATCATGGTATTTAAAATTTTTGTATTGCCGCATGCTTGGCAGCGAAAACCTTAAATTCTCACACCCGAGAAATACGTCCTAAATCTGACTATATGTCCTCACTATGCCAGCTAACACGACTATCGAAGATTCTAGATTCTATAACTGGATGACCTAGCCCATATGATTCATCTCAGAAGAAAATCAAACATAATACAAGAGCAACAGGACAGAATTGATCAACCAACAAGGAATAGAGAGAATCGAATTTCAAGGCAGTAATTGCAGAATTTGAATCAAGAACGGAACCTGCAACTAGATCTCCAACGGCCTGAGCATCCTCGGCTGTCATGGCGAAAGCTCGCCCTGGCTGGCCTCCCCTGGCCTGCTGCTGATGCTGTACGAACCTCTCCTGTTGAGTCTGCAATGGTGGTCCCCTATGTTGTCCTGCCGGAGCCCTAGCTCCTGGTGCTACCTGAGCTAATGGTGTCGGGTTCTTGGGACACTCTCTACACTGATGCTCCGCTGAACCGCAAAGCAAACACATACCCAGCCTCTTTCTGCAATCGTTCCACCAATGGCCTAGCTACTTGCAGAAGTTGTACACGGTGTCCTGCTGATATAGTACCTGTCTCTGTCCCTGATGCTGAACAGGCCTCTGTTGTAGCTGATGTATCTGAGCCCTCGGCTGTTGGTACTGCTGCTGAAACTGTATGCGGGGCATCGGCTGCTGATACTGCTGCTGAACGTACGGCCTCTTGGCCGGTCCTTCGCTGCTGCTGCCCCCAACTGGTCTCGCCCCCTCTTGAGCCTAAGCTCAAGATCATTCTCAGCCAATAAGGCTCCCGTCAAAATCTTCTCGAATGTGGCATCCCTGTTGCCCTTGATCAAGGACATGACCTCCTTGACCAAACCCTTCCGGAACCTCTGGGCCTTCGTCGTCTCGCTCAAGCCCTCTACGAACCTGCCGAGGCGGCCGAACTCCCCAGCGTACTCCTCCACTGAAAGGCTCTCCTGAACTAGGCTCTTGAACTGCGACTCTAAGGCTCTGAGCGCTGAATCTGGAAAGAACTTCTTCTTAAAGAAGCCCTTGAACTCCTCCCAGGTCTGTCCAACTACCCCCACTCTGGGGTCTGACTTATACCAGGTGCGAGCAAGATCTCGCATCCGGCTAGCTGCTGCCTCTATCTGGAGATCTGCCGGTATCCGGGCCAGGCGGAAGATCTTCTCTATATGCTCGATCCACTCGCCAGCATATAAAATCCCCTCCGTCCCCAAGAAGTCTCTGGGACTCATCTTCTGGAACTGCTCTATCACAGGTGTCTTCGGCTGCTGGACTACTGGTCGAGCTACGACTGTTGTAATGGCCAACTCCATGCCCCTTTCCTGCCGGGTCTGCTGTATTTCTATAAACTGCTGAAAGTAGGAGAACATCTGTGCCGCGTCCATGTTTCCTGTAGGCGGCGGCTGCTGGAACGGTACCTCTGGGATGACTGGGTCCTGTCTCCGATCTGGTGGAGGCATACCCCCTGTTGCTGGTGGAGGGGCTCCTCCGAACGCAGCTGCAACGCCTACCCCATCTGGCATGACTGGGGCTGCGGTACCAGGGGCTAGCTGTTGGGTATGAGAGGTGGCAGTCCTCCCATCGGCGTCCCCCTGGCCCTGGCAATGTGATCTTATCTCAACCATCCTGGAGACAGATCAAAAGAGAACAATTGCTGAGAATGAGTCGAAATATCAAAGGAGGACAGTTATATTCAAGGGAGACAATAAGCAGCAAAATGTAGATATACAGAATCTGAATAAGAGTTTTTTCTAATGTGATTGAGTACGTCCAAAAATATCCTAATCCTACTGCAGGCTGTAGTGATACTCTAGTTCGAATACCACTACATAAACTCGACCTGCATGGGCTACTACTAAAAATGTGTCATGACCCGCACCCACTGTGAGGGTACGAGAACGTAACAATGCCCAGCCTACATCGCAGTATCGGCGGTAGAATGCTGTCCTAGGTCAATCATCTAACAATATAAAGGTACCTGTACAGTATATACACTCCGAATGGAGGTGACATAGCAATACACAATCTCAATCACATCTAAGACAGAATGATAAGATAGAAAGATAGATAGAAAAATGCTGAAATGAAAGATCCACAAGTACAACCAGAGAGTGACAATGCTAAGTGTCTAAGATAAAACTCAACAACATCCAGAATATAAGTCTCAACTACTGAATATGAAAGAATATATACAACCCAGATCTCAAAATGACTGAAATAGTAAAACCTAGACTAAGGAGCCTTAGTCTCTATAGCTACTGGATTCGACTGGAAATCTGGGTCACAAGAACCATCTACAGCTGTCCCATAGTAGATGTCTACCCAGGCCTCATCCTCATCCTCTGTAATATTTTCAACAGGTCCAGTCAGGACAGGAGCGAGCACAAAACATCTCACGCAGTTCATATCAAGTTAGGAAATATAAAGCATACAATAGAGTAAGGTACAGAAAACGCTGAAAGAAAAATGTATATGAAAACAGCAGAGATTTGATAATGGAAAATATCTATATATGATAAGTAAGAACTGTAAGCAACATATGATTTAGAGCACAATATGGTTATGTAAACGGGTTAGGTTATACAATAAAATGAGACTCCTTTGTACGTGGGTGTACGATGGACATATACAATTTCTTATACAATAGGATTGATCACATAACCATTTCTACTCTCCCTCCCCAATCAATACACAAGGATCCAATTCAGTTACGTTACCTTATACAATGGCTTGTACAATGGCTCAATGTGATAATGAGAGTACAATATGCATAATGAGTGTACAATGATA
Source organism: Iris pallida (assembly GCA_029216955.1). Classification (NCBI taxonomy): domain Eukaryota; kingdom Viridiplantae; phylum Streptophyta; class Magnoliopsida; order Asparagales; family Iridaceae; genus Iris; species Iris pallida. The sequence goes on along the minus strand of JANAVB010005597.1, from coordinate 22,569,609 downwards.
AGGGTATTCAATAAATATAATATGTAAGTGAAATGCACGTTACAATATGTATTTAGTGAATACAAGGAGATAACATCTCAGAAGAAGATCCATATAGTACCGATCCGTGATAACGATCGTGTCAGCATCAAGTACAGTAATCTAGAGCAATAATGTAAATCCAGACAAGTATGAAACGATCAGAGAATGTACTCACCTGTCACCCTGTATGACTGATATGAATGGATGTCCGAACTGGTGTCACAAAGTCCTATTTAGAGTAAAACAGGTTATTTAAGTACTCAAAATGAAATAATGGAAATCTGCAATGCAAACTACATGATTCTAAGTCAACTAGGTCAAAGTCAACTCTTGGTCAACTCTGGGTCAACTGTCTAGGTCAAATTAGGACAACAAGTCAATTTTGGGTTATGGAACCATACTCTATGCTTCTAGGCTATATTAGTCATATAGGATACTAGAACAACCCATTACAAATTGTAGATATCTAACTCCTTTACTTATCCCTAGGTGATTAGTTTATTCACATGCTCATACCCTATGCCCTAGCATGACACAACTCTAAGGTATCTTATACTCCGACATCAAACTGTATATATATATACACTTACATATCCTAGATGTATACATACATGGATTACCTATACTATATATCATACATGCCTACCTGGGTCAACATGGCTTCATTTAGTCAATATCTAGGGTTTGGGAGCTAAGTAGTTCCAACCATAACTCAACCTAGGTTAAATTATCTAGAACCCAACTCTACATCAATTACCAAAGTCTCCTAATCCTATAAAATGCATATATAGATACCACATCTCTAAACCTTCAATCAATCATAAAAACCCAATCTATCCTTAAATAACATTACACAAATATATGCATGATATGTATGTAATGATTGAACATCACAAGGTGGGTTAAAATATGAGGAATGAACTAACTGGAATCACTTCCTACTGTAACATTCCAACCAGGGTCAAGCCTACACTATACTCACATAAATAGAGAACAAGGGGCTGCCTATGCAGCCCCTACTACTGCTGTCAGTCATGCTTATACATATATGAACCCAATCCTCAAAATCTCAGGTAACCTCACTCAATCTCAGATTTCTGAATAACCAAACTTAGTTTTCAGTTGTGTATGTATTAGCAATGTGTGAGTGTGTGTTTGATCAAGTGTGACAGACTGGAATGTGTGTGAGTGACAGTGTGTGAAATCTCAGTTTTACAAACATAGAAAATTCTCAGATTTTTCATGTGAAAACAGGTTAACATTTAAACCCTGTTCAGTGAGTTTCAGAAATTTGTGATTTAAGGATCGAAAACCTTTACAATAAAATAACATATCAACAAACCCAAATCACTACATCAAGTTAACACAACCTGAAATCTTTAGGAAAACAATTAACTAACTAAAAGAAGAAAACAAACTAAACAACCTGAAATTTACTCCCAGGTTTCAGAATTTGGAAATTTCCAGTTTACATTACATCCAAATCAGTTTTATGTATAAACCATTCTCATTTGTGAACAAAACTCGAATCAATACATGTTCCTGACAGGTATACATGTTAATACATCACAAATATCATTAATTAATACCTTAAAACACATTTAAACTCTGAAGTTTACTCAGGTTTTTTTCTCAGTATCAGTAAAATCATTTTGAACCTAAAATGAATCAATTTTCATGTGAACCCAAAGACAGGTGGACAGTGGTGTTGTCCATATGCTTACATGTCAGAGGGGGTATTCTTGTCCACAAGAGTGGATACGAACGTGTCCAAATCAGAAAACTGAAAATGGTGCACTGTGTGTCAGTGAACAATGAGAAATGCTAATTGACATATAAATTCATGTTAATATTACACTTAAATGGTTGGTAAATAGTTGTATAGGTGTAAGTGTGTCGTGGGTGTGTCCTAGTGTCAAGAAACTGGACACAACGTGTCCTAACAGAAAGAATACACACACAGACACGTGCATACAGTGCAGCGTCGTACGAGCATGCCAGTGTCTCGTGGACACAACACAGGTCGAACCAAGACACATGCTCGTGTCCAGACACTCACCAGGGATAGAGCTACAAGCTCGAGTCCCTGATACGACACCACGACGTGTCCAAAAGCGACACGAACCCCGTGTCAGTGAGCCCTGTGTGCGTGCAACAGTGTAGTATAAAATCTGTGCACTCATGATTTCTCACTCGACTTGACGCAAAACTTTAGGGGAGTCTTGACAGACATTGCCCCTACCCCCATGTCAAATTTAACGTGTCCACGTATCGTATGTACGGAAAAATAGGTGTCGGGTAGCAGGGCATGCTGTGCACAGCGTCGTGCTGCATGTCCAGTCCAGATTTAGACACGGACACGAGTGTCCTCGTGCTCAGAGATACGAAAATGGGATCCCCACACATAGGGCTACAATCCTATTCTAACAGAAGTTTAAAATAACACATTTGAATCCTAAGAGGCATTTCATCAAACACCTATTCCTATCAATATGATACGTGTCTGATACGGACATGAAATGAATCCACCTTGACACGAAACCAAGTCCTACAGCTAGGGGACACCTAGGGCTTTCTATCCATGCAAAGAAAACAAAATTTGGTGGAGGGAATAGGGATTTACCTATAGGTTTGAAATGGCTCAAAAAGCCCCAAAGTGAGTTGTTCCTCAAGCTACCCAAACTCTTCCAAATTGCCCCTTCCCTGAAATTTCTCACCATAGCCATCAAAAACACAGAGATTAGAATCTATTGCAAGAAATTTGGAAGAAAAATGAGTTGAAATGGAGGAGTTATGGATTGGGGAAGAAGGAGTTTTACCTCTATTTTTAACTTGCTATTTTTTCTAAGGAGGCTAGCCCTAAGTTTGAGGAGACATTAAATAAGAGTGTGGATCCCTAGGTGGCTGGTCATAAATGCTAGGGTTAGGGTTTAGTTGGGTTTGATGGGCCATGGGCTTCTTGGCTAGTTTCAAGCCTCTCTACCAAAAGGCCCCTTTGCTATATCAATTTCTCTCCAACTAAAACCTCTAATTAGATAACTAGGAGAATATTCTAGTCATGACTAAAATCACCAAGTCCAACTTAGCTTATTGGTTAAGTCTAACTTCTAGGTTAGGCCCAATCTAGACCTAAGACTAACATAGAACATAGCAATATTTAATTAATATTAAATTCACACAAATCCCCATAAATCATAATAAATTCAAAAAAAATCCTAAAATGACCAAAATATCCTCTAGGCTAAAATGTACTAATTAAACATCCTAATCACATGGCTAGGCTCTAGGGCAGACAGTCTCTACGGTTTCACTAGCTGCACACCAAATCACAAGTCATGATTTAAATAGTTTTAAAAATGATTAAAAATTACCAAAAATTATATTATCATTTAAATATCATAATTAAATAAATTAAAATACAAAATTTCAAAATTACCCTCATTTTAGAAATTGGGTGTTACACAATTGTAAGTCAACTTTTGACCTAGTTTGATATCGGTTGACTTCCAATGTTCTCCTATGACCAAGGTTGACCTAACTAGACTGATCTTGACCTAGAATGACATAATAGGATTTAATTTGATTTGACTTTACTTCCTAAACATAGTATTGATACGTCTTGTTATCTATAGGTCCTCGAGGCACCGTTCTAGGACTCAGTTGACATATTCCACCAGATCGCAGGCGAGTACATTCTCTGATAATTTTTTTCCAATTTATGATAACTGTTATGATTCATGTACTTAGTGTAGATATGCTCATTCCTGACACATGGTTCTTACGGATTGGTATTCCTAGATCTCGACGAGAGATGTTGCTCCTTGTTAGCTTGGGATGTATTGTGCAAGCTCCCTTGTAGCTCTTGCGCAATATGTGGTCACTGATTCTAGAGAAGACTTACTCCCTTCTCATAGAATTCCATGCAGTGACGTATCCTATTTGGATCCATTCTACCAGTTGGGGGTGGAGGAGTAGTAGCGTATGCCTGTGATCAAATCCATCTTGCATTCTTGAACAGTGTTAGTCATATACCGCACTTATGACTAGCCAGGCTAGTTCTTTACAGGTTCCCAAGCCGGTCACAAGCTGAAACTACTACTCACACACATTGGATAGGTGGCTTACCCTGATTTGTGTACATACTATGATCAGTTCTACTTTCCTATTCTAGCTCTAGCTCTAGCTCTATAGCTTACCATGCCATGATACATATATGTACACTCCATGATTTTATTGTATATGCTCTATTTACAGTCTTATGGCTTTTATTCTATCTTGAGATCTGTTATGAGATATATGTACTCGTTCCATCCTGACCGGATATGTTGACAAATTTTAGGAGTAGTTGTGCCCTCAGTGTTGGACTTCATGATGTTGCTAGTTGAGGTGGATCTCACTATTCTTCTATGTGAGTTGCCTGGTAGTTATCCTTAGCTAGTTTTGTTGTTCCTTCTTTATTTTCCTGTATTATGATCATTGTAGATTCTAGTTGTTCTAGTGATATTGTTATTATTTCTTGTCTTATCTTCCTTAGTTTTCGTGATGTGACATGAGTACATTTCTAGTTATGGATCTTTAGATGTTATAGTTAGTATAGTATACTTGACAGTGCTCTACCGCCGATACTGCGGCGTAGGCTGGGCGTGGCCTACGTATTCGTACCCGTATATCCGGGTGCGGGTCGTGACAAGTAGGCTTGATAATAAAAGAGATGAATCCACATAGATAAGAAAATAATACCGACGGGTCGTATTGAGTTAGAATATGGAAAGGTTCAACAGTCGACTTAGAGTTGGTACACGGCGTGCTTTGAAAACGACTTTCGATCCTTCGTCTCGTGGCTTGGGAGAAGAAAAGTTGGTTGAGTAGACGAAGTTATGAACGTAGCCTAAGTCATAGGCGTTGCCCTCATGAATGCTTGATAAAGCATGCACGATCCATTGTCCAAGGATTGGCATAGCCTTTGCCCGCCCCATTGGTTAAGCTGTATTGTACTATTTGTGGCATAAGTCTAGGCAACCAAACAACTTGTTTGTTCAAGCCGGACACGTGTACGGTACGTTCCATCAAGGCAAAGCTTGACGCAGCCTTTGCTCGTCAAGTTGTTGCAAAGTTAAGTTAGGCAAGTTATGTTAGGCTATCGGAATAGTAGCAAGCACGGTCCTATGAGTTCTACGGCGGGGTATAACCACATAGTCTTACGGTCTCAAGGTCCGTCATATAGAGTGTGACTTGGGCGGTGGCGTCGCATAGAGTTCAAGTTGGTTTAAGTCACGATGTCACGGACTTAGTATTTTTAAGGCACGAGCCACGATTGATTAAATTGAGTTGGAAGAAGGGCTTTCAAATAGTCGTTCCTGAGTTGAATAAAATGATAGGACAAGAAAAAAAATGCTCGCGACCGGGTCGTTGAGGCGATCACAGATGTGAGAGGTATCGAATATGGCCCTGGAAGAGAGGTAACATTGAAAGTAGAATGACTGTATGAGACGTCAGTTTGAGTCGGATCTTACATGGTCATTGGACAACTTGTCGACAAGGTAAATAGTTTTCCCATAACAACGACCTACAGGACCCGGGACAGTTATGGCTGAGTATGGAAACAAGGGATAGTTGTGCTGAATCGATATCACCGGGTTAGTCGGGGACTTCCAAGGAGCTAGCTACCTTGCGCTGGAAGGGTCCCGGCTAACGCAAGCTATGAGGCCAGGTATAGCTTGTTATGCTAGTGACCTCATATAGATGAGTCGGCATGGGCGGCGATCCGCGTATATACCTTTGGATTGAGTCGAGTGTTATGTGTAGTGTATCAAGAGTCGGAAAGAATGCATACACGATAAAGACAATATTTTGGGGCCTAAGAATTGGCCGCAGTATAGACACCGTGCTTCGGCACGAGATGTGGTGTCAAGTCTTAAGTTGTTGGCATAGTGTTGCACAAGTTTGGAATTGAGTCATTTTGAGTTTAAGTCAGGAAACACCGTAAGATAAAGTCGGTTGAGTGACACTTAGCCCACAAGTCTTGGTTGGGTCAGTTGGTGATCAAAGTAGCAAGGGCCGCGAGGCAGCAATATAGTTAAGTCACACTGAGTTACGAGGTACGGCATGATGGATTTGTAGCACGGTCACAAGGAAATTGAGTACTATCGCGTAGTTCGCGTCTCTGATTTTGGGCCGTAAGACAAACACGATTGATAGGTTAACATTGTTGTTGCAAGCACGGAATGGTCTAGAGACATGAAATAGGCCAAGATGTCTGTCCTAAAATAATCCTAAGGCAAGAGTAGAAAGACAATCAAAAGGGTTATGTTGCACAAAGTAAATCAAACGTGTCAGTTTTATATGGGTGGGCGAGGAGCTCATTCCACCAGTACAGTTGAGTACTGACACACACATAGTTTATATGTGCAGGCACAGGTAGAAGCTCGTGGTACGGAGCTCGTTTGGATGCGTCTAGACATGGCGTTCCTTGGCGATTCGTAGCGTACGGCTGCATGGAGTCAAGATTTATACGGAATATAATGTATGAACGTCGTCTTCCGAAGCATCCGCTGGCTCAAGACATGTATTGAGAGATGAGAGAGCTGAGTGACTTGTAATGTGAGAAGAGTGAGCTTGAGTTATTATAATCTTGGCCTTGCGCCCCATTGTAACCTTTGTTTCAATATCAATAAAGAGCTTCTTTTGAATAACTTGTGTTTATTCTAAATTTTTGCTGCATGTTCAATGTCTCTGCTTGGGACTTCTGTCCGACGACCCCGTCGTAGCCACTATAATCGGCCGTTATGGAATCTGCCTTGCACGAGCGCAATCTAGGCTCGTGTGGCATCACGCCTTAGCGAGGACAATCGCTCCTAAGGGAGAGGGGCGTGACATCACCCATTAGAAAAAGCTTTAGGGGTGATCTTATCGCCACTCTCTCTAATATATATACACACATATTTGACACTTGTTCCTCCTATTTTCCATTCCTTCACATCAGACCTTCTTCTTCTTCTTGTCCTTCTAGTTTCGATCAGATCGACCGACTGATAGATCACCATCGCTTCGATGCTCTCCCTCGGCCTCACCCCCGCCACCTCCTTCTGCAGTATCCGCCGCCTCCGCCTCTGCCGCCCCCTCCCGCAGCACCCTCCATAGCACCCTCCTCCTCATCCTCCCGCAGCACCCTCCGCAGCTGTAGTGCCCCGTCCCGCAAAGTCAATCGGAGGAATCGAAACGCCGACGGCGTTCGGACTTAGCCTTGTAACGGCTTGCTCGGAGACATCGCTCAGGTGGGGTAGTTTCGGTGAACTCTCCTCATCTTTGCCTTCACATAATAAATCGTGTTTTCAACTTGCACAAGTTAGGCTTGATAATAAAAGCTACGCATCCACATAGCTAAGGGAATAATTCTGACGGGTCAAATGAGTTAGAACATGGAAAACGTCCCACGGTCGGCTTAGAGTTGGTGCACGTCGTGCTTTGAAAATGACACTCGGTCCTTCGTCCCGTGGCTTGGGAGAAGGAAAGTTGGTCTGCAGTACAAAAGCTGAGAGTTAGCCTAAGTCATAGGCGTCGCCCGCACAAATGCTTGCTAAAGCATGCACGGCCCTGTCCCGCAAGGCTTGGCATAGCCTTTGCTCGTCCCTTGGGTTAAGTTGTAGGCTTGAGTGAATTAGACAAAGTTATGCCGGTCGACCGAAGTTATTCTACGTGCTGTCTCGCTCATTTTGCGGTTGTCAAGATAAATAGTCCCACGACCCCAAGGCCCGTCATATGAAGTATGACTTGGGCGACAGCGTTGCGTCGAACACGAGTCGGTTTAGAGGCACGAGCCACGGTTGGTTCAGTGGAAAGTTATCCACGGTCGGTCGATACTTAAGGAAACACGTTATGTTCAAGTTAAGTTGGAAGGCTATGCAGTAGCCGTTCCCTGAGTTCAAAGAATGTTAAGTCTAAGCGATGGGTAGTCGCCGAGGCAACCCTGGTTAGGGGCTCTGCAAAGAAAGTACAAAAAAGTGGAAAGAGTAAAACAACCAAATAAAATGAATTGATCACATAACGAGCCCCAACGGTATCCTAAAATACACCATGTTAACCCTTATGAACTTGGACAACTTGTCGACAAGGGGTGGTTTCTTCGAGCGGAATTCCGAGGCCACGGGACCGTCTCGGCCTAGGAAGAAACTGTTTGTAGCCGCGCTGGTTAGGCAACGCTGGAAAGGCAATCGGTAAGACGGGGACTTGCATCGGGGCTCGCTACCTGCGTTGCAGGGGTCCCGTACTGCCAGGCTACGTCCAAGGCGGCTGGTTAGGCCAATCCCATAATAAACACTTAATATAAATTGTTATCAACTAATATGGTAAGTTTTATGTCCACCATGGCTGGTTAGGCCAGTGATCTTTCATAATAGATGTGTCGGCACGGGCGACAATCCGCGTGGGTGCCTTTGGATTGAGTTGAATGTGTATACAGTCAGAAGACACCAGGTCTGAGCCTAAGATTTGTCTACAGCGAAGGCGACGTGCTTCGGCACGAGATGTGGCGTCGAGTATTAAGTTGTTGGTATAGAGTTGCATGAGTTAGGCTTGAGCTGTCGCGAGTTAAGTCGAGAAGGGCCGTAGGGCTAGTTGTGTGAACTTACATTGAGTTATTGGGCATGGCCTCGAAATATGAGGCACGGCCGCGTTGTCACGACACAAGTGTAGCCGAGACTAAGCAAGGAGGCACTGCCTCGGAGGTATTGAAGCACGAATCGAGTTGTGGCACGACCGAGTTGTTACGTCCCAGAGTTTGGCACGAAAGATAAGTATAAGTCGGTGCGTCGACAATGCAAGCACGAGAAAGGTCTAGAGGCAAGGAAATGGAGTCCTTCGTGTAGTTGCGTCTCTGATTATGGCCGTAAGGCAAACATGACTTGATAGGTTAACGTTGTTGGCACAAGGTGTGGTCTAGGCACAAAGTATGAGTTAACGTTGACATTGCTAGCACGGGATGGTTCCGATACACAAGTTGCGCTAAGGCGCCGGTCCTAAAATTGATCCTAAGGCAAGAATAGAAAGACAATCGAAAATGGTTTATGTTGCACAAAGTAAATGAAACGTGTAGGTTTTGTATGGGTGGGCGAGAAGCTCACTCCACCAGTACAGTGGTACTGACACCCACACAGTGTTTCATATGCAGGCACAGGTAGAAGCTCGTGGCGCGGAGCTCGCTTGGATGCGTCGAGGCACGGAGTTCCTTGGCGATTCGAAGCTTGCGGCCGCGGTGATTGAAGACTTATACAGGACATAATGTATGGACATCGCCTTCCAAAGCTTTCGCTGGATTCAAGTATTGTATCGAGAGATGAGAGAGAGCAGAGTGACTTGTAAATGAGAGAAAAGTGAGCACGAGAGACATTGTAATTTGGCCTTGCGCCCACAGATGTAATCTTGTATTCAATATCAATAAAAGAGATTCTTTTGAATGACTTGTGTTCATGTGTTCTTCTTTAATTCTGCTGCTATAAATCAATGTCTCTGTACGGGACTTCTGTGCGACGACCCCGTCGCAGCCACTGTAATCGGCCGTTATGGAACCCGCCTTGCACGGGCGCAATCTAGGCTCGTGCGGCATCACGCCTTAGCGAGGACGATCGCTCCTACGGGAGCGGGGCGTGACATAGTGGTATCAGAGCACGGCATTACGTCCTTGGACCGTCGATTGAATTCTTTAACTTTGATGTTTCCGTAAAACTCTGTTGCTTCCGCAAGTTGTTATCGTTGGTGCGCTCTCTCTCAAATGTCCCTCGGCATGTCCATACAATAAGTCTAAATATTTTCGAAAGCTCGTACAAGTACTCGGTTGAACGGGATCGATAGGGCCTTTGTGCCGAACGTTGCAAACTTGACTCGATAGAAAATGTGTGCTAATGTTAGCAAGTCGCACGTGTGCCTAATTAGTCCAACGTCGACCCTAGCAATTGAGCGTGCAAACTCGGAAAATAGTCCGCATGGAATGGCTATGCACACGGCCTTTTGGCTAAGTTGTGTTGCGCATCGCGCACCTCGACCCTTGGTGCAAATGAGTCGCGAGCGATATCAAGTATCGCTTGGTCGGGAAAGAAGATACACTTAGAGTGTCTATCGATAGGAACGCTATCGAACTAACGCTTAGGCGTACACGAAAGATTGACTTGGATTTCGAGAAAATAGTACGAACGACTTAGTGCGTCGTTGCGACGCGAGCGACTACGCTAGCGATTCGTCGAACGAATCTGAAGGATGTCTTAGCGAATGACGCGAACGTGATTGAGGACTAGATCGTATGGCTTGAATCTGAGTGGTGTATAAGATAGGTTCGGAGAAGAATAAGAATGAGTGTCGACGACTAGATCGGATGGCTCAAATCTGAGTGGTGTATGGTTCGTCTTGGAAATTGTTCGAGTGAATATTGAGGATTACGAGTATGTCGGCGAGGTGATGCGATCGCGCAAAGCCTTAGAACGCGTCACGCTTAGTTGGTCGTGACTTCGAATGTCCCGAACGAGCATCTCGTTCGGACAACTTGTGAATGAGCAACGCGAGTTAGAAAACGTTTCAGAACGATGAATGAAATTGAATGGTCGTGATCGAGGAAACTTAGAGGATCGCGCGTACGATATCGGATTGATGCAAATGAAATGTGACTTGAGTTTTGAACAAACGATCTTGAAACGAGCTTGAGGAATAGCGATCGAACTTGATCTTGAGTATTGAGAAAATTATGGGATATCAAGTTCGAACAATAACATCGGTCGCACGACTCGAAATTGGTTGCAAAGGAAGATCGTCAGGTTACGCATATCGTCGATGGTATTGAGGCGTATCAAAGATCGATATGCGATAACTCGGGGGTACTCTGACTCGGCGAATGACGATCGTGCAAATGTCAATGTTCCGATGGATGCTATAATCGGGATGTTAAAATGTATCGAGGAAAAGATAGACTTGGTTTGAGGATTTTCTAAGTGGAATGAATGACGATCGAACTTGACTTGGATGAAAACTAGAATGTTTGGATTTGCTTCGTCGACAACCACAACGTTGATGTTCTTGTCTTATGCGAGTGCTACTTAAGCCTCGCACATGCGTCACACCGATTAGGGCGATCACTCTGCGTGAGCGCTGGTATGGTGATTCATACAGCGGGAGTGGTCGAACTTGCACGGTGCGACAATTTGTGCTTCGATTTGTGGTTTGACGCGAAGGTGACTCGAGAATGGATTTGTGTGCTTGAAGAATCGAACTTGAGGATTGAGTAGGTCCAATCCGCGTATCAAAAATGAGTTAGTCTAAACTCAAACAAGAGTTACGCCCCGATGAGAATGATTATTCTGCGGGTGCGTTGTATGGTGATTCATGAACCACCGTGGATAATCGGACTCGCATGAGATTGGGGCACAACGTATTGTCGAGCTAGATGACCTCGCGATCGAATACATGAATTGGTTAGAATTGGTGATTTGAATGGATTCGAATACGCGCAACGAATGCGCTGAGGCGAATAGGTGATCCTGCTTGATGTTTAGAAATCTGAGTGATGCGAGTTTGGGTAGAATACCCCGTATGATCGACTCTGGTTTGACCCTAGGATTGGGGTCAGTGTTGGCATTATTGTTGGGGAACTATGATTCCAATCCTGACATTGACTTAGCCTCGAAAAGAAATAGCCTAGCGGTTAGTAAAAGACGCCCTGTTTCAAGTGTTAGCAATCGGAAGGATTGATCCTGAGGATTGAAATGGATAGATGGCGTGGACCACGAATATAGGAAACCCTGCTCACGAGACTCGGCTGACACGCATATATTCAGGGACGCTTGGGTATGTGCATGATGCGACTCGAGTGAGAATGACAAATTTTCTATCATGCGGCTTGGCTGAATGCATGTATTTTGGGGACGCTTGGAATGCGTGCACGATCCAGCCAAGTGATACGACGAGTTCAAGCAAGGCTTGAAAGATGGGAGTGTGTCGAGCCCTTGAAATCGCGTTAAAGGAAAAGATTGATACTAGTGCGAGCGTGGCTCAGAATCGAATGAACGCGTAGGCGAAATGCGTACGATTAAGTCGTGGCCATGGAAATGGTAGGATGACCTGCCTTCAGGATAGTCTCGAGGACGAGACTTGTTCTGAGTGGTGTATGATGTAGTGCCCCGTCCCGCAAAGTCAATCGGAGGAATCGAAACGCCGACGGCGTTCGGACTTAGCCTTGTAACGGCTTGCTCGGAGACATCGCTCAGGTGGGGTAGTTTCGGTGAACTCTCCTCATCTTTGCCTTCACATAATAAATCGTGTTTTCAACTTGCACAAGTTAGGCTTGATAATAAAAGCTACGCATCCACATAGCTAAGGGAATAATTCCGACGGGTCAAATGAGTTAGAACATGGAAAACGTCCCACGGTCGGCTTAGAGTTGGTGCACGTCGTGCTTTAAAAATGACACTCGGTCCTTCGTCCCGTGGCTTGGGAGAAGAAAAGTTGGTCTGCAGTACAAAAGCTGAGAGTTAGCCTAAGTCATAGGCGTCGCCCGCACAAATGCTTGCTAAAGCATGCACGGCCCTGTCCCGCAAGGCTTGGCATAGCCTTTGCTCGTCCCTTGGGTTAAGTTGTAGGCTTGAGTGAATTAGGCAAAGTTATGCCGGTCGACCTAAGTTATTCTACGTGCTGTCTCGCTCATTTTGCGGTTGTCAAGATAAATAGTCCCACGATCCCAAGGCCCGTCATATGAAGTATGACTTGGGCGACAGCGTTGCGTCGAACACGAGTCGGTTTAGAGGCACGAGCCACGGTTGGTTCAGTGGAAAGTTATCCACGGTCGGTCGATACTTAAGGAAACACGTTATGTTCAAGTTAAGTTGGAAGGCTATGCAGTAGCCGTTCCCTGAGTTCAAAGAATGTTAAGTCTAAGCGATGGGTAGTCGCCGAGGTAACCCTGGTTAGGGGCTCTGCAAAGAAAGTACAAAAAAGTGGAAAGAGTAAAACAACCAAATAAAATGAATTGATCACATAACGAGCCCCAACGGTATCCTAAAATACACCATGTTAACCCTTATGAACTTGGACAACTTGTCGACAAGGGGTGGTTTCTTCGAGCGGAATTCCGAGGCCACGGGACCGTCTCGGCCTAGGAAGAAACTGTTTGTAGCCGCGCTGGTTAGGCAACGCTGGAAAGGCAATCGGTAAGACGGGGACTTGCATCGGGGCTCGCTACCTGCGTTGCAGGGGTCCCGTACTGCCAGGCTACGTCCAAGGCGGCTGGTTAGGCCAATCCCATAACAAACACTTAATATAAATTGTTATCAACTAATATGGTAAGTTTTATGTCCACCATGGCTGGTTAGGCCAGTGATATTTCATAATAGATGTGTCGGCACGGGCGGCAATCCGCGTGGGTGCCTTTGGATTGAGTTGAATGTGTATACAGTCAAAAGACACCAGGTCTGAGCCTAAGATTTGTCTACAGCGAAGGCGACGTGCTTCGGCACGAGATGTGGCGTCGAGTATTAAGTTGTTGGTATAGAGTTGCATGAGTTAGGCTTGAGCTGTCGCGAGTTAAGTCGAGAAGGGCCGTAGGGCTAGTTGTGTGAACTTACATTGAGTTATTGGGCATGGCCTCGAAATATGAGGCACGGCCGCGTTGTCACGACACAAGTGTAGCCGAGACTAAGCAAGGAGGCACTGCCTCGGAGGTATTGAAGCACGAATCGAGTTGTGGCACGACCGAGTCGTTACGTCCCAGAGTTTGGCACGAAAGATAAGTATAAGTCGGTGCGTCGACAATGCAAGCACAAGAAAGGTCTAGAGGCAAGGAAATGGAGTCCTTCGTGTAGTTGCGTCTCTGATTATGGCCGTAAGGCAAACATGACTTGATAGGTTAACGTTGTTGGCACAAGGTGTGGTCTAGGCACAAAGTATGAGTTAACGTTGACATTGCTAGCACGGGATGGTTCCGATACACAAGTTGCGCTAAGGCGCCGGTCCTAAAATTGATCCTAAGGCAAGAATAGAAAGACAATCGAAAATGGTTTATGTTGCACAAAGTAAATGGAACGTGTAGGTTTTGTATGGGTGGGCGAGAAGCTCACTCCACCAGTACAGTGGTACTGACACCCACACAGTGTTTCATGTGCAGGCACAGGTAGAAGCTCGTGGCGCGGAGCTCGCTTGGATGCGTCGAGGCACGGAGTTCCTTGGCGATTCGAAGCTTGCGGCCGCGGTGATTGAAGACTTATACAGGACATAATGTATGGACATCGCCTTCCAAAGCTTCCGCTGGATTCAAGTATTGTATTGAAAGATGAGAGAGAGCAGAGTGACTTGTAAATGAGAGAAAAGTGAGCACGAGAGACATTGTAATTTGGCCTTGCGCCCACAGATGTAATCTTGTATTCAATATCAATAAAAGAGATTCTTTTGAATGACTTGTGTTCATGTGTTCTTCTTTAATTCTGCTGCTATAAATCAATGTCTCTGCACGGGACTTCTGTGCGACGACCCCGTCGCAGCCGCTGTAATCGGCCGTTATGGAACCCGCCTTGCACGGGCGCAATCTATGCTCGTGCGGCATCACGCCTTAGCGAGGACAATCGCTCCTACGGGAGCGGGGCGTGACAGCAGCACCCTCCGCCTCCTACCACCTTCCGTAGCAACCTACAGTGACTGCAGGGCTTGCCTGCAGTCCTATCTTCACTTTGGACTGCAGACAAGCCCTGCAGTCACTGTAAGTTGAAAATTTTAAAAAAATTTAGGACTGCAGGCAAGCACTGCAGTCCTGTGTTTACTTTGGACTGCATGCAAGTCCTGTAGTCCTCGATTGACAGAAGCGGGGTGGCCCTTAGTGTTTTCAAAATGGCAAACTTGTAATTTTTTTAAAATTTTAAGTTGGTGGCCCTTAGTAAAAAGGGGGTGGCCTTTAACATTTGCCTTTTGCATAACGAAAGTTCCTATTTCCTAGTACTAGAGACAGACTAAAACAAAAACAAAACAAAAAATATTTAAGTTTACATAAGTTATCAAATCATTTTAATTTGCTTACAAGTCCCTCGAGTATATGGTTAATGTATGACCATTATGTTGGGTTGAGTTGGGTCAAGTCGAGTCAGGTAACTTGCAAATACGGTCCATAAAATTATAGGTCAATCCGACCAGCTTGTTTAAACGATAGTGGAAGATATCGACAATGTGTACTTTGTCAAGTAGATGACGACCTATAATCCTTCACTGTTATCTTGTCTTATCTTGGTGCTGGTTGGAAGGTTGCTCATTAGGACACATGTATTTGTTGATGGTCAAGGATGAAATTGAGACATGTTGGTATCCACAAAGTCATCCAATAAAGAAAAGGACAACATGGATGGTATTGATGAGGTTCAAATATGGAGATTCCACGTGAGTAGAAAAGAGAATTTAACACTTTACGTGATAGTTTAGGCAATATATAAGATTGAAATTGGTGAATGAGAAGAATATCAGAGGTAAAAAAATAAGAGAATTGGACGAAAGATGAATTTATATAATATAATATATATATATATATGTACCCAAATTTGAGCATTTTTATATTTAGTCTAATCTTCTTGTTTTTATTCAAATCCGTTTATGTCATGATCCAAATCCGCCTATGAAGATAGGTTTAGAAACGAGACTAGTGAGTTGATCCCTAATCAATATCCTTGCTCAAATCATAAGAAATGAACGTTCTTCTTACTTATTTATTTTATTTGAACAAAGTTGTTAAATAGGTTAGACTAGTCTGATTATTCTAATTATGGACGAAGAGGAGTGAGAGAGGTAAATGTGTCACAACCAAATATCCTTGTCAATTTATGGCACTTTGCATAATAACATATATTTAAGGAATTTATATGCATAAACCCCTATGCATAATAAGTGCCTAGGATCCTTTCACGTATATACCCGATCGAGCCAATAGATACTGAAAATCTTATAAATCTGGTCAAATTATTAGACATGTATCTGTATAGAAAACTAGATAAAACACCTATAAGGCAAGTCGGCTTTAGGAGCTCTAAAATGTCATCGATCAAACACTACTAGAATAAGTCATATTAGCGACGTTTTAATCGTTTTATTAAAACGTCGCTAACGTTTAAGGAATTAACAACGTATTCTATAAACGTCGCAACACGTCACTATTACCGATGATCGGCGACGTTTTGTGACTTTTTTGTGTATAAGAAAACATACGTCACGGATAAGTCGGCGAACATCGCTAATATCACTAATATTAGCGACGTTTACCGACGTAACTACTGTAACGTTGCTAATTTCACTAATATTAGCGACATTTACCGACGTATAGGTGTGACGTCGCTAAATTGAAAATATAGGGCTTTCAGTTTTCATTCCCCCCCAATTATTTTTCGATCAAAATTTCCCAAACGAAAGCGCGCTCCCCCTCGCCGACCCTCCCCCTTCGGCCTCCGGCGACCCCCTCCCCCTCGGCGACCCTCCCCCCTTGGCGACCCTCCCCCCTCGGCGACCCTCCCCCTTCGGCCTCCGACCCTCTGCGACCCCGCTCGGTGACCCTGCTCCCACCGGCGACCCCGCTCACCCTCATCTCCAGCTCCCCACCGGCGACCCCCTGCCCCTTCGACGACCCGCTCCTCCGGCCCCGACTAGGTAAACCCTAACCTAAATGTTAGTCCTGATCATGACTGATACGATTCTTACATTATTTCTGTATTGATGATATTAAACATATATATGTATATGTATGTATTTATATAAATAGGCTATATAATTGAATGTTGTATGTTGTTTGGGAGTTTGGGTGAGTTCTGAGTTAGGGTTTGCTTTTGATTTTGATTTCCAGGTTGAGTTTGTGAGTCTCTGAGTTAGCTTGGGTTGTAGTTCAGTTCAGTTTGTGGGTTTACATACCAGTTTGGGATAAGATTGGGTTTACAGTTTCATATATATAGTATATGTAGGTATTGTTTACTGTCATATATAGGATGATGTATATGTAGGTATTTTCTCATGCATGTGTTGTCTAAGTGCAGTGAGTTCAGATTTCATGTTATGTGTGGATTAGCATATGCATTGATACATATGGATGTTTGTCTTGGTTTAGTTTTCTGAGATAGGTTCAGTTGAGTTATGTATATAAGTAGGCTTGCATATATGAGAGGGTATGTTGGGATATGAGTTATACTATATTTATGAGAGGAGATATATATATATATATATATATATATATATATATATATATATATATATATATATATATATATATTATATATATATATAATATATATATATATATATATATATATATATATATATATATATATATATATATATATATATATATATATATATATATATATTATATATTCTAAATATATATATATATATATATATATATATATATATATATATATATATATATATATATATTTAGAATATATATATATATATATATATATATATATATATATATATATTTATATATATTGAAGAACAGTTTGGCAACTCTAGAGGGGGTGAATAGAGTTTATATAGAAAAATAGCCAATTAAAAATAACTCTTTCACCAACAATAAATAATCAGAGTAAAGTGCGAAAAATAAATGAAGAGCAGAAGAGCATACGCAAACACAGCGATTTTAACCTGGTTTCCCTCGTGGAGGACTAGTCCAGGCCTGAGAACTCTAGCTCAGGATTAAATCCACTATTTGTGAAATAGTAGTTTACAACCCGTGCCTTTTCTTCAGAAGAGCACGTCAACTTCTAACAGATGATCGCAGTGGCGATTTGCTTGGAATTGTCCAAGCGACTTCTTCAACTCTTGCACAAGAATCCTAACTGAGAGATGCTGAGTACTCGACACTTAGGAGGCTTGTGGCTAGTAGATGGGAAGGGTATGGCTTACTTGAGCTTATAAGAGAGAAGAGAAAAGAAGATTGGATGGATTGGAATAAGAGAATTCATGCCCTATTTATAGTGTTTTTATAGGCAGAATTCGGCCAGAATTCGGGTAGGAAAATTCAAAAATTTGGCCGTTGGACAACTAGCAACCAGCTAACCCTAAAATTAGGGTTCCTGATTTCTAGGGGACAGAGTTCGGCCCGAACTCTGTGTGGAGGCAGAGTTCGGCCCGAACTCTGTCTCCAGAGCACAGAGTGGTTCTAAGGGGATTTTTGGGCAGTGTTTGGTTCAGTGGAGCTTAGGATTTTGGGTAGGCTGTAGACTAAGTGTCAAGAGCTCAGCAAGACTCAGAGTACACAAGTTTAGACTCAATGAAAATATAAAATACAGACTCAAAAACACACTGAGAGCCGGAGACTGAGCTGTCATCTGTCTTGAACTGTTATGCAGACGTCGTGTGTCGTATTGAATTAATACAGATATTATTTAGTCAATGTAGTCAATATTTGGTTGACTGTGACTTTGTGTCAACAATCTCTCCCATATTGATAATTGACAAAATAATATATGTATATTCAATATTCATACCTGGACACAGTTGATTATAGCAACATAGCTCCCCCATACTTGATGCCGAGCTAGAATGTAATAGCTCCCCCGTAATCAGTGAACGGTGCTGAGCTAGAAGCAATAGCTCCCCCGTAAATAGTGTATTGAACCTGTATAATATCTCCCAAAAAGCACAAACAAGCACAGAAATACGAAAAGATAGGATCTGATACCAAACAAGTATATCCAGCCATATATATCCAGGCAGAATACAACCATATATATCCAGGCAGAATATACATAGTTCTCCCCCTTTTGGCAGTTAGCAATATAGACTGCAGATAAATGAATAATAAAAGAAAACTGCAGTAGACAATTAATAGTAATACAACCACACCAAGCAGAGAAGAAACAGTATAGAAATAATCAAAAGAAGTACTAGCATAAAGTGTCATAACCAAATGTCAAACACACAACCAGAGTTTAACTACATAAATCCAAGTACAGAAATCCATAATAAACTAAATAACTGAAATCAAAAAGCAATAACTAATGTCATCATCAGCAACAGCAGCAGCAGATAGTAGCCAATCTCCATCATGGAGCATGAGATGGTCCAGGAGAGTTTGAACGTCTGGGATCCACAAGAGCAGCACCCGGATCCAGGTAACGCATGACCCACGGATCATCAATGCGATATCCCTCACGATCGGGATCCCGCTGCATGGGAATGGCCATAGTAGGATGATGGGACATGGAGTACCGAATATCATGCAGCGAGTTGCAGTGTGCACTCATCTGCAGGGTAGTGCGGTAGTCCATCTGAGCCCACCGATCGGCCTCTAAGTCGAAACGATCCCGGAGCATGGTCTGGATGGAGTCAAGAGTGGCAGGTGGAGGTGGTACATCCTGACCGAAAGGAAGGGGGTCAGACTCCGCATCATCAGAATGCTCAGAAGCCTCAGGAGAGGCGACAACTGCCTGAGTACGTCGTGCCTTAGACAGGAAAGTAGGAGCAGGCAAGAACGGACAGATATCAAGTGGTATGTTAAATGCACGAAAGATCATAGGAAGGTACAAAGGATAAACCAGAGCTCGTGGTTTCTTCCTACAGTGAATCATCCAGTCCATCATTGTACGTGGAAGATTGAAAGAAATTCCAAAGTGAAGATGATAAAGAGCAGATATCTCAAGATAAGTGATGTCATCATGGGAACCTGTTTTGGGTAGAATGGTGTTAGAGATAATCCAATAAAGATCAGAAAAATATGGGTTGAGATATTTAGCCATGAGCTTGCGAGGACGTGTGTATGGAGTACACAAATCGTCCTTGAAGCTCTCAAGGGAAATTCCGTCGGGAAAACGGAACGAGCGAGCGTCAACTAGCTTTTCCCAAGAATTGGGCTCTTGAAGATCAAGATATTCGGCTAAGTCAAAGTCATCAAAAGATATATTGATATCTGCAACTCGTGAATAAATATGGAGATCATCAAAGGTCATGTTGCAGTAGAACATTTGGACAGCATGACGATAGATAGCAGAAGTGGTAGTGATAAGCTCATCAAAACAGGGGTCATGAAATAAAGCATCATATTGAGAGAAGATAGAAAAATTAATAGGATGTCCTGCGAATACCTGACGATTCCGATAGTCACTAAACCAGTTGTTTGAGGCATCTAGTGAGACAAATAATCGGTTGTCATAGGTAGAAGGATTTCGAGGACGAGGTGGGTTGAACAATGGATGAGGTGGTTGAAGTTGTTCAATGATCTGTTCATTCGTTGGAGGAGAATCCGAAGAGGAAACACTCTCAGTTCGAATCCTCTTTCCACGATTGAACAAGCGAGGAGCCATAAAAACTTGATAGTGTGAAGTATAGAAGACAAGAATGATACCTCAAATAATCAATAAACAGTGGAAGAGATAGATGAGAAACTCCTTTCCCTTGATTTTGAGGAGTAATGGAGCACTCTAGATCAAAAACTAGGGTTAGGGTTTGAAGGAAAGAGTTTGGAGAGGTGAGGAAGGAGGCAATAGTGAAGGAGAGAGAAGAAAACCCGAAATATAAGAGAGGGTTTTCTTTGGTCGGAAGCTATATTGACCATTGGATCTAAAATGATCCAACGGTAGAGCCAGATCCCGACGCTGGAACAATTGGACCGAACTCGGCCCGAACTCTGTTTGGGGCAGAGTTCGGCCCGAGTTCTGGATTAGTGGTCCAGAACAGAAAACAGGCTGAAAAGATAGAAAAATTGGTTAAGTGTTGAAGAAAAGTGATGGTTGAGGATAAAAGTTTGATGAAATCAATGAAGTACATAGAGAGGTACTCAAAAGTCAGAATGAACTTTAGAATGTAGTAATTAGACAGTATTAAGTCGAAACAAACCATATAATAAACAAGGAAATATATTGTAATTCAATATTTTAAATTTGCCATGGGTTAGCTGCAGGGGCCGGATCCCAGCTAGCGGTAGTCCTGAGGACTAGTGCACCGTGTCGCTTAGGCTTTTACGCCTTGTTGTCAGAAGGACCCTTTCGGCTTGTACCCATACCAAATTTGTCGTAAAAGAATCAAAATATACTCGATATTTACGCAGGCGAGTCTCAACTTATAACTGCTTCATCCAAAATTCTGAGTTCACGACATAGGAAATTGAAGCGCTCTTCGGATAATGGCTTAGTAAAGAAATCTGCTAGCTGATGATCAGTGTCGATAAATTCTAAGTTAATCGTGCCATTTTGCTGATAATCACACAAAAAGTGGTGTCTGATCTCAATGTGTTTAGTGCGTGAGTGGCAGACAGGGTTCTTAGTCAAATTAATGGCACTAGTATTGTCACAGAATATAGGAATATGCATAAAAGATAACTTATAGTCTTCAAGGGTTTGCTTCATCCACAGAATTTGTGCACAACAACGCCCAGCTGCTATGTATTCAGCTTCTGTTGTGGATAGTGCGACAGAGTTCTGCTTCTTGCTAAACCAGGAGACTAAAGCTTTTCCTAATAAATGACACGTGCCGCTCATACTTTTACGGTCGACCTTGCATCCAGCGAAGTCAGCATCGGAATAACCAATAAGATCAAATGATGTTGACTTGGGATACCATAGGCCCACTGTAACCGTACCCTTAAGGTATCGAAAGATACGCTTAACCGCGGTCATGTGTGATTCCTTAGGATTAGCTTGATATCTAGCACATAGGCAAACACTGAACATGATATCGGGACAACTAGCAGTTAAATAGAGTAAGCTGCCTATCATACCTCGATACTTACGTTGATCAACGGGTTTGCCGCTCTCATCTGGTTCAAGTTTGGTTGAAGTAGCCATTGGTGTGCTGATTGGTTTGACGTTGTCAAGATCGAACTTCTTCAGCATGTCCTTGGTATACTTCGATTGGCAGATGAAAGTTCCATTAGCCATTTGTTTCACTTGCAGACCAAGAAAGTAGTTGAGCTCTCCCATCATGCTCATCTCAAATTCTGTCTGCATACACTTGGCAAATTCTTGACAGAGGGTTTCATCAGTAGAACCAAAAATGATATCATCAACATAAATTTGAATCAACAGAATAGTGTCTTTAAAAGATTTTATAAACAGTGTAGTGTCAATTTTCCCTTTTGAAAAACCTTTCTCAAGTAAGAAGCTACTTAGCCTTTCATACCAAGCTCTGGGGGCTTGTTTGAGGCCATAAAGCGCTTTCTTTAGCTTGAACACATGGTCGGAAAATTTGTGATTTTCAAAGCCAGGAGGTTGTTTCACATAAACTTCCTCCTTAATAAAACCATTCAAGAAAGCACTTTTCACATCCATTTGAAATAATTTAAAGTTTTAAAAATTAGCAAAAGCACAAAGCATCCGAATGGATTCTAGTCTAGCAACAGGAGCATACGTCTCATCGTAGTCGATACCTTCCTCTTGGTTGTATCCTTGAGCTACTAGACGAGCTTTGTTACGTGTGACTGAACCATCTTCATTTACTTTGTTTCTAAAAACCCATTTAGTACCAATTATCGAGTGATTAACCGGTCTAGGAACGAGTTCCCATACTTGGCTTCTCTCGAATTGGTTGAGTTCTTCTTGCATAGCAGAAATCCAAAATTCATCATTAAAAGCTTCAGAAATGTTTTTAGGGTCTACTTGTGAAATGAAGGCAGTGCTAGCAACGGAGTCTCTTAGTGATGATCTAGTAGTTACTCCACGTGAAACTTCTCCTATAACTAAATTTTCTGGATGAGAAGGTTTGAAAGAGAATTTCTTAGGCAAACCCTCCAGAGAATTAGTTTCGGTTGAAGTATTCATTGGAGTAGAAGTTGATGGCTCAACGTCATCATCAAGAGTACTTACTGCACTGTTGTCTTCATCAAAAGTCACATTTGTTGACTCTTCCACAATAAGTGAGCATTTATTAAAAACTCTATATCCCTTACTCTTGGCGGCATAACCAAGAAAGATACCATCGTCAGCTTTGGCATCAAATTTTCATAAGTTGTCTTTGGTGTTAAGGATAAAACATCTACAACCAAAAACTTTAAAATAAAAAACATTGGGGGTTCTCCCAAACCAAAGCTCATAGGGTGTTTTCTTCGTAATGGGACGAATTAGCACCCTATTCAAAATGTGGCATGCTGTACTGACAGCTTCTGCCCAAAAGTATTTCGGAAGTGAAAATTTATTCAACATGACTCTGGCCATATCGCCGAGAGTTCTATTCTTCCGCTCCACAACACCATTTTGTTGAGGAGTTCTAGGACAAGAAAATTCATGATCAAAACCATTTGCATTACAAAAATTTTCAAAATCATAATTTACGAATTCGCCTCCATGATCACTTCGGATTCGAGTAATCATGTAGCCTTTTTCGTTTTGAACTTTCTTTACAAAAACTTTGAAAACAGAGATAGCATCGCTCTTATTAGCGAGAAAGAAAATCCAAGTAAATCTCGAAAAATCATCAACAATAACAAATGCATAAAGTTTGCCACCAAGGCTAGCTATTCTACTAGGACCAAATAAATCCATATGAAGTAGTTGCAAGGGTCTAGTAGTACTTACAGAGTTGATGGAATGAAATGAGGATTTAGTTGCCTTGTTTAGTTCACATTCGGCACATACAGTATCCTTTTTGAATGTAATATCAGGCAATCCTCTCACTAGCTTCTTGGTAGAAAGCCTGGATATAGCATCCATGTTGGCGTGACCAAGACACTGGTGCCAAAGTAGTCGTTCGTCTTTGTGGGCATATAGACATCTACCTGCATTGTTAGTATTTACAGAAAGATAGAAAATATAGATGTTGTCCTCTCTTTTCCCTTCAAAAGCAGTGTCTCCTGTTGACCTATCATAGATGTAGCAACTGTTTTGTCCAAAGTTAATATCATATCCATGATCAGCAAGATGACTAATGCTGAGCAGGTTATGCTTTAACTTGGTCACTAGGCAGACATCTTTTATTACAGGAGAAGGAGGATGACCAATGATACCATTACCTATTATGTGCCCTTTGAGATTGTTATCGAAGGATACATATCCTTCTCTCTTCATCGATAGTGATGCAAAAAGATTTGCGTCTTCCGTCATATGTCGCGAGCATCCACTATCGAGAATCCACTTACTTTCAGTTGAAGAGGGAAGGTCCACCTACATCAAGAGTAGATGTGACCTTTGGTACCCGAGTTCTTGAGGGTCCTGAAAAGTTAGTCTTTGGAAACCAAGTATATATCTTTTTATCTACAAGTCTTCTAAATTTGTACTGTGGTGAGATGTGTCCATGTAATCCACAGTAAGTACAGATAGTATTCTTATTTATACTAGGAGCATGAGAATAATATCTATAAGCAACAGGATGAGGATGGTCATGATGTGAAGAGTTAGCATGGTGATGATGATTATGCACAGAATGAGTGGCACGGTGATGGTGTCTATGAGGCATATCATGATGGTATTGTCTATGATGTGTGACATGCTGATATTGTCTATATGGCATGGCATGATGATTTTGTCTATATGGCATATGATGATCTTGTCTATATGGCATTGCATGATGATCTTGTCTATATGGCATGGCATGATGATTCCTATGTGTGGAGTGATGTTGATTGTGTCTTTGTGCATGATGATTGTGTACTGAGTGAGAATTATTCTTACGTGCACATGGTTTGTGAAAGTTTGTGTATATAAATGCATGGTTATGTGCTGCATGAGAATGACGTGGTTGACTAGCATGAGTGGTGTTGTGCCCATGTGATTGGGTTTGAGGTTGAACAACCTGTTTACCCAATTTGGTTTCTAATCTTTTAGACACAGCTTGCAGTTCATCAACCTTAATATTTAAGCCATATATCTTAGTCATGGAAATCTTGTGTCTACTCTTTTCTTCAGCAAGCAATGTGTTGAGTGTAGTGATTTCTTGAGTTTGTTGCTCAATACGTGCTTCAGCATCATGTAAGCTTAATTTAAGCTTGGATACTTCATCAGTGTCATTAGTGGGTGTCGTGTTTCTAACATTATTAAGAAGTAAAGAAATTCTTTGTATCTCATCTTCAAGACTTTTGATTTTATCCTTGGCATGTTTGTATTTACCGATGACCTTTTTGTGATCATCGAGTAAATCAGTGAAAGCATCGCCAAGTTCATCAAAAGAGAAGTCATCTAGAGTTTCGTTAGATACCTTGTTGGAAGTTGCCATTAGGCACACATTTGCTGTATCTTGAGGAGAGTCATTTTCTTCCTCGGAGTCACTCGCTTCACTTTCATGCCAAATGCCTGTGTTGGCATATTTCCTTGATGAGTTCCTTTTGTATGGCTTCTCATAGCGGTTGCTCTTCTTCAGGAGTGGGCAGTCTTTTCGGACATGTCCAGTTTTCTTGCAACCATAACAAGTTGGCTCTTCTTCATCGTCTTCTTGAGATTCCTTCTTCCTTCGATTGAAGCGAAGGAATTTCCTGAAGTTGCGAACCATGAGAGCTTGGTCTTCATCATCCGAATTATCTTCTTCGGTCTCATCATGATTAGCTCTTCGTTGATGAGCTTTGAGTGCGATCTTCCTGGTCTTCGGAGCGGGCTCTTCGAAGTCCTTGAGGTCAAGCTCGTGAGTCATGAGTTTACCCATCAAGGTCTCCATTGACATTGTTGTGAGATCGTTCCCTTCTATGATGGCTGTCACCTTAGGGTTCCAAATCTTTGGTAGCCCTCTGAGCAACTTACGAATCTTCTCGTGGTTTGAGTACTGCTTTCCAAGCAAAGATAGAGGATTGATGATGTCGAGGAATCTTGTGATCATTTGAGTGATCGTCTCACTTGGCTTCATCTTGAAGGCTTCGTATTCTTGAGTGAGACGGCTTATTTTAGATTCCTTGACCTGTGTGGTTCCTTCATGCGTCACTTCTAGAAGTCTCCATACTTTATGAGCAGTGGTGCATGTAGAGACCCTGTTGAACTCATTCCTGTCTATAGCACAGAATAAAGCATTAATAGCCCTAGCATCTAGACTTGCCTGTTTTTTCTCCTCGACAGAATATTTGTCGTGTGGTTTCTCAATGAGGTCACCATCGACAACTATCCTGGCGGGCTTTTTGTAACCGTCAGTGACGACAGTCCACAGGTCAAAGTCTAGAGACTTAAGATAGAAGCTCATCCTTGTTTTCCAATATGTATAGTTAGTTTCATCAAATAGGGGAGGCCTATGAGTGGACTGACCTTCACCATGATTGGAAATCAAGGATTGTGTGGTTGCCATGGATCAGCTCTTAGGATGTTAGTCCTTATAAAGAGAACAGAGCTCTGATACCAATTGAAGAACAGTTTGACAACTCTAGAGGGGGTGAATAGAGTTTATATAGAAAAATAGCCAATTAAAAATAACTCTTTCACCAACAATAAATAATCAGAGTAAAGTGCGGAAAATAAATGAAGAGCAGAAGAGCATACGCAAACACAGCAATTTTAACCTGGTTTCCCTCGTGGAGGACTAGTCCAGGCCTGAGAACTCTAGCTCAGGATTAAATCCACTATTTGTGAAATAGTAGTTTACAATCCGTGCCTTTTCTTCAGAAGAGCACGTCAACTTCTAACAGATGATCGCAGTGGCGATTTGCTTGGAATTGTCCAAGCGACTTCTTCAACTGTTGCACAAGAATCCTAACTGAGAGATGCTGAGCACTCGACACTTAGGAGGCTTGTGGCTAGTAGATGGGAAGGGTATGGCTTACTTGAGCTTATAAGAGAGAAGAGAAAAGAAGATTGGATGGATTGGAATGAGAGAATTCATGCCCTATTTATAGTATTTTTATAGGCAGAATTCGGCCAGAATTCGGGTAGAAAAATTCAAAAATTTGGCCGTTGGACAACTAGCAACCAGCTAACCCTAAAATTAGGGTTCCTGATTTCTAGGGGACAGAGTTCGGCCCGAACTCTGTGTGGAGGCAGAGTTCGGCCCGAACTCTGTCTCCAGAGCACAGAGTGGTTCTAAGGGGATTTTTGGGCAGTATTTGGTTCAGTGGAGCTTGGGATTTTGGGTAGGCTGTAGACTAAGTGTCAAGAGCTCAGCAAGACTCAGAGTACACAAGTCTAGACTCAATAAAAATATAAAATACAGACTCGAAAACACACTGAGAGCCGAAGACTGAGCTGTCGTCTGTCTTGAACTGTTATGCAGACATCGTGTGTCGTATTGAATTAATACAGATA
This sequence comes from Iris pallida, assembly GCA_029216955.1. NCBI lineage: Eukaryota > Viridiplantae > Streptophyta > Magnoliopsida > Asparagales > Iridaceae > Iris > Iris pallida. The sequence continues at coordinate 22,542,454 of JANAVB010005597.1, read as the reverse complement.
TTATTTAGTCAATGTAGTCAATATTTGGTTGACTGTGACTTTGTGTCAACATATATATATATATATATATATATATATATATTTATATATATATATATATATATATATATATATATATATATATATATATATATATATATATATATATATATATATATATATATATATATATATATATATATATATATATATATATATATATATATATATATATTATATTAAAAATATATATATATATATATTAAATATATATATATATATATATATATATATATATATATATATATATATATATATATATTATATTAAAAATATATATATATATATATATATATTAAAATATATATATATATATTAAAATATATATATATATATATATATATATATATATATATATATATATATATATATATATATATAGCAAATGACCTCTAGCCTAGTGGTTAAGAGAGATGCATGCGACCCAAGTGGTCAGGGGTTCGAGCCCCAGTGGAGGCGAGTTCGCCACAATTACCCATTGCTTCAAAAATATACCATATATATATATATATATATATATATATATATATATATATATATATATATATATATATATATATATATATATATATATATATATATAAGGTATACATATATGCTTGACCTAGTGTACCTTAGCCTATACCCTGAGATATCTATAGGATTACCTAGAAATGAACCCAATAGGCTAATTGAACTTGTGGACTAGAGTTTGACCAAAACCCTAGCTAGTAAGTCTACTACCGATATCGCCGATACCAATACTCATAGGAATAGTCCGATACTGATTTCCATACCTATATGTTGTTGCTCAAGCAGTTTATAGCTATAAATACGTAAGTGCAACATAAAAATCTCATCTGTTAAATATGTTACCTAAGAGCATCATTAGTAAGGACAATTCATTACTACAATGTATAGAGTATCCTAGAAGTGTAGGTATGATTGGTATATCGTATTACATTGAGTGTATAGAGTATCCTTTTGGTCTATAAGAGTTACTTCACTCATTTTGTCAAGACAAGTAAACTTTTTAAATGTTGACGGTATATATACCGTCAACATTTGGTTTTGCCTTGTAGCTACAGGCAGTTGCCTGTATTTTGCCATATAACTTGGCCTTTGGCCTGTGCTTGAGCAGTGTGGACTTCCAGGTTAGGGTGTTAGTTCATGATTAGCATTGTTTTGATATTAGTTTCAGTTAAAGGGTTAGTTTAGATTAGAATATTAGTTTATGTTAGAAGGAATATGAGAGTTAGTAGATGTTAAAGTAGGATATTAATTTATTAGTTAGGATAGATAGTTTGAGTTAGGATACTGCTCAAGCACAGGCCAAAGGGTCGATATTGGATATTAATTTCAAAGGTTTTACCTTTTTTGACAAACTGGGTGAAGTAACTCTTGTAGACCCAAAGGGTCGATATTGGACAGTTGGGATGAGTATCAGAATCGGTATCGGATTAGTATCGACCGTATCGGATTAGTATCGACTGTATGTACTTAGTGTCGTGTACTCCTACAAGTACAATTATACCTCGACCGTATGTACTTAGTATCGACTGTATTCAATACGTCCGGAAAGCCTTCGGGGAAAATGAAGAAGAGATATTTGAATGGCGAAGAGCTAAGGGCTGTTCAGTTGTATGTATTACTCAATTGCGACGAGGATGAAGTGGAGAAGCTAGAGGAGTAAGTAATTAATGATGAGTTTACGTCATCTCAATGTAATAGTATAAGCTAATATTATTGTACTAATCGGCGGTTGCTTCGTTGTTTTTCAGCACATATAATGCTGAGTTGAGGTCGGTTAGACCCTACCTAACAGACGAAGCATTAGAACAAGAAATGAGATGTCATTTTCCTTCTTGGTTGAGTGAATATGTAAGCACCCCGGTAATTACTGGCCTCTTTTAATGCAACTGCATAATAAATAACTTACTATCTCTTATTTGGTATTCAGGTCGATCGTCTAATTTCATCCGAGATTAAATTAATTAGAACTCTTGCCAAGGGACCAATTACTTTTGTTAAAATATGGCCAAGTTACTGTGTCAATGGCTTTCGGTTCCAGTCGACAAATGCTCCGATCAGAGACAGCTTCCTGGATCTTGATTCCACGAAAAATAGTTGTTTGTGTATCAAATCTTCGAACTACAAAGACGTCGATCCAGGAAATAATTTCTTTGGCATCTTGCGAAAGATTATGGAGTTGACATATAATTATGACAGAGAACCTGCAAAGATTGTGTTGTTCAAGTGTGAATGGTTCGATCCGACTGAAAATCAAGGATGAAAAATTGACAAGCATAGTCTTGTGGATATAAACTACAAGCGTAGATATCAAGGCTACGAACCATTTGTCCTAGCAACTCAAGCTCAGCTCGTGTACTTCACAGCTTATCCGAGACGGGGAGCAACGAAGTTTGACTGGTGGGCAGTATGCAAGACTAAAGCTAGAGATACTTTTGATGTTAACGAAAAAGCTTATCAGGAGGACGAGCTACCTCTTGTAACCAATATTATTGATGTGGACTCCACGGAAGTTACGTATTACACGACACATAATGTAGAAGATGTAGAATTATCCGAAGAGGAAGACGAAGCCGACGAAGGCGAAGATGAAAGTGAAGATGAGGAAGATAAGGTCGAGGAAGATGAACAAGATGATTATTCTGAAGATGATTGAGAGAGACGTACTTTCATTTTCTTATTATGTAGAGTTGGTTATTATCTAGTCTTGGTTATTATCTTAATGTACTATCTGGACTTAGATGTTTCTTGTAAAATATACTATCTGGACTTAGATGTTTCTTATAAAATGTATCATCATATGTTGTCTTGGTTATTATCTTGTCTTTGTTGCACTTTCATATTTCTAGTCTCTTTTATTTGTTGTCTTTTTTGTATCTCATCATATGTTGTTATCAGGCATGACAGGTCGTCGCGGATCGTTCCGTATTTCCCGACATGGGGCATGGGGTACTGATACTGGCAGAGGACAGGGTACTCCTTCGGTACCTACTGGTGGTACTGCTAGAGGACAGGGTTCTTTTTTGGTACCTCCTACTGGTACCGGCTCTGGATCCTCGTCGCCCAGTACTCCTGTGTATCGGACAGTAGCTCCACCCGCCATGATGTTACGTGGCATATCTCCTGGGACGAGTAGTTCCAGGCCTGAGACTGCTCCCGAAAGTAGCGTTCCTCCTGCTGATACGACGATGGAGGCAAATAAGGAGATGGAGGAGGCTGCGCCGGCGGCCGACCAATATCAGGCAGATGATGCCTGCGCACCTCCGGAGGAGACGAGAACGGAGATCTGGGCCGACGGTACAAAGTAAGTATTTTGGTTTATCATTTTTTCTGTGTTTATCATAAATTAACTTTTCTCATTAGTATAATATGTCTGTATAGATATCGTCCCCCGTTGGTACAGAGACGCCTAGGCCAGCTCCTGAGACAAAATTATGGGGGTCCTTGGATAAACTACTCGGATGTTCCGGACGATAGGAAGGCCTACTGGTTTGCGCACTTCAAGGTTAAAATAGATTTGCTTTTAACATGAATCATTTGATTTATGCATATTATATATTACTGAAAAATATTTGGTTTGCGTACTCTTCTAGGATATGTTTTTCTATCCACCGCACCGAGCCGAGCTGATCGAGGGAATGTTTCCTGCTGTCGCTGCTAAGCTGATCTGCGGCGCTATCAATGATCAGAAGGCTCGTGATCGTACCGGAAAGCCGATCCAAGGTCGGATCACCCCTGATCAGTGGGATGCGATGAAGGCTCGATTCAACGAGCCAAGGTACAAGAAAAAGTTTGAGAAGGCCAAGGCGGCTAGGCAGCATGCCTCGAAGTGGTACGGTGGGTCAATTCCGATAACGGAACATTTTCATCTTCTGGTATGTATTTTTCTTTTCGGAATATTATTTTAATACAAATCTGATAAATTATTACTAAGATAATATATTTAATTACAGGTAAGGAAGGTCGATAATACCGACATGGTGACCGTCGAAAGGGCGAAGGCCTTATTGACGAGAGGGCCCAGCTTGCCTATGTAAGTATTACAATACTATTTGTTAATTATAATACTTCGTGTTAATTTTAATATAACTTAGTAAATATGCATGCAAATAAATATTCATGCAGTTAGTAATAATAAGTAATTAATTAGAAATTAGAAATCATAGAGTACTATCCGGGTGACTGCTAGTGCACCTACTGCGGGAGAGGCCGGTACTTCCTCGTAGCCCACTCAAGCTCCGTCGGCAGACGAGTTGTGGATTACCGCCGCTGGTGGCCTCCATAGCGGTACGTACTACGGTACATGATCCTATGGCGCCCTAGTTGCGAGACAGTCCTCTAGGGCATCCTTCGCTAGTGTGTATGGTCCACAGCCATCCCAGGAGTCTGCCCGAGTCCACCAGATGATGGAGTCTCTATGGGACGAGCGGCTACGACGGATTCAGGACCAGTCTCAGCACCAGTCGGATGAGCCTGTGCTTATAGCACGATTGGATGCGCTCGATCGCAGCATTATGGAGCTCCGGCATGTGACTGAGCGGACAGAGCTGAGCGTCACCGATCTTAGAGCGTCGACGGAGTGCAGCGTATTGGATCTGTGTAAGCCCCCTGAATTTCACGAATTATTTTTCAAAATTTCTAATGAATTATTTTCAATAATTTATTTCTATATAATTAATTTTGATCTTTAAATGCTCTTTACCGTGACTTGGAATTCTAGAGCATCAGGGATGCCAGTCTCTAGAAACTTCCTTCTTGGAGTTTGTAGTAGACGAGATTATCTTCACAGTGATATTTCGTGTCCCACTCGAACTTGTTCCCTTGTACTCTTTTTGCTTCGCGCAAGTTCGGGTCAATTTAGGCCAATTAATTATCTACCGTAAAACCTGATTTAATTTCCAACTTAATTTTCGGGCCCGACATCGGTCCAATCCAGACGACACAATATATGGCACTGGCCTGTTTTGAGTAAACTATGCAGGTGTCACTTGCATGCCACAATTTTGATCTCCCTTGTGCTCCTATTTTATCCATGATTTAATTTGCTTAATTTATAAATTAATTAAATCTTGGCTTCGACTTTGTCCAAATTTGGCCCGACGTCCGACCCAGTTTGGCGTGGACCCTAACAGGACAGCCCATATATCCCACTGATGTGTCTGCATTTTTTTCCTATTTGAAAATACGTTTATTTTACATAAAATATCTATATTTCTCTCTCTTTTATATATGTATATATATACATATATAATATAATATATATAATACTCTCATTCTATCTCACACTTTACACCAACATACCCCCTCTCCTCACAGCCACACCCACTCCCCTCTCACATCAGCCGAACACATCCCCCCTCCATCTCTATCTTTCTCTCTCTCTCTCTCTCTCTCTCTCTCTATTCTATTATTAATTCTCATTCTCCATCTCTCTTTAAATTCTGTTCACAAACTCACACACACCCCTTCACCAACAGCAAGGGGCAGCCCCTCCATTGCCGAGCTCACCATCTCCTCCTCCCCGACTCCAACTCCTCCTTCTCCCTAACACAACATCATCATCATCATCATCTTCATCTCCATCACCATAAACCACTCCCGCCACCTCCACAATTCAAACCGATCACGTCACCACCACGTCCAACACCGCCACCACCGAGCTCCACCAAGCTCGTCGTGCCCCTTGGCTGCGCCGCCGCGCCAGGCCGACGAGCCACCCCCCTCGTGGCCAGCGCAGCAGCAACAGCAGCCAACGCAGCAGCAGCTGCGAGCCAGAGCGAGCGCTGTCGCCACCACCGGCGCCGCCGCGGCCGTCGCCGGCGCCGACGAGCCCCCCTACGGCCACGTGCGGGACCGGGCGTACCCCCGGGTAGGCCCCCGTGGCACGCTGCCTCTTCCCCGGTGCGAGAAACGCCCGATTCGTGCGTTTTGCACGGAGTCCCGTCGACGCGCGCGTGGGAAAGTTTCAGAATTTGCGTTTCGGGACAACAACTTCGTGCACATTTTTTGGGAAATACGACCGTTGGATCGTCAATTTCTTCGCTCCGTCTCAATCTCGGTATATACCCCTTCACTCCCCTGAAATTTCACCCGTTAATTTCATCGTTTGATACATCAAAACCGGCCACCAAGTTGACCGTTTAAATTGTGTTATTTTTGGACAGTTTTGTGGAGCCAACTTCGTCGGTTCGTATCTTCTCCATCGCGGTTCCGGTTGGCATGCTACCAGTTCCTGTGCGAAGCTGGTATAACCTTCTTCCTGCCCCCTTTAGATTTCATTTCAGTTTGAGCTTGTTAGGTCGGTCGAATTAGACGCCAAAGTTGGCCGTTCGAATTCTTAGTGTTGCACTTGTAAAATTCTATTTTTGAACCCGGGACTCTGGATTCAAATTCTGACACCATCAGTAGACTCGTGGCGTCGTTCTGGCATATTTTTATATAAAGTTTGTTTGATTTGGAAAACGTGGACCCTGGCACGCATTTCGGGGCAAAGCGGGTCCCACTTTCTGAGTCAACGGGTCACTTTGAGATCGGTTCATCGGAATTCAATTTCGGATATACCGTTGAGTTCGTATCGTCATTCTGGACTCGTTGACATATAATTTGCTAGATTTTAGTGGACATTAGTTCCGGCACGTATTTCGGTGCAAGTCGGATACCAATATCCGGGTCAACAGGTCATTTTGAGAACGGCTCATCGGAATACAATTCCGAATATACTGTTGAGTTCGTATCGTCATTCTGGACTCGTTGACATATAATTTGCTGAGTTTTGAGGACATTAGCTCCGACACGCTTTTTCGTGCAAATCGGTTTCCAATGTCCTGGTCAACGGACCAATTTGAGATCGGGTCAACGGAATCCAATTCTGGATATACCGTTGGGTTCGTATCGTCATTCTGGATTTGTGAACATATAATTTGTTAGGTTTTGTGCACTTTTACTTTGGCACATTTTTCGGTGCAAAGTGGGTCCGACACGGACACCATTTTGGTCCAAAATTACCTTTTTGTCCCTGTGTCCAAATTGGACTTATGGACAGGCTATCCTAGCTGATTTGACCATTCTGGATACGTTGGTGATGGTTGTTTCAACATCCGACAACATCTCTATGTTTTCACCCTATTATTATAATCTTTCTCCTTTTGTGGTATTTTGAGTTCCATCGATTTCGGTGATTTCACAATCACTGAAATTGATGTGTTGACCTTGTAGATGTTTATAGGGATTAGCTTTGACCCTGTTTGACTATGGTTGACTACTTTGACTGAACGTCGAAGTCGAGTCAACGTTTGACCTAGGTTGACCTAGAGTTGACCAGAGTTGACCAGTTGACCAAAAGTCAACTGTTAGTCAACCATTAATCTAGTTTGACCTAGTGTGACTCAGTGTGACCTAGTTTGACTTAGTTGGACTGAGTCTGACCTAGATTACATAGCTTATACTATAGAATCAAGCCTAACACTGTTGAACCCTAATTAGCTTATATATATCTTATCTTTAGGTCTGTGGCATTACTCTGAGCATCGATCCCATTTGACAGCTCAGGATCGCAGGTGAGTACATTCACTGATAGTTTTAATTGTCTTGATATTTGCTATATCCGATTCAGTCGTAGTGTCTTACTTGATTCTCAGACACGATCGTTCACGGACTAGTATTGTCGGATTCCTGTCATGAGATGTCATTTCTGGATTTCTTGGGATACTGGTACTTGCTTGGTCTTGATTCTTGTACTTGTATTGACGCCGATTCCTGAAGAGGACTTGCTCCCCTCTTAGGGAATCTCGCGTCATGACGTGCTATGTCCGGATCCGTATACTATTCGGGGAATGGGGAATATTATAGATAGTGTGATCAATGCCCACCTTGAGTTACTACTTGTATCATAGCTATACCCTCACCTCACGATGGGTATAGCCTGACCTGTGCTACTACTTGCTCCATAGCTTACCATCCCGGCCGGACCGAGTCCACGTACTTGTAGCCGGTCGGCTGAAAGCCTGATTCTTGACCCATACCGATCACATTAGGCTATAATATTCGAGGCACATTTTATATTTACTTTATCTTATCATATATCCTGTTCTGTTCTACATACAGTACTTCTCACCATGCTATAATTTCAGTTACTTACATGTTTTACATGCCTATATGATGTACCTTGATTGGAGACTGAGTTCTGCTCGGAAGAAGGGTTACAATCCCGGTCCTTGTTTGGTTTAAGGGTTGTAACTCAGCTTTCGAACGATTCCCAAGTCTTCATATATCTTTATCTTGTAGTTCATTATACTGTCTCTTATAGAATTTGTCAATTCATATGGAACTGCTGTTAGTGTTTGTACTTCCTCATTTTCCTGAAATGATACCGTTGATAATATTTTAGGAGTTGTTATACCATTAGTGGATTTCATGATGTTGCTAGCAGAGGTGGATCTCACTATTCTTCTATGTGAGTAGCCTGGTAGTTATCTTTAGTTCGTCTTATTTTTCCTTCTTTATTTCCTGTCTTATGTTTCCTTCTAGTAGTTTCTAGTTGCTCTTGTGCTTTAGTTATCTTCTTGTCTTATCATCCCTAGCTGTTTGTGATGTGACTAGAATATATTTATAGTTATAGGCCTTCTAGACGTAGTGTATATTTATTGGGTACTAGACAGCGTTCTACCGTCGATACTGCGGCGTAGGCTGGGCGTCGTCTACGTATTCGTATCCGTATATCCGGGTGCGGGTCGTGACACATTTTTAGTGGTGGCTCATGCAGGTCAGTCTTTGCAATTAATACGAAGTCGTGGTAGTACTTGAGCTTTTCTGTACTACTGCAAGCCTGTCCTAGGATTAAGGTTGAGTCATGAAATATTTTAGGAATTTGGTACTCAGTCACATATTAGGAACTCTTGGTAGATTCCAGGGATGACCCCTGGGAATCCTATTTCGAACTTTTCGAAACTTTTCCCATTTGTTTCTGTCCGTCCTGATTTCTGAAACATCTATCCGTTATCAACTTTATTCTTTCTTGGAATGAGTTTGTGGACCCCAGAGGGAAGGTATAAGTTGGACTTATATATCTTCTAGGTTGAGACGAGAATATGATTTGCCAGTCTCATATCAGGTTGAGATTGTTTTAGATTATATTCCAATAATTTCCTTTATGTTGACCTAGATAGTACCCTTGGTCATCTCCTGAGAATTTTCTTCTAAAACTCTACCTCGGGATCTGTTTCCGCTAGTTTCCATCTACTTATCCTTGATTCGTTGTTGAAAATTTTGAATCTTGATGTTCATTGTTGACTTCAATTTTGATTTTGTTGAAGATGAGTTCTCTGGATTGAGTTAAGATATTTTGATAAACATATTTGATGGAGACGATGAGAACGATAAATGTCTACTTTATTATGGAGTTTAGAATTTATTGTAGTCATATTAGCTAGCCTGACAAGGACATGGGGCCTGATTTTGGATATACTATCCTAGTTATGGAATTTAGATTTTCTTGCAGCCATACCGGTTGGCGTGGTAAGGAATCTAGATGACATGATTATAGGGCGTATACCTTAGTTATGGACTCTATCGTTTATTGCAGCTATGCTTACTGGCGTGGCGTAAATTCTGGCAGCATGGTTTTGGATAGACGTGTATGGTTATCAGGTCGTATCTTAAATTGATCCACTTCTTTTGACCAAATGATGAGGACAATTCATACCCTTATTTCTCGACTTATCATTCATTTCTTTCTCATTGTATGATAATTTTCTCATCTTGCCGTCATTTCCTTTGCCTTGTTTAGCTATGTCTTGATTACACCAATCACCTATTTCATATCTACATCTGTCATCTACACTTGAAACTCTAAAAATTTTAAAATTTTCATATCTAAATTGTTTATTAAATTTCGATACTGTTAAGATTTTGATTCCCTTCTGTCCATGACCAATCAATTTTGGTCGTCTTGTTTATCGTGCCAAAGAGTCTTGGTTGCTGACTAGACTCTAGATGACTTCAGATTCCTTGGTGACTTGGATTTTCATCCTTGGATGCTCGTGCCCAGCCTTCGTTGATCTTATTCTCCATCTTGTCCAAATTCTGATTTACTCGAAGGTTGATCAACTTAGATCGTGTTGAGATAAATTTCTTTATCGTGGTTGGATTTTAACGCTATTTACCCTCGTGCATTGCCTTCTGATTTTGATCATGTTGGGATTTTGGACACTCGTGTCTAAACTCTTTCGACCTTGATTTCATTTCCTGATTACATCCAAATTCCTTATGATTAGTCGTGCCTAGATGATTTGGCATGACTAAGACGACTTGGGATTTCTTTGACCGTAATTTAACGATCATAATTATACATTTTATCTTGTCTCAAACTCGTGCCAAAATTTTTGACTTTCAATCACGACTAACTAGGGTGACTACGAAATTAGCCGTGTTAGAATTAAACATGTTTGACTATCTACCGTGCCTAATTGACTTGGGTTCCTTCCTAAATTGTGCTTTTAAGACATTGATTTTGAATTTATGATTTATTCGTCATTCACAACTGAACTTGGATCTTGATCGTGCTTATGTGACCTATAATCTGATTTCTACCAATTCTATCTCTCAATCGTGTTATACTCAAAATTTTCTCCCCATTTGCTTCTCTTAGCCCTGTTTAAGATCATGACTATCCGACTTTGATTTTTATGATCTTGATAATCTTAACCCTCAAATCGTGCTAAAAATCTTGAACCCTAATCGACTGTGTCGAATAGATCTCCTTCGTACTTGAATTTTGATTCTCTAGTCGCTCGTGCTCAGGTTTCATTCCTGATCAAGACTAGATTTTCGATTTTCCTCATTCTATTCCAAATCATTCCTAAGTGGTTAATCATCGCAAATTTTTAACGCGTCTGAGTCTTGATTTCACTCATGACCCGTTGGTTAATCCTTGATCAATGTTTGTGCTAAAACATCTGATTATTCCTAACAATGTCCAATCACGTCATTTTATCTTGATCGTGCCTATGTATAACCCTAAATCAAATTTCATCGAGCTGAAATCCTGTTAATCAATGTTTTGACTCGATTGTAACCGGACAAAATTCAAGTTTTGATTTTGTTGTCATATCTCTATCGTGCCAAGTGATCTTAGGCTATTTCCAATTTTATTCACGCTCGAATTTGGAGCATATTCCATGATTTTATTAATCATACTCTTCAATCTTGATCAGGTCTATAAGACCTTGACTTCGATTTTGTTGTGTCTGAAACTCCAGCTCAATCATGCCAAACCTTGTTTTGGTCATGATTATCTCTCATCTTGATCAAGCCTGTGTGACTTTCAGGCTGATTATCCGTCAACCCGAGTGCTACACGTCACCTCGTACGTGGACTTCATCTATAACTTTCGTTCTCCTAAGTCATTTCTGAATCGTGTCCCAATGACTTAACTTATCTATAATCGTGCCTATATGATTCTGTTCATATTTTGATTCTATCGTGCAAAAATTTTTCATCGTGCCTGAATAATTGTGAATTGATTATCTTAATCGTGCAAACTTGCCATTCTATGATCGTGCCTAAGTTTTTGCCTAAAACTTTCTATCTTGTTTTACCCCTACTACAACCTTAATTTCGAGGACGAAATTTCTATAAGGTGGGTAGGATGTAAGCCCCCTGAATTTCTCGAATTATTTTTCAAAATTTCTAATGAATTATTTTCAATAATTCATTTCTATATAATTAATTTTGATCTTTAAATGCTCTTTACCATGACTTAGAATTCTAGAGCATCAGAGATGCCAGTCTCTAGAAACTTCCTTCTTGGAGTTTGTAGTAGACGAGATTATCTTCACAGTGATATTTCGTGTCCCACTCGAACTTGTTCTCTTGTACTCTTTTTGCTTCGCGCAAGTTCGGGTCAATTTAGGCCAATTAATTATCTACCGTAAAACCTGATTTAATTTTCAACTTAATTTTCGGGCCCGACATCAGTCCAATCCAGACGACCCAATATATGGCCCTGGCCTGTTTTGAGTAAACTATGCAAGTGCCACTTGCGTGCCACAATTTCGATCTCCCTTGTGCTCCTATTTCATCCATGATTTAATTTGCTTAATTTATAAATTAATTAAATCTTGGCTTCGACTTTGTCCAAACTTGGCCCAACGTCCGACCCAGTTTGGCGTGGACCCTACCAGGACAGCCCATATATCCCACTGATGTGTCTGTATTTTTTTTCCTATTTGAAAATACGTTTATTTTATATAAAATATCTCTATTTCTCTCTCTTTTATATATGTGTATATATATGCATATATAATATAATATATATAATACTCTTATTCTCTCTCACACTTTACACCTACATACCCCTTCTCCTCACAGCCACACCCACTCCCCTCTCACATCAGCCGAACACATTCCCCCTCCATCTCTATCTTTTTTTTTCTCTCTCTCTCTCTCTCTATTCTATTATTAATTCTCATTCTCTCTCTCTCTCTTTAAATTCTGTTCACAAACACACACACACCCCTTCACCAACAACAAGGGGCAGCCCCTCCATTGCCGAGCTCACCATCTCCTCCTCCCCGACTCCAACTCCTCCTCCTCCCTAACACAACATCATCATCATCATCTTCATCTCCATCACCATAAACCACTCCCGCCACCTCCACCATTCAAACCGATCACGTCACCACCACGTCCAACACCGCCACCACCGAGCTCCACCAAGCTCGTCGCGCCCCTTGGCTGTGCCGCCGCGCCAAGCCGACGAGCCTTCCCCCCCCCCCCCCCCCCCCGCGGCCAGCGCAGCAGCAACAGAAGCCAACGCAGCAGCTGCTGCGAGCCAGAGCGCGCGCTGTCGACGCCACCGGCGCCACCGCGGCCGTCGTCGGCGCCGACGAGGCCCCCCACGGCCACGCGCGGGCCGGGCGCACCCCCGGGTAGGCCCCCGTGGCACGCTGCCTCTTCCTCGGTGCGAGAAACGCCCGATTCGTGCGTTTTGCACGGAGTCCCGTCGACGCGCGCGCGGAAAAGTTTCAGAATTCGCGTTTCGGGACAGCGACTTTGCGTACGTTTTTCGAGAAATCCGACCATTGGATCGGTGATTTCTTCGCTCTGTCTCAATATCGGTATATACCCCTTCACTCTCCTAAATTTCACCCGTTAATTTTATTGTTTGATACATCAAAACCGGCCACCAAGTTGACCGTTTAAATTGTGTTATTTTTGGACAGTTTTGCGGAGCCAACTTCGTCGGTTCGTATCTTCTCCATCGCGGCTCCGGTTGGCGTGCTACCAGTTCTTGTGCGAAGCTGGTATAACTCTCTTCCTGCCCCCTTTAGATTTCATTTCAGTTTGAGCTTGTTAGGTCGGTCGAATTCGACGCCAAACTTGGCCGTTCGAATTCTTAGTGTTGCACTTGTAAAATTTTATTTTGAACCCGGGACTCCGGATTCAAATTTTGACACCACCAGTAGACTCGTGGCGTCGTTCTGGCATGTTTTCATATAAAGTTTGCTTGATTTGGAGAACGTGGGCCCTGGCACGCATTTCGGTGCAAAGTGGGTCCCACTTTTTGAGTCAACGGGTCACTTTGAGATTGGTTCATCGGAATCCAATTTCGGATATACCGTTGAGTTCGTATCGTCATTCTGGACTCGTTGACATATAATTTGCTAGATTTTAGTGGACATTGGTTCCGACATGCATTTCGGTACAAGTCGGATACCAATATCCGGGTCAACAGGTCATTTTGTGATCGGCTCATCGGAATCCAATTCCGGATATACCGTTGAGTTCGTATCGTCATTCTGGACTCGTTGACATATAATTTGCTGAGTTTTGAGGATATTAGCTCCGACACGCTTTTTCGTGCTAATCGATTTTCAATGTCCTGGTCAACGGACCAATTTGAGATCGGGTCAACGGAATCCAATTCTGGATATACCGTTGGGTTCGTATCGTCATTCTGGATTCGTGGACATATAATTTGTTAGGTTTTGTGCACTTTTATTTCGGCACGTTTTTCGGTGCAAAGTGGGTCCGACACGGACACCATTTTGGTCTGAAATTATCTTTTTGCCCCTGTGTCCAAATTGGACTTATGGACAGGCTATGCTAGCTGATTTGACCATTCTGGATACGTTGGTGATGGTTGTTTCACCATCCGACAACATCTGTAGGTTTTTACCCTATTATTATAATCTTTCTCCTTTTGTGGTATTTTGAGTTCCATCGATTTCGGTGATTTCACAATCACTGAAATTGATGTGTTGACCTTGTAGATGTTTATAGGGACTAGCTTTGACCCTGTTTGACTATGGTTGACTACTTTGACTGAACGTCGAAGTCGAGTCAACATTTGACCTAGGTTGACCTAGAGTTGACCAGTTGACCAAAAGTCAACTGTTAGTCAACCATTAATCTAGTTTGACCTAGTGTGACTCAATGTGACCTAGTTTGACTTAGTTGGACTGAGTCTGACCTAGATTACGTAGCTTATACTATAGAATCAAGCCTAACACTGTTGAATCCTAATTAGCTTATATATATCTTATCTTTAGGTCTATGGCATTACTCTGAGCATCGATCCCATTTGACAGCTCAGGACCGCAGGCGAGTACATTCACTGATAGTTTTCTTTGTCTTGATATTTGCTATATCCGATTCAGTCGTAGTGTCTTACTTGATTCTCAGACACGATAGTTCACGGACTAGTATTGTCGGATTTCTGTCATGAGATGTCATTCCTGGATTTCTTGGGATACTGGTACTTGCTTGGTCTTGATTCTTGTACTTGTATTGACGCCGATTCCTGAAGAGGACTTGCTCCCCTCTTAGGGAATCCCGCGTCATGACGTGCTATGTCCGGATCCGTATACTATTCGGGGAATGGGGAATATTATAGATAGTGCGATCAATGCCCACCTTGAGTTACTACTTGTATCATAGCTATACCCTCACCTCACGATGGGTATAGCCTGACCTGTGCTACTACTTGCTCCATAGCTTACCATTCCGGCCGGACCGAGTCCACGTACTTGTAGCCGGTCGGCTAGAAGCCTGATTCTTGACCCATACCGATCACATTAGGCTATAATATTCGAGGCACATTTTATATTTACTTTATCTTATCATATATCATGTTCTGTTCTACATACAGTACTTCTCACCATACTATGATTTCAGTTACTCACATGTTTTACATGCCTATATGATGTACCTTGATTGGAGACTGAGTTCTGCTCGGGAGAAGGGTTACAACTCCGGTCCTTGTTTGGTTTAAGGGTTGTAACTCAGCTTTCGAACGATTTCCAAGTCTTCATATATCTTTGTCTTGTAGTTCATTATACTGTCTCTTATAGAATTTGTCAATTCACTTGGAACTGCTATTAGTGTTTGTACTTGCTCATTTTCCTGACAGGATACCGTTGATAATATTTTAGGAGTTGTTATACCATTAGTAGATTTCATGATGTTGCTAGCAGAGGTGGATCTCACTATTCTTCTATGTGAGTATCCTGGTAGTTATCCTTAGTTCGTCTTATTTTTCCTTCTTTATTTCTTGTCTTATGTTTCCTTCTAGTAGTTTC
Source organism: Iris pallida (assembly GCA_029216955.1). Lineage (NCBI taxonomy): Eukaryota > Viridiplantae > Streptophyta > Magnoliopsida > Asparagales > Iridaceae > Iris > Iris pallida. Next base: position 22,526,828 of record JANAVB010005597.1, on the reverse strand, counting down.
TAGTTGCTCTTGTGCTTTAGTTATCTTCTTGTCTTATCATCCCTAGCTGTTTGTGATGTGACTAGAGTATATTTATAGTTATAGGCCTGCTAGACGTAGTGTATATTTATTGGGTACTAGACAGCGTTCTACCGCCGATACTGCGACGTAGGCTGGGCGTCGTCTACGTATTCGTATCCGTATATCCGGGTGCGGGTCTTGACAATCTGCAGGCAGCACAGATGACCATGGGCGAGAGGCTGAGATTGGTGCAGGATTCGGTGGCTGATAGCAGTGATAGAATGTTATCTACCATGGATTCATACCACCAGCGAGTTGCAGCGTTGGAGCGTTATCGTCCTTCGGGTGCGCCTTCATCGTCGTCGACTCTGCCGACGCCACTACCTTCTTCATCGACACCGACTCCACCGACGTCACTACCTCCTTTATCGGTGTCGATTTCACAGGAGGACTATGAGCTTTTCTTATCCCTTCGTCGCGGCGCGCCCCCTCCTGCTCCAGATCCCCAGTAGTCCGAGTTAGGACTGTTTGTATTGAGTGTTTGAGTACTTGTTTTTCTTTGTATTTGTTTGTGACACTTATTTGTTTGTGACACTTGTTTGTTGGTTGCATAGATACATTGGTAATTGGTTGTGTAGACCCATGATTCTGTGGAGAAAATAATTCTGTGGAGAAAATGTTTCTATGGAGAAAATGATTCTGTTGGTTGCATATATTGTGTTTCAGATTAAACTGCAGGAAGAAAATGATTCTGTGGAGAAAACTGCATACTGCAATTTATTTATTTTTCAAATTTAGCGACGTCTACCGACGTTTACCGACGCTTTTCGACGGCACTTTGCGTCGGTAGACGTCGCTAAACTGGCATATATTGCCAGGCTACCGACGTATAGCGACGTTCTGTTTCGTCGGTATGTGTCGGTAAACGTCGCTATACGTCGGTAAATATCCCATGATTTTACCTCATTTTTCCAAGATATACCGACGTATAGCGACATCACAAAACGTCGGTACTATATACCGACGCATAGCGACATCAAAAACGCCGGTAATTTTCTCAGGGAATACCGACGTATAGCGACATCATAAACGTCGCTATTTCATCGACGAAACGACGGTAAACGTCGGTATATTACCGACGTATCTTTGCGTTGGTAAACGTCGGTGTTGGCGACGATTAGCGACGTCTTTCCAAACAGCGACTAAGGTTTCCGCGACAAGAGGAAGACGTCGCTAAACTAGTTTAGCAACGTCTTTAGGCGTTTTAGCGACGTCTTTAGGCGTCGCTAAAATGACTTATTATGGTAGTGAAAGGTTGGGCATCCATGGATATGAGTTCGATCATTGATATTATTTTTTATAATTTTATTTTAAATTTATGTTTATTATAAATAACATAAATAAGGATTTTTTTTATAATAGTATTTAGTTTGTTAGGGTTTTGAGTTACTTAGGGATTAATATTTTGATATTGTTTGAGAGTCTATTGTAATTTTAGAGATTATACGTTAGACCTTGGAGAATGAATTGAAAATATATTTTTGAGTTTGTATGGTACTATATCAAAACTCTAAGTGGATTTATATTTTCTTCTTTATTGCACGACATTCCAAAATCGAATAATATCGATTATTGCAAGTCAAATTTTTATCCTTTTGTATTTATATTATAATATTTGTGATAAATTAATAATAGTTGATTGCTCCCATATCATTTAAAGCTCAGGCATCCATATTTTTTCAAAATCTCCAAATTCAATATTGTGACTTAGATAATCCTATTTTCTCTAGTTCTTTGTCCCATGACACCTTTCGAATGGAAAGGGAAAGTCGTGCACTTAAAAGAAAATAAACAAGATATGGTCCTTATGAGAAGTAACCAACTTGGTGATAGGCTCAACACTAAGAGTCCACAAAGAAAATAATTTGAATAACAACAAGAAGGCAGGTAATTATAGGTCCATGACTATATAGGTAGGTATAAAAGGTTTATTTAATTTTTGGGTCTCATGTAATATTAAATTTTTTACGTTTATGTTTTCATATTGTCCAAAATAGGGTTTGTGTCTCGTCCAAAATAGGTTGGTCGAAAGATAAATGGCTGACAATCTAAAATGAGGACCTAAATGTAATTGAATTTTATATGAGATCATAAAACTAAACGAAAATATGTGAAGGTTGCGTGACTTGAATTATTTAGTTTTGTCATAATCAATCGAAAATGGAACTTATGACACTGTTGTTTGCTTCTATTATGATCTTAGCAACAACATAACCCTCCTGGCGTAGTTTCGATGAGAATGATTTCATAGACATCGTGTATCGTCAGATGTCTCTTGTTCCAGTCGTATCCCACCCATATCCAAATCCATGTCCATACATCATAAATCAATATAGTAGGATGACGCATTGCCCAGGATGGAGTCAGGATTTAGTTTACCCCGGGTTGAACTTAAAACGTCCTAATTTTTTAAACGAACTAAATGTATCATCATGTCCATATCGTACGTGTATAGCCAATGTAGAACCATGCCCAACATATTACTAAAAAAATGAGAACATGACAAAAAAAAATGTAGTTTACCGGGTACATTCTTTAAGGCATAAAATTGAACATTAAGAGCCTTCGTATCCTCTTTTCCAACCAGAGGATCCGCGATGTGGCAAAACTCGTCGAGGGTGCAGGGGTTCGGACGACGAGGAAAGTGCCAACATCGAGGCTTGACGCTGATGATAGATGGATCTATATGCAGATTTTACAAGACATGACATATATGCCAAGTCTTGTAACTGAAGTATCAACCATCTTGCATGAAAATAACTAGGGATATTTTAGCATATGCCCCCATTCAAAATATAGAAACTAACATATACCCTCACTATTTTAAAAAACTAGAAATATTCCCGTTATTTGTAAATTATATAAAATTTAGGTTAAAAAATGGGGGTATATTTTAAAATTTTATTTGTTCCATACAAAGGAATGAAGACATTTGTTAATTTTTTTTTAAAATGGGATATATGCTAGTTTCTATATTTTGAATGCGGGTATTTGTTAAAATATCCCAAATAACTAGGGCAATGAACAACTATACAAAGTTCACACACATTTATAGCATATCATTACGTGACTTCCGTGATGAAATTAAGTAACATTACATGCATAAGATCTCAAAATAAAATTGAAAAATTAGGATGGGTTGTAGCCAAGCCTACCATTAGCTCCGTTTGTGCGCATTGCTATACATATTCATGAATGTATTGATCAAATTCAGCAATTGGTCTGCATTTTAAGTTGCGTTGTGGTTCCGATTGAAATCTGCCAAGAAGTAACCTCTGCTTATCACTATGTACGCGTATCCATTTATATTTCTGTTATTCGAAGGAATTTTAAAACTTGCCTACCAAGTACATAATAGTTGAGAATTGTGAGTAATGTCCAAATTGCTATCCTTGCTCAAATAATAAGAAACAAAAGTTGCAAATCCTTCCTCTAGGTATAAAAGGAGAAGGGAGAGGTAATTGGCCAGTACTATAGAAAAGAACAATTTACATGGGGCTTGGGGGACATATGCAGGGCGGATCCAACATAGGTTGGGGTGGGCTTTAGCCCATTTTTTCTTATAATTTCTTTATATGATTCAAATTTATGGTAGCCCGCCACCACAAAACCCTATAAATTGGGTGAAATTATTTGGCAAATTCTAAGGGCACAAAAGAAATTGCTAGGGACTATTCCTTACTAGGAGGCAGCCCATAATAGTAGAACTTTTACTGGGGACATCCCAAAATTTGTTTGGGGCTAGTCCCCCAAATTCTATTAGGGTTCCAGAAGACGGAGGAGGAGGAGGGAGGGAGGAGGCGGAGGAGCCCGGCAGGGGGGGGGGGGTGTGGGAAGGAGGTGGAGGAGGCGACAGAGGAGGACGAGGAGGAGGCGGAGGACGACGGGGGACGGTCTCGAGTTGCAGCATCCGCTCGGCCCCGCTCCGCTGTCCGATCCTCCCCCATGGCATTGACTTCTGTCGTCGTCGTCGTCGTCGAAGGGCTTCTCCTTGTGGAATATGCATCACTTCTTGGAGCTCTTCCGGCTGAGGAACTCATTATCGACCGTCCCCTCCTTCCACGTCACTTCTTCTTCGCCGTCCGCTTCAGTCGGAGGACCAGGGTCTTGGCGGCGCCTGCGGCCGGAGGCGGCGGGGAGGCCTCCTTTAGGGTTTGGGTTACGGTCTCGGAGGACGGTCTCGCCTAGTATCTCGCCATTGTCATGGATTTGGGAACTGTCGGCGGCGGAGGTGGTGGCCCAAAGAAAAATAGGACTGCCAACAAGTTGGCAGTCCTAACATAATGTAGGACTGCAACTAAGTTGGCAGTCCTACATTATGTTAGGACTGCCAACAACTTGGCAGTCCTAACGTAAAGTAAGACTGCCAACTTAGTTGCTGTCCTATTTGCTGAAAAAATTTGGACTAACTCCAAGTAACGAATGAGGATGGCAAACTTGTAATTTTTTTGAAAAAATTTGGGCTAGTTCTTAGCAAAATGTTATGTGCCCTTAGAATTTGCCAATTATTTGGAGGGGAGAAAGAGGATCCATGTATTCTTCACTCAATCGACTAGGGTTAGGGTTATGCTTTCCTCCTCCTGCGAAATCCAGGGGTTGGACTTCCCATCACGTTTATACGCCATGTATGTATGGTTGGTTGCCAATGGAATGCTGTTCTTATGCATGCTGCTTCAATATGATTGAAATGCTATTCACTGCTACTAGTTTTTGAAAATAATCCTAGATAATGCAATCAGAAAAACCACAGAAACTAAAGATAGGAATTGAGAGTAAGGAAGTCAAGACACGCTACAGAACGAATACTATCCTTATAATACATTTCGCCCCCCATGAACAATGCGCCCCCGATACAACGAATCCAGGTGAACCGCTACACCGTGCACCCGGCGGCGAATACCTCATAATGTAGGGTGCTTCGTCAGCGTACATCGGTTTCTTCGTCTACCGAAGGATGACCTTTCTATAGGATAGGAGTGAGATTTGGAGCCCTATTTGTGGGCATTCCTGATTGTGTAGAATATCCTATTATCCCGTAACTGTTTGTTAAAATTCCTGACTGAAAGAAAGTACAGAAGGAATTTTTTTTTTTTTTTTTTTTTTTTTTTACAACTTCAGGAAGCAAGTGCACTAGCTAGTCGGAACGAGGATGATAAGATCTTACAGAGATGTAGTTGCAGGATGTACATCTTTTCCTTCGAGCATGTGGATGCCCTCTGGAAGAGGGCTGGAGTGTGGTGAAAAACAAAAGGATATATATATATATATTTTTTTTTTCATTCCTCCTCCACCTCCTCTCCCATTTAACTATTTTTGGGAGAAAAGTTCATACTGCTTCAGCTGTGGTGAGGTTGGGCAGCTCATGTGATTTTGTCCACTTCGTCGAGCTAATGGACATTTGGACGCAACTCATGCCAAGGTGATGAGCAATTCATACAAGTACAGTGATAAAGGGATAACTTTGCGCAATCAAAATATCGGAGGATATGGTAATAAATTACGTAGATTTTCGAAACTTTGGTGTCATTAAAGTTATGACATGCATGATTTCTGGGAATAGGCTAATGGTTGAGCTCAACAAAATTTGGAAGGGAGATTTTCATGGGTGGTTTTCGATTACAAGGAAGAGAATTCCTGGTTTGTTTTCCATCCAAAGAAAAATTGTATGATGCCCATTCCATGCTCAAGGTTTCTCTTTCATGGTTAGACAATGGAGTTTAGAAGAAGACTGTGAATAGAAACTGTAGCAGAATGGCGTGGTTAAGAATAGAGAATCTTCCGTTTTAATTACTTTCAAGGACATGGACATGGCTATTAAAAATGTTATGAGATTTAATGATTACCAAAGGTTGCTCTGGTAGAAGAACCTTTACTTTTGTTAAATGTAAAAGTTGCTATTGAAGATGGTCAATCCATTCTAGAGTATCTCATTGTTGGAAGAATTCATTTTATAAAAATTCAACATTCTAGAGTATCTCAATGGTGGGGATCAACTCCTGATGATAACTCAAAGGCACTTATGTCAATTAGTGAAGGATTTGATTTTTCACTTGGTTGCTGAACTGGCTTATCTTCCTAACGACGTTCTGTTGGAGGATTTGATTGGATTTAGTTATGAATTTAATTGATGGAATTTCAACCAACCGAGCTCGAGTGTTAGGTCGTTAGTGACTAACCCGACTGGTCACGTGATTGAGGTTAATGTTTTGAGCCATGGCTTAAGTGGGTGATTTGGTGGAGTAAATCTAAAAGATTATCTCCTAGCTGAGGTAGGAGAATTATTTTTAGACAAATGGAAATAGGTAACATGTCCGTGTCACCGTGTCCTTACCGTGTCGTGTTTATCCATGCCCACCAACATAGACCAGCAAGCAGGCGGTTCTCGCTCATGGTAGTCAAAATAGAGATTTCTACGAGCGTAGGTAGATCACCTATCAGTCCAATAGTTTTCACCATAAAGGAAAAAAAAATATATGAACAATATGTCAATAACAATCTAAAAGAAAAGAAGAGAACATAAATTTCCAATACTTTTTACTTTTTATTAGTTACAACAGATGTGCATGAGCTTTGCATCCATGAGTAACTGCATAATACCTGCAGTTGCTCGCATTATACATATTGCACCATCATTGTTGACACTATCCGTGTCAGGTATAAAAACTCATAGATAGGCGTGGGACGAGCTCAATATCCAGCCGAGGTGCGGTTTTGTAATTATCTGGTGCTAGATAACTGCGCATAATCTCAACCGAGCCATCTCCTGGCACCTTTAACTCAAACCCCTGAACTAAACGAGCGACTGTCAGCTGGATCACTTGCATCGAAAACGATATACCGGGGCATGCCCTCCTACCCGATCCAAAGGGGATGAGCTCAAAATGCTGGCCTCTCACGTCAACGTTGGTTCCTGACATAAATCTCTCGGGCCTGAACTCGAGTGGATCCGACCATACCCTTGGGTCTTGGTGTAGCTTCCAGATGTTTACCATTACTTGGGTGCCTGCTGGTACGTTGAATCCTTGTATCTGGCAGTCCTCCGTGGCTTCGTGTGGCACGTTCACCTGTGCCGATGGGTATAGGCGAAATACCTCCTTGATGACAGCTTGAAGGTAAGTAAGGTTTTCGATGTCAGAAGACTCGACTACTCGGTTCTTACCAACGCGGATTTCCAACTCGTCTTGGACTTTCTTTAGCACGTCTGGGTTGGTCAGTAATGCTGCTAAGGTCAATGCCATGGAGAGTGTTGTGTTGTCGGTGCCTCCAAATATCATTGCCTTCATATGAGCAAACAAACTAATATTAGTATAAAGATGTTGTACAGACACATGAAAATGATGTCCGTATCCGTGTCGTGTCCTTATCCGTATTGGTGTCTGTACTAATGCAAAATAGATAGCTACCATTTTACCTATTTGAAAATTTCTATATCCCGTATCCGCGTATCTTATTGTTATCCATATCCAAGTCCGTAATTGTTCAACATATAAAAATTCATTATGATACTCCCAAAACATTGCTATACCTATTTTGATGATCAAGCGTGTTTTCACTTCTAAATTTCCGGTTGTTTGAATCATTCCATTATCATTAAGCAACAATTTCACATGGTTACGTGGCTATAGAGTATTTATTGTTATCCGTTTGATGTCCAGAAATCATCTTGTTTACTGGATATCTTTTAGTTGGATTTTTTAAAACTTTACTGGAATTATTTCATTATTAAGACCCATTTTTTTTTAATTAAATAGCTTAACTAGATGGTTGACAAAGTTACAGTTGGCATTCATATATTATATGATTTATAACAAGTCCATGGTGCATGAAAATGAAGCATTGGCTAGATATTATATGATTTTGCACTGTCATCAGTTTGAGAATGTGCGCCCATTGGCTCTTCACAATTAAAGTCTATCTGTCACTTTTGTCAAGATGCATGTTCAATTCTACATCACAGTTCATCGTTAACTTTGATCACAGACAGATTTCATTAAGGGAGAGCTATTTACGTACCAGGGAAGTTGCTTTGATGACTTTGTCTGCATCAAATTCTGAAAACTCGGCGTCCTCCATGGCTGTTATCATTATGTCCATGAAATCCTGATCCGCGTAATCCTTCTCGGAAAGTTTTCTCCGGCGATGCTCCTCAAGCAAGCTAGTCAGCAGTGCATCCAAATCTCCAGCTGCAGCCTTCATCGCAGCCTCGGTCCCGTTCAAATCCAGCCCCTCCAGGAAAGGGAACACGTCGGAAACAACAAAGGCCTTCAGGAGCTTGAAAAACTGTGTGACTGCATCACGGAACCTCCATGCCTCCGCCTCGTCACAGGCATCGCGTGCGGCGCCAAAGTACCGCTTACCAGCCACCTTGGTGACCGCTATGTTGTAAGTCAGATCGCCGAGCCATCGTTTGATATCGACCTTGATAGGTTTCTTGTAGTTGTCAGCCCATAACTGGTGCAGTTCCTTCATGCCCGTGCCGATCTCCCTGGACCAGACGTGCTTGAGCGTCTCGAGGCACACGTTGGAGAGGAGCTCTACGTCGGTTATCTTGCGCAGGGAGCTCCAGTAGGAGCCGTAAGGCGCGAAGCCGACCATGGCAAAGTAATTGTATCCCCAAGTGCTTTCCAGCGGCGTTGGTCGGACGGGACGCAAGGGCCTTGTCGTTGGTAGTAAAGCAGTCCCTGACTCCCTCGTAGCTGCTGACCACGAGCAAGCGTTTCATGCCAAGGCGGAGCATGAACGTCGGTCCGTACTCGTCTGCCATGTCCGCTAGCTGCTGGAGAAGAGGTTTCGGACCGCTCAGGAGACGTAGATGGCCAATCACAGGCAAGGCGCCCGATGGTTGGGGCGCCTCTCTGCTCTGAGCAGCGTTCTTCTTACCGAGCATCCTTTTGGTCCATTCCTTGCAGAAGATGGCCAGGATTATCAGCCCACAAAGGTATTGTAACTGAAGGAGGATGGCCATGCCCAACTTGAAGATAGTTTAGGCTAGTCGGAGAAAATCCTCTGTAATATAAATACACACGAACCTGACAAGTATATATATATATATATATATATATATATATATATATATATATATATATATATATGGCCGGCCCTGGATAAGTCGAACAAGACTTGGGACTTGGACAACCTCCCTCTGCTAAGACAACCATTCAGATTCAGCATGATTCTACCAAAGGTCAGGGTCACCGATGACTACCAAGACTCGCTGACAATATGGGTCAAGGGGCAACCAAAATTAACTCTAGGATAGGACAACCCAACCCTCTGGACCGACAATATATATATATATATATATATATATATATATATATATATATATATATATATATATACGGCAAAATGCGCCTGTGGTCGACCTCAGGGCCATCTCCCTGCGGTCGCGCGATCGCAGGCCGTTGGATTGAATCCAACGGTTGAAATAGTTCAGGGAAGAGAAAAAAAAAAGGGGGATGCGCAGCTCTTCTCCAGAAGACGAAACAAGAACGAAAGAAAGAAAGGAGCTCTTCTCCAGAAGACGAAACAAGAAAGAAAGAAGGAAAGGAGGGGTCAGTGTGAGGAAGGAAGGAAACCAAAAAAAGAGCCGCGCGATCACTCCTCTCCAGGAAAGAAGACCCGACTCCACCGCCAGCCAACAGGTCCATTTTCTTCCTCTCTCTTGCCTCTTCGATTTCACTTCTCACCTCTCTCTCTCGCCTCTTCGAAACCCTAGAGCTCTCCGAGCCCGAGAACAACGAAAAAATAGGACATTTTCGAATCCATGGTAACAATTTCGAATCCATGGTAACAATTTAGGACATTTAACAATTTTAGGGTTTGATGTTGAAAAGGAAATTGATATGCATTTGCTAAATTTAATTTTTTAGGGTTTGATGTTTGATATTCTCAAAAATTTAGTTAATTTCAGATCCTCTTTAATTTTTTAGGGTAATATTTTGTAGTTTGAAATGGGAAAAAATTATTACGTTGTGAAGAGTGGCATATGCTTTCATATTGGTTGTTATATGGCATATGCTTTTATCATCAAGTGGGTTTTCAAATGTTTTGTAAATATCATTGCTTTTTTATTTGTTTCTATTTCAGAAGATGGAAGAGAGCGAACCATTTATGCATGATCACGCGATACCAAATGAGAATGAAGAACAAGATACTGCAACTAACGTAGATGGAGTGGATAGTCATAGTGTTTTTGAAATTGAAAAGGGAATACCACATGTTGGAATGCAATTTCCTACAGCAGAAGAGGCGTGGGACTTTTATAACGTATACGCAGAAAGGGAAGGTTTTTCTATTCGAAGGTCATCCACTGCAAAGGGAAAAGATGGTAATATCACGAGGAGGCTTTATGTTTGCAACAAAGAAGGGTTCAAAAGCTTAACTGATAAGAGAGAGGTAGGGAGAGAAGTAAACCGACGGAAAAATGAGAGAGAAGGTTGTATGGCTCGAATGAAAGTTCATAGAATCTCCAATGGAGTGTGGGGCATCAAATCCTTTCATGATGTTCATAATCATGAGTTGATTAAAACCCCTTCGAAGATCCATTTGTTGCGGTCACACAAAAGATCGCACATGGATGTAACTTGTAGGAATTTAGTTGATCAGTTTCGTGGATGTGGGGTTGGACCTTCAAAGATTGCAAGGATTTTAAATGCCACGAGTAGTAGTATTGTCAACATTACTACACAACAGTGCATCGATCATTTGAAAGTAAAAAGAAAGAATAATATCGGGAAGGAGTGCACTAGAGTACTTCAACAATTTCTTACAAGGCAAGCTACAGACTCTCAGTTTTATTATGCTATGGAGCATGATGAGGAAAATGTTTGTAGAAGTATATTTTGGGCAGATGGAAGAGCGAGGACATCATATCTCCAGTTTGGAGATGTTGTTGTGTTTGATGTCACGTATAAGACAAACCATTTTTTGTTACCTTTTGCACCGTTTACTGGTGTAAATCATCATAAACAGTCTATCTTATTTGGATGTGCTCTTCTTGCTGACGAGAAGGAGGATACCTTTGTTTGGTTATTTGAAAATTGGTTGACATGTATGTGGGGTAAAGCACCAGGAGCTATCATCACTGATCAAGACCCAGCAATATGCAATGCAATCAAAAGATACATTATACTGTGGTGCTAATGTGATGCCCATGTGATGCCCATGTAACTTAACTGTGGTTGCTCTTTATTTTCTATGAAAACAGGAACATGTAACTTAACTGCTGGAAGAGAAGTCCCAGCTTCTCTAATTTTTCTCTTCCGTGTGCCTGCTAATGTGATGCCCATGTTTCTCCAGTATTTTTTGCAGCACATGTTTAATGTATTTTTTGCAGCACATGTTTCTCCAGTTTTTTGCAGCACATGTTTCTCAAGTTCTGTCTAATGTATTTTTTGCAGCACATGTTTCTCCAGTTTTCCTTCTTTTTTTCCCCTTTCTGCAGCACATGTTTCTCCTCATATGTATGATTATTGAGTACAAAACTTTATTCATGTTTTTAGCTAAGTGATGTTGAAAAGAATTACATGTTTCCTGTGATATTCCATCATGTTAAATTAGTGTTATATCTTTTATGTCATATTTCACAACCAAAAGCTAACACCAGGGGGAGCATGGCATATTAGCAGATTTATCAAAAGAAATTGGCATTGGAAGTTTCATCAGCAGGTTGTTGTGGTGTGTTCCGGAAAGCATTTTCTCTGTGCCAAATTCTGATGGAGGTCAATTTGCTTGCTGTAATATAGTGTTTGTATTTTGGTATTAGAGATCTGGGTCTGTGTTGGATCCTTTTTCTTAATTGTGATTCCGGTCATTTATAAGGGCACATCTTAATTGCTTTCTGTATCTTCTTTTGTTCAGCTTCTCTATGTATTCTTCACTGTCTGGCTAATGTGATGCCCAGTTATCAAATGTATTCTTTTTTGCTAATGTGATGCCCAGTTTTTGGAACATAAAACTGCAAAATATACAAGTCACATAGCCTTTTGGCCTATATTTCCATGTTTATTAGCTCCAGAGTACTCCAAAGTATTCTTCAGAGACAAATTTAGTATATGATACAAATTTAGTACTCCAAAGTATTTCACATGCCCAGTTATCAAATGTATTCTTCAGAGACAAATTTAGTATATGATAGGACAGACAAACTAATCAGTAACTCTATAATACACAAAACAACAGCATATTCAGAGACAAATTTAGTATATGATACAAATTTCTGGTGAGCTAGCTAACTTCTGTTGATACTAACTACTTGTCAAAAGCCACAAACTTTCAATCACTGCTCACCATCTCCTTATCCAAAGCTCTCCTTTCTTTACTGTCCCCATCAGTTTTTAACCTCCAACTGCAATTATATGCATGAAAGATGATCTATATCCATACAGACACTAATTATTCAACAGGATGCCAATATTTCTCCTTTGAAAGCTTGTTACTGATGCCAATATTCTAGAAACAGAATGACTTCTACAATTTCAGTATTGGATTTTTCACATGGGCAAGAAACAAGCAAGTGAAGCTGCCCATAGTTTCTAAACAAAAACTAAGCAACTTGTATAAGCAATACATACTACAAAAAATAATTGGATGAGCAGAAAAACAGGAAGAGTTAAATGTTTTAAAAATCCACTGCCGAAGACTTGGAGTTACATTGAGATATGTTTGAAATTGATATTACATTGAGATAAGATAAGCCAAGACAACTAGAGTAAAAAGTATCCCCTCCACAACAATGGTCACCACAACACCTGTTACACATCCATAAACGAAAGATGTGTTCAACAATTCAGGCCGCCTTTCTACATTTGTATGCCCTACAATATCCCGTTCACTGATATCCCCTCTGACATCATGTCTCGTCGCACCATGATTTGACGACTCTCCTACATGAACCGATGCTCCCAATCTTTGACGTTGACCCACGCCTGCGAACATGTCTCGACCCCCCCGATCTGGACGAATTGGATTGGATTGCCCGTTCCAACACTCCATAGCCTCTTCATACGTGTTGAAGCCGTGATACACCGCATTACGATATCCATAAACCTGTGCTTTGCATTCTTCCCATGTCAAATAAATGCCGCATTGCCTACCACTTTTCACAACGTAATAATTTTTTCCCATTTCAAACTACAAAATATCATCAAAAAATTATGATAAGCATCAAACATTCAAAACATCAAACATTCAAAACATCAAAACATGAAAACATCAAACCCTAAAAAAATTAAATTAAGTAAATGCATATCAATTTCCTTTTCAACTAACCCTAAAAAATTAAATAGGATCTGAAATTAACTAAATTTTTGAGAATATCAAACATCAAACCCTAAAAAATTAAATTTTAGGATCTGAAATTAACTAGGATCGAAGAGGATCTGAAATTTTAGGATCTGAAATTAAATTTTAGGATCTGAAATTATATTCAGAGGTCAGAAGTGAAATCGAAGAGGCAAGAGAGAGGAAGAAAATGGACCTGTTGGCTGGCGGTGGAGTCGGGTCTTCTTTCCTGGAGAGGAGTGATCGCGCGGCTCTTTTTTTGGTTTCCTTCCTTCCTCACACTGACCCCTCCTTTCCTTCTTTCTTTCTTGTTTCGTCTTCTGGAGAAGAGCTCCTTTCTTTCTTTCGTTCTTGTTTGTCTTCTGGAGAAGAGCTGCGCATCCCCCTTTTTTTTTTTTTCTCTTCCCTGAACTATTTCAACCGTTGGATTCAATCCAACGGCCTGCGATCGCGCGACCGCAGGGAGATGGCCCTGAGGTCGACCACAGGCGCATTTTGCCGAGATATATATATATATATATATATATATATATATATATATATATATATATATATATATATATAGAGAGAGAGAGAGAGAGAGAGAGAGAGAGAGAGAACTAGAACAGTGTGATGAGAAGCTTATTTTAAGTTTTGTACATTGTTTTTGGCTGTTCTAATTTTCAATGTTCCACCTGTACTGTTCTTTGCTGGCTGTTTTGTCAGCTTCTGATATATGTGAATGTGATTAAGAAAAGAAAAGACCAACTTGAAAGTAATCATTAATTTGTCAGCAGATCCAATAGTATTGTCTGAAATGACAGACCGGTACTCCGATCCGTCGGAGTCGAAATATTGAGCAAGCATGTGTGCTTTACAATTGGTTTCTGTGCTACTAAGAGCATCTCCAATCCTATTGTCTTGTTAAGTGTTGTGAGTCTTAGGTAGCTCCTATGTGGCATGAGCCACAAGGCAATGTCTTGTTTATGTGTCAAAATTATATCTCAAAAGACAATGAGATAGAAAAATTCTCTCCAATGCAAAAGTATTGAGAAGACAATAAAAAGTATTTTTTCCAACTTCCAAGACAACTTTTAAGACAATTACTCTTCTTTCTTCTTTTTTCTAATATTTTTTTATTCATAATTGATGACATGGAAGAGAAGACATTGTCAAGTGCATTGTCTAGAACAAGACAATCAACTTCACAATGTCTTCTTTAATTTTTGCCACATAAGCTTCACAATTGACTTGACAATTGCATTGGAGAAGAACTTTTGAATAAAATTTTGTCATTCCTATGTGGCATTAACTTTTTTCCAAAGTCATAATAGGGTTGGAGATGCTCTAAGAGCATCTCCAACCCTATTATCTTGTTAAGTGTTGTGAGTCTTAGGTGGCTCCTATGTGGCATGAGCCACAAGACAATGTCTTATTTATGTGGCAAAATTATATCTCACAAGACAATGAGATAGAAAAACTCTCTCCAATACAAAAGTATTGAGGAGACAATAAAAAGTATTTTTTCCAACTTCCAAGACAACTTTTAAGACAACTACTCATCTTCTTTCTTTTTTCTAATATTTTTTATTCATAATTGATGACATGGAAGAGAAGACATTGTCAAGTGCATTCTCCAACCCTATTGTCTTGTTTTGTGTTGTGAATCCTATGTGGCATGAGGCACAAGACAATGTCTTGTATAGGTGGCAAGATTATATTTACAAATGACAATGAGTTTAAAAAGTCATCTCCAATGCAAAATATTGAGAAGACAATACAAAATAATTTTTTACAACTTCCAAGATAAGATTTACTCTTCTACTTCTTTTTATAAATATTTATATTCACAAATGATGATGTGGACATAAAGACATTGTGAAGTGCATTGTCTAGATCTAGACATCCAACTTCACATTGTCTTTGCCATGTCAACTCCACACTTTACTTCACATTTGCATTGGAGAAGTACTTTTGAAAAAAATGGTTGTCATTCCTATGTGGCAACCATTTTTTTCAAACTCACAATAGGGTTGGAGATGCTCTATCTAGAACAAGACAATCAACTTCACAATGTCTTCTTTAATTTTTGCCACATAAGCTTTACAATTGACTTGACAATTGCATTGGAGAAGAACTTTTGAATAAAATTTTGTCATTCCTTTATGGCATTAACTTTTTTTTCCAAAGTCACAATAGGGTTGGAGATGCTCTAAGGTTGTTGCTGATTTGAAGCTCGGATGTGGGGAAAAAATGGGGATCTGGAGCCACTCTATACTAGTTTTGCTGTTTGGCTTGGTTCCGCAGTTCTTGTCTGGTGAAGTGAGGGACTATTTTGCTCATTTATACTCTCGTGAAGTCGCCGAACTCCTCAAAGTCGTCCCCCTTCCTACTGTCACCACCGTTCTTGCGGTCTTCGGTTGTAAGCGATTTTGTCAACTCCAATTTCGGTGATTTTTTGGATTTCATGAGATTTGGTACTTTTGGAGGATTTTGAAGTGTTTTTTTTTATATCTATAATTGCTTAGCCAATTTTCTGTGGATTTTTTGGATTGTTGTAGATCTGCCATTTTTTTATGTCGAACTATGCGTTGAAACCTATTTACTAATCCTATTTTGGGGGATTTCGACTGTTTGTCGACTGCATTTTTTTTTCTTCCAAAATTTAATTTTTGGAAGATGAAATCTCATGATCGATTGACAATTTGGGATTTCATTTATCTATGGATTTGATTTTGGCAAATGTTAAAGGCCACCCCCAAATTACTAAGGACCACCAACTTAAAATTTTAAAAAAATTACAAGTTTGCCATTTTGAAAACACTAAGGGCCATCCCGTTTCTGTCAATCGAGAACTGCAGGGCTTGCCTGCAGTCCAAAGTGAACACAGTAACTGCAGGTTTGGCCTGCAGTCCTATGTGCATTGAGGACTGCAGGCTAGGCTGCAGTCCTAAGTTGACAGAAGCTAAATGAGGAGCTCACTCTACCAAAAAAGGATGGCTACAGTGACTGCAGGCTTGACCTGCAGTTCTAATTTCGTTGAGGACTGCAGCCTAGGCTGCAGTCCTATGTTGAGATGATCAAAGTGTCTTACTCTTTATGTGATATGCTATTGTAATGTGTCTTTTGACTTGTAAGTCTTACAGATTTAATGTTACGAAAAGTTGGCTGTTGGATGTTTCGGCTTCCAATAATGCTAAGTTTACTACCAAATTCTTACAACCTTCTTACAACCTCACTCACCCATCCCTTACATATGGGTCCCACCGGGTCCCACCACTCTCACACCCCCCTGCTATATGGGCTCCACCCGACCCTACCACTTACTCCCCTCCTCCAATCGAAGCCCGACACGTGGCAGATTGTAGGAGATTGTAAGTATTGGTTGTAGGCATAGCAAAGCTCTTCGGCTTCAGTTGCTGCGGAACTAATTCGTTTTTCCCCCTTCTATTTTGTTGTAAAGTGCACCAACCATGCACAAGGATCATAGTAGCGGTGATGCTCCCTCAACTCCTGCAGCCGCCCCCACGGTGGTGGAGCTCGCCCATAGAGTCCACCCTCCTCTCCATCTACTTCGTCACCCCGTCCATCCAGCCCTGGCCGAGCAGCAAGGAGCAGCAGCAGCAGCCGGCGGCTGCAGCCCCGCACGGCGGCGTCGGCAGCCGCACGCCGCCGTGGCACCTCCCCCACGGCGCCCCCTTGGCCGGGCGAACCTCCCTGGGTGCGGAAGACCTCGTCGAGGATGGCGGAGTGCTTCACAATTTTTTTTTTCTCGGTGGCCCTTAGTAAACTTATTCAACTTTGGTTGCTCTTAGTAAAAAAAAATAATTTCATGGTTGCCCTTAGGAGGGTTGTCCTTAGTAATTTGGGGGTGGCCTGAAATTTGTATATTTAGAAATTTGTATTTGTTTTCTGAAAATGAGAGGAAGCAAGCATGGCAGGTAGAAAAATGTAGATATTTTTTGCGATTATTGTCTTAGATTTGTATCAACTAGTCATAGACATAAAATCCCTATTATATTTGGTAGAACAACTTTGATTTGTGTTCATATCCATAAATTTTATTTGGAGACTTCAAGAAAATTGCTAGAGATGATCTTTAAGTCATCATCATGTTTAACCCTTGTACTATATGTCTGCACCCAAATAAATTTATGAAGTTGTGCTTCCCTTTGGTTGGAAGTAGCCATCCGTAGCTATATTTTAGACAATGATTAGTGTGTTGAGTACTTGAGTCTAAAATAAAATAATTGAACGACGATGACCGGTTTGGTGACTCTTTGAGCCAAATTATTTTGTTTGGTTGTGTAGAGTATCAATACTTGCTAGAGTTGGCGAATTCCCCTTTCAAATGAAATTGCTGGAGGTAGCCAACTTGTAGGTTATGTTTGATACGATGACGAGTATCGTTTGTTGCTACAGTTGATGGCTTCCCCTTTCACTTCGAAAATGGCTAGAGGTAGCCAACTTCTAGCCATGGTTTAGACGATGGTGAGGATGGTGAATCCATTGAGTCTAATATATTTTAATTTGGCAATGATATGATGCTTGAATATAATGCTCTATATTAATAAAAATTAGGCTAGGATCATCTTCATCCATGCTCTCTCTCTCAAAGTAAAATGGTTGCTCAGTTGTTAAATTGATGTGGTTTAAAGCAAAAGGTCTTCAACTGGATTATCAATATTTTTATTTTTATTTTAATCAGATTTTCATAAATATGTTATTACTAAATCCAGACTGGAGTCCAACAGAATCCATTTCTTCCGGTAATAAGTCCTTCATATATCTTTAGCTTCCTCCTTTCTTCAGTAGAAGGCATCTCTTGTAAGAGCATCATTAGTAAGGCCCATCCCATTTTCTAGATTCTAGATTTAGAATGTAGGAGCTCATTTTGTAGAATAATAAGTCTCATCCCTAGTCCCAATTTCTACAATTTCGGTCCCAACCCATCATTGGGTGCCAAGGGTTGGGCCTCCCAATTTCTAGATTCTAGATTGTAGAAACTCGTTTTGTAGAATAGTAAGTTCCAATTTGGAGCCCAACTTTCTAGATTCTAAACTTTATATTATTTTTTTCCTACATTAATTTTTGACCACACAATTTTTAGGATCGGAGCTCACTTTATCATTTCCTACTATTCTCATACAAACCCAACCCATTCTACATTTACCATTTTTTTGAAATTTTGGGCTCCAAATTGCATTGAAGAGTCCCAACTACTAATGATGCTCTAACAACTCTTAAAAGTCATTTATTAGCTCTTCCCTTTTCTATTTGTTTGTTTTCCTGCTTCCAAGTTTGTTACATGAGGATGCTTTTCTTTGCTAATTCCCTTTAGCCACCGAAACTTTCATAAGGCTGATGGAGATGAACCTACAATAATATGGGTATAGATGCCTAGAAATCTGGAATTGAATGTCAGCAATCCCTGCGATTAAATTATAATTAAGAGATCTTGTATACGCTGCTAGAGAGAACAAGCTACAGTTATGTGTAAACTATAGTAAGAGATGGGGCATCGTAGTTTTTAGTTTTTCAGCCCGTGTCATGCCGGACACGTATTGGATACAACCAGACGCTCTAAAATATACTGGGAAACACCAAAATAGATGTCGTGTCCGGTGTCCCAATTCTTTTTATTGATTACAACATATGTGCATGAGAGCTTTGCATCCATGAGTAACTGCATAATACCTGCACTCAGTAGCACCTATACAGATTGCACCACCATTGTTGACACTGTCCATCCGTGTCAGGTGTAGAGACTCGTAGCTAGGCGCGGGACGAGCTCAATTTCCAGCTGAGTCGCGTTCTGATTGTCCGGTGCCAGATAACGGCGCACAGCCTCAGCCGAGGCGTCTCCTGCAGGCACCTTTAACTCGAACCCCTGAACTAAGCGAGCGAGCGTCAGCTGAATCACCTGCAGCGAGAACGATATGCCGGGGCATGCCCTCCTGCCCGATCCGAAGGGGATGAGCTCAAAGTGCTGGCCCCTCACGTCGACATTGCTTCCTGACATGAACCTCTCCGGCCTGAACTCGAGTGGATCCGGCCATACTCTCGGGTCTCGGTGTAGCTTCCAGATGTTCACAATCACCTGGGTGCCTGCCGGCACGCGGAACCCTTGTATCTCGCACTCCTCCGTGGCTTCGTGCGGCACGTTCAGCTGTGCCGATGGGTACAGGCGAAATGCCTCCTTGACGACGGCTCGGAGGTAAGTGAGGTTCTCGATGTCAGACGACTCGACTACTCGGTTCTCGCCGACGTGGATCCCCAGCTCGTCTTGGACTCTCTTGAGCACGTCTGGGTTGCTCAGTAATGCTGCTAAGGTCAGTGCCATGGAGTTTGTTGTGTTGTCGGTGCCTCCGAATATCATTGCCTTCGTATGAGCAAACGAACTAATATTAGTACAACTGTGTTGAACGGACACGAGAAAATGGTGTCCGTATCTATATCGTGTCTTATTCGTAATCAGTGTCGTCAGTAATAATGCAACATAGATGACTGCTATTTTACCTATTTGAAAACTTTTGTATCCTGTATCCCGTATCCGTGTCCATTTGTTCAAACATGTAAAAGTTCATTGTGATACTCCTAGAACATTGCTATACCAATTTTGATGTCAAACATGTTTTCACTTCTAAATTACCTACTGTTTGATCCGTTTGATGTCCAGAAATCATCTTGTTTACTATTAGTCATTGTTTATTGGATTTTTTTTTAATTTCTGGAATTAATTCATTACTAAGACTTAATTAAATAGCTTAACTCGATAATTGACATAAAGTTACAGTTGGCACTCATATATTATATGATTTATATCTGGTTCCAGTATTCTCCCAAAATTACGAGTCATTTTTTTGGGACAAATTGAATTAACTATCCTTATATTTTACACTTATTATTGAAACCACTCATACTTTGGAACTAATTACACATACCATCTCTATAATTTATATTTTATATAGAAACTTATAGTACCGATTATCCCTATATTTTATAAAATTTATAAAAGAAAAAATGAACAGTGTAATTATTATGGAATATGAGTACTCCTTATAATACTCATGAAACTTTGGAGAGGGTTCTTTCTTCAAGATATATGTATGTTCATCCCACGTCATGGAAATAATTAAATAGGTGATTAGTGTCTTAGTCATACAAAGCACAAAAAAGTTGCTACTTTTTTTTTATTTTAATAATAATAAAAAAAAAAGTTGCTACTTAAGACCAGAGAAAGTTGAACAAGTCTATGGTACATGATAAATGAAGCATTGGCAAGATACTATCAAACATGCGAGTTCCTATATCCAATTCTTTTAAAATCAAGAAGGTGACAAGTTTAGTTGTACGTGCACAATTGTTTAAAATTTGCCAATTAGTGTAGCTAGTGTCATCAGTTTGAGAATGCACGCCCATTGGCTCTCCGTGTGTGTTTATGCATTTCTATACGTTTTGTCAATTTTGTGAGATACATGTTCAATTCTACATGACATCAGTCAATCAGATCACTATTAGAGCATCTCCAACCCTATTGTGAGTTTGAAAAAAATGGTTGCCACATAGGAATGACAACCATTTTTTCCAAAAGTACTTCTCCAATGCAAATGTGAAATAAAGTGTGAAGTTGACATGGCAATGACATGGCAAAGACAATGTGAAGTTGGTTGTCTAGATCTAGACAATGCACTTCACAATGTCTTTATGTCCACATCATCATTTGTGAATAAAAATATTTATAAAAAAGAAGTAGAAGAGTAAAAGTTGTCTTGGAAGTTGTAAAAAATTATTTGTATTGTCTTCTCAATACTTTTGCATTGGAGATGACTTTTTAAACCCATTGTCATTTGTGAATATAACCTTGCCACCTATACAAGACATTGTCTTGTCCCTCATGCCACATAGGATTCACAACACAAAACAAGACAATAGGGTTGGAGATGCTCTTATAGATGAAATTTCAACATTCTAGTGTATTAATTGTACAGTCATCATCAAAGAAAATGAAACATTTATCGTGACAGGTTTGCAATAATGGTATCAAAATAGGTATCAGACCTTTTCTATGAGTATCAGAATCAACGGTATCGATACTTGTTGAGTTATAAGAACTTATTTAGTCGTATATATACATCTGATAGAAAATGAGAAGGATGTATATACTTCATCTTGAAAATAAATAAATAAATTATTCC
The DNA here is from genome assembly GCA_029216955.1 of Iris pallida. NCBI lineage: Eukaryota > Viridiplantae > Streptophyta > Magnoliopsida > Asparagales > Iridaceae > Iris > Iris pallida. The sequence goes on along the minus strand of JANAVB010005597.1, from coordinate 22,505,307 downwards.
TTTCTATATGGTATGAGAGCCAAGATTCTGAATCTCATTTTTTAGTTCCACATTAAAATAAAAATTATCTCTTCTTTTCCTTCTTCTCCGCCACCGCCGTCGACGTTTCCCTGCGGGTGTCGTCAAACCCATCGAAAAGCAGGGTACATTGCTGTCGATCTTGTCCTCGTCGTACGTCGGCGTAGGCGAGAGTTGTTTGTCGGATCGTCTACCAATCATGCACCTCTCCTGCCGCATGAACTTGGAGGTGTATAGATAGATGGAGGAAGCCATGATCGCGTGTAGGCACACGGTCCGGGGTTGAGTTGCGTTTGATCTCATCCATGTGTTGGGTTTGCGATAAGTATAACTGTGGGTATGGGAACACATGTGACTAGTCAGGAGCTGAAGGAGATATTAAAGGGGGTGGCCAGAGTATTTCAGCCCAAAATAGAGGAGACCTCATCCAGTGGACAGTCGTACCCGCACCGGAGCCTGCCCAATGACATCAAACTTGAGGGGACGAAAAATTACCTAAGTTGGTCTAGGAGAGCGTTGCTGAACCTTCGGATCAAGGGACTTGAAAAATATGTGAATGAAGAATGCGCTGAGCCAATGGATAAGACGAGTGCTGAGTGGAGTACATGGAATCACCTTAATTTTCTGGTGGTTTCTTGGTTGTTGACTTCTAGGTCCCATCCATAGCCGGGATGGTGGAGTCGATCGGCAGTACAGCTGATGTCTGGAAGACATTAGCTAGGATGTATTTTGGAGCTGGGAGTGTCATGATGATGATGGAAGTTGAGCAGAAGATTGATGCTACCACACAAGAGAGAAGACAATACTCCAATATGCAGCGAAGCTACGTCACTTATGGACGGACTTGACCACTATGATCCGCTATCATTGCAAAACCCGACAGATGTTCTCCTTGGGAAGCAGTACCTTGAACATAGGTGTGGCTAGTTTTTAAAGGGTCTGAACTCACAGTTTGAGGCTAGGAAGGCAACAACGTGTCATCTGTCATCTCTCCCATCCCTAAATGAGGCTATCGCATCGATGGAGCAAGAAGAGATAAAGGATCATCACCCCCAGCTTGGAAGTTCTCGTCATCTATACGGAATCTCGTCCTTGACCGAGTACCCATATAGACTCCTTCAGATGTAACAGCTCGCTGATTGTTTGTTGGCAGACTTCTTTTTCTTCTGTTCGCAGAACTGAGAGATAAAGTTGGGTTAGTGGTCCACCTTCTTTGATTGGGGCTCCCGTAAGGGGGACCCCATGAAGCCATGTTGGATGAAACACATAGCGGCTTTTCATCATCATAGTGCTGCAGTCGTTGAAACACGGACTGCCTCGGAGGCACCTTCATTGCTTTGGAGCAGCAACAGTTGATGACAATACTGGTGCACGGATGTACACCATGAATTGCAGTATCCTCTCTCGCTTTACGCTTATGATTTATCATGTCGTGTAAATCGACGGAAGGGAGTTTTGCCTTAAAACCCATGTCACATGCATCGCCGAGCTTTGCATATGGGTTTCTAAAAGAAGTTGGCGCATCCGGACTTAGTTCATGTGCAGGGACAACCCCCACACCTAAGTTCCGTGATGACCTTGAAGACAGCCTCGTACTATACGCGGTGGGCTCTGTCTTTTTGCTGTGGGCGCATAGACCCTGGAGCATGTCCTTGGGCGTATGCTTTCCTAAAGTCCTGGCAGCATGTCTGGCCCTCCTGGATGTGGGCGCATAGAACAGATCATCAGAGCCTGAGCGCATAGCTCTAGACGCATGGCCCTGGGCGCATAACCTGTCAAAGACAGAAGTCCTCTGGCCACAGTTATGCGCCCACATGCTGCTTTGGGCGCATGCTTTGAAAAACAGTACTGTTTTCTCCTAGTTTTGACTTCTTCGTTTGCGAGCCTCGCTGAGTTTGTCCAGAGCGTCGAACACATTGGTTCTTGGCAACGTAGTGTTTTTCTTTGCCAAGTCTCGAGTGTTGAACACTCTGTTGTTGATTGCACAAGAGGAAAGTCGCTGGGCTAGTAGAGCCCGGAACGATATGCGCCCTCTTTGCGTTGGGAGCTCCTATGGAAGGATTATGCGCCCCCATGACGGAGTTCCCCTTCGGTTGCATATCTTCTACGACACTGGCAGGATATGCAGCGCGAGCCTTCGGAAGCCAAGTCTTGCGAGACTTGTTTCGCTTCACTGATTTTGAGGAAGTAGAGCCGTCCCTTGAGAGCATCTCTTCGAATGCCTGCTGATCGAACTTCACGATCGACATCTTCTGAGTGCTCCCCACTTTATCGGTATCAGATTGCGTCACCACCTTCTCGTCAGAGAAAAAAGTAGTCTCCAGCAGAGTAGCCATTTTCGTGGACAAAAAAGAAGAAGAAACGCTGTATTTTCTTATTGGCGCAAGGCACCACAAATCGAGTACGCCTGAGAGATCCTGCACTGAGCATCCCCGAGTACAAAAAGAATTATGGGGAATGGGACGATGGAGATCGAGCGGCAGTTGCTCTTTTATTCCGTTGACACTCCGATTTACAAAAGTGGAAGAAAACCTACAAAAATTGCTAACTCTCGGCTCACTGGCAAGAAGGGCAGCAATTTGGCTTTAAAATGCTCTCCGTTCTCTGTGTTTTTGAAGAGGTATGAGACCCCTATTTATAGTCGGTTTGCATTGAAACTGTAGCGCCCCGCTTTCGATAGGCGACGGAACTTCATAATATGCTAGCGCCGAGTCAGATCGGCCGGGAACTTAGATGGCCATCTGACTCGATCGCTAAGCTTGGTAAACGTTAACGCCTTGCGGCATCGATTCAATTCGATTTGGACGGAAGATACGAGAATCGATCCAACTAATGGAACGACTTCTGTTGGAACAAGTCCTAGATGCAGCGGGCTGCGTCTCGGCGCGCGAGCTCTCTATAAGAGTCCCTTCGACGGGACCGGACCGCTGTATGGTTTTCTTGGAGCTTTGCCGCTTGGCTTGATTGAAGTGCTTTCGCGTCGTTTTCAAGGATGCAATTACAAATTTCGATGCAAGGGGAAAAGAAGGAAATCTAACAAAGTGTTGATGCATTGCAGGAGCTCGCGTAACTAAGGATTGACGTTGCGTAGCGCTTCGACGACCTGCACGAAGCCAAGTAATCGGTGGGTGATTCGGCCTTCTTTTCTATTCTGTCTCGCAAACTTATTCCTTGCTTCGAATCCATTCAAATCGAACGATGCCAAGTTAATTGCATGCCAATCCACTAAGTCAAGAACTCGGGAAAAATGTATCGATTTACAAATACAAGTTTTTCACATAAACCAAAAAGTTTAAGGTTTACAGAAAAAGATAGACTATTTTAAGTGCTGCAAAATATTATGAAACGTTGAACATGGGTTTTGATGCCTCGGACAATTTGGTGCCTACGGGACGCTAAATCGAGTGTATGGCTTCGGGGAAAATGAATCGATGCATAAGTTGCCATAAATGATAATGTCGTTGAATACTGTCCGCACTATACAAAACGGTTTGCATGCATTAAACTGTTCGCACATAGGCATGGTCATGGACAGCTTGTGCACAAGTTCGATTCCTCGAAACGGTATCCGGGGCATCGGAACCGATTCGACCTAGGGGAAATAATTTATCGTGCTTCGGCGCGATGCATGCGGGACCTTCAGTAAGGCTTGCAACCTAGGCTGAAAGGGTAGCGTCGCATGCCAACTTCGATTAAGTCCCTCGTGGTGCATAGCACCAATGACCGCATATAAGATAGTTTCATGCTCATCTATTGTCTTATGCAGGGTAAATATTATCTATGTTTTCATGCAGGGACGAGCACGGCCGTGGTAAGAAATATGAAAACTGCGATGTTATACTGTATGCTTTATTACTCAAAGATGGCTATCGAATATGAACTGAATTCATTTAGTTCTAATAGAAAGACAACTCTAAAGCATGCCTATCCTAACAAATCAGAGTCGGTTTAGACGAGTTGGTTCGTCTCGTCCACTTAGCAAGTGTGCTAATCCCCTCCCCCAATTTCCCCAGGTGCGGCGGGCGCTCCAACCTAAAACGAAGCTGAAGTGCGGAGAGGCATTTTGAAGCTCTTCCTATACTGAAGTATTTTGAAGCCAATTCAAGTCGACGGCTTATGTATAAAGGGGCGAATGTATGGGACGGCAAGCGTAGTTCAGGCAACTTGTCGAATGTATTCTCTTTATGTTTTCAATCAATGTAGCCGCAACGGCATCCAATGTAATTACGACTTGCACTTCGTTGCAAGCTATGAATGAAAAGCATTTCTATCTTCCTATACTGCGTCTTAAATTCTGATGTGATTTGTGAAGTTTCAACTTGGCGTATTTATATCAAAAGATAACCGTTTGAGAACTTGTCATCTTGCCTTGCACGAGCGCAACTCCAGGCTCGTGCGGCATCACGCCTTAGCGAGGACGATCGAATCGGCAAAATTAACATCGGGGACGAACGTTGCCGACTCGGGGCGTGACAAATTGGTATCAGAGCACAGTTATGTTTTCTCGGATTTTCGAAATATGTTTCATTGTTGGAATGTCCGTTGCGATGGCTCGATTGAACGCTTGTCGGCATGCTGCGTGAAATACGAGTTCCATACAGGTAAGCCCGTAGATATTTTGAAAAATACTAACGGGTTTACACTGTTTGTAGGAATGACTAAGCGAGATAAGAAAATCGCCGGCCCAACAACCCAAACTGTAGATAGTACGTCGAGCACAAAAAGCACCGAGCCTAGCGAGACGACTATGCAGAAGATGCTACAGTTGATGGAACTGCAGCAGCAGCAGCTTCAGACACAATTCAAAGCTCAATTTGAGGCGCAACAAAGACAGATGAATGCCCTGACTCAGATAGTGAGCAGAATGGCGGGCAATAGCAAGACGACGGACGAAGAGCCCGAGGAAAAGCAAGGCGACCAAGAAGAAGACGAGGAGGAAGATGGCTCCCCGCAAATGATGAACTCCCCTTCCATGTTCAAAGTGAAGGAGTTCCGCAAAATGAATCCGCCGAAGTTCAACGGCCGAGCAGAGCCCGACGTGATTGTGGGATGGCTCGCAGAGATAGAGGACTTGTTCGATCTCCTCTGCATCGAAGGGTCCCAGAGGGTGGCCTGTGCGGCGCTGCAATTACAACTACGAGCACATGACTGGTGGGCGGCGAAGAAACAAGGGATCTGTGAAGCCGATTCCAACAAAAAGATCTCTTGGGAAATGTTCAAGACGGCCTTCCTTGAGCAGTACGTTCCTCGTGCCATCCGCCGACAGAAGGCGGATGAGTTCATGATGTTGAAATAGGGGAATATGAGTGTCGAAGATTATGATGCAAGCTTCTCGAAACTTGCAAAATTTGCTGGCGCCTTCCTGCCCAACAAAGAAGAATGGTGCGAGCATTTTCAGCAAGGCCTCAACGAAGAACTGCGTAGGGATGTCATGAACCAACGGTGCCAAACTTATCGTGAATCCTACGAAGCCGCACTTGATAGCGAGCGAATCTTTGGCCGTATGTCACAAAGGGCCGTGCCTGTCGTTCGCAACAACTTCAACAAGCGTCCTAACGACGCCGGGGGATCGGGAGTATCAAAACGTCCAAACACAATTGATAACCGAGGCCATGGCGGACCACACTGCTATAGATGCGGTAAGAACGGGCATCGAGATCCCGATTGTAAACTGAGAACATGTTTCAAGTGTGGCGAGCTAGGCCACGTAGCGACGTTTTGCCCGCTGAGAGTCCAGAATCAACATAACCCACCGAGGAACGTCCCGAACCCGCATAAAGCGCCGATACTGCAAGGCGCAAATGCGGTGCCCGTCAACCAGCAGAACCAACGCCACGGAGCTCAAGGCCGAGTTTATGCCTTAACTCGGGACGAGGCGTACGCATCCGATACTGTTGTAACAGGTATATTACTCTACAAAAGTATACCTGCTCGAGTCCTATTCGATTCGGGTGCGACGCATAGCTTTATATATGCTGATTTTGTGAAAGAAAATAAAGTGACCATGCAATCACTAGATATAAATATTAGCGTTAGCACTCCATCGGGAGTCGATATGCCTGCAAACTTTATTTGTAGGGATGGCCACATTTGCGTCGGAGGAAGATATCTATCCTTGGATGCCGTCGTACTAGACATAAAGGATTATGACATAATCCTGGGCATGGATTGGTTGGGCGCTTGTCGTGCAACGATCGAGTGCGCGGAGAAGAGAGTGGTGTTTCGTCTTCCTGGCGAGACAGAGTTCTCATATTCGTGCGGTGCGGCCTCGAAGACGGCGATGATGGTATCGGCAATCTCGGCAAGGCGTATGCTGCGTTCCGGCTGCGCGGGATACTTGGCATCAGTTCGAGACACGCGGACGGATAATACAAACACAATGCAGACTGATATTGTGGCAGACTTTCCCGACGTTTTTTCTGACGAGATGCCCGGGATGCCGCCAGATCGAGAAATTGAATTCAGCATCGACACCTTTCCGGATACGCGGCCGATATCAAAGGCGCCTTACCGAATGGCTCCAGCAGAACTGAAGGAGCTGAAGGTACAATTACAAGAGTTGCTAGACCGCGGATTTATTCGCCCTAGCGTCTCTCCGTGGGGAGCTCCCGTATTGTTCGTGAAGAAGAAAGATGGGTCGTTGCGGCTATGCATCGACTATCGGGAACTCAACAAGGCGACCGTGCGAAACAAGTATCCTTTGCCGCGAATCGACGACTTGTTTGACCAACTGCAAGGCGCGGCAATATTTTCAAAAATCGATCTTCGTTCAGGCTATCATCAATTGAAGATCAAGTCCGACGACGTATCGAAGTCTGCCTTCCGCACTCGATATGGTCACTACGAATTCCTCGTCATGCTGTTCAGTTTGACGAATGCCCCGGCCGCTTTCATGGATCTGATGAACCGAGTCTTCCGACCTCAAATAGATAAATTTGTAGTCGTATTCATCGACGATATCCTTGTCTACTCAAAGAATCGGGAAGAGCACGCAGAACATTTGAAGACGGTACTGCAGATTCTGCGTGAAAACAAATTGTACGCCAAGCAGAGTAAGTGCGAGTTCTGGATGAGTAGCGTGACATTCCTTGGGCACGTAATCTCTGCCGAAGGTGTCGCGGTGGACCCAAAGAAGATCGATGCGGTGGTGGATTGGAAACGACCTACCTCGGTTAGCGACATCCGGAGTTTCCTTGGCTTAGCGGGCTACTACCGTCGATTCGTGCGAAGCTTTTCAAAACTAGCGTCGCCTCTGACTCGCCTCACCCAGAAGGGAGTAGTATTTGAATGGAACGACGACTGTGAATCTAGCTTCCAAGAGTTGAAGCAACGGCTCGTCTCAGCTCCAATCCTTGCACTTCCAGACGGTCCCGAAGGCTTTCAGATATTCAGCGACGCGTCGGGAACTGGCCTCGGGTGCGTACTCATGCAGAGAGACAAAGTCATCTCCTACGCTTCACGGCAGTTGAAGCAGCACAAGAAAAATTACCCGACGTACGACTTAGAATTGGCAGCGATCGTCTTTGCATTGAAGTTATGGCGGCACTATCTCTATGGTGTAGCATGCAGAATCTACACAGATCATAAAAGCCTGAAGTACTTGTTCACGCAACGGGAACTCAACCTACGACAGCGACGATGGCTCGAACTCATAAAAGATTACGAGCTAACGATCGAGTACACGCCGGGCAAGGGAAACGTGGTGGCCGACGCACTCAGCAGAATGTTTATGGGAACACTGGCCATAAACAAGGAAATACGGCGAGACCTTGAAGCGATGGGTATCGAACTCGGAATTGAGTATCGACACCTGCACCTAGCTCAACTGAAGTTAGGATCGAGCCTGCTTAGCAAGATAAAGACCGCACAGGAGGACGACTCATTCCTGAAGAAGATGCGCGAGCTGATTTCAACGGGAAGGGCGACTGACTTTGCGGAAGACGGAGACGGGACGATGCGACTAAAGGGAAGGCTCTGCATTCCTGAAACTGCCGAACTCAGAAAAGAAATTCTGACGGAGGCGCATTATGCGAAGTACTCGTTACATCCTGGGAGCACCAAGATGTACAAGGACTTGCGCACAAACTTTTGGTGGCACGGCATGAAGAAAGACGTGGCTACGTTCGTATCGCAATGCATGGCGTGTCAGCAGGTGAAGGCAGAACACCAGAGGCCCGGCGGAGAGCTGCAGAACATCCCCATTCTCGAGTGGAAGTGGGACAATATCTCGATGGATTTCATTGTGGGATTTCCGAAGACGCCGCGGGGGAATGACGCGATTTGGGTCATTGTTGATAGATTGACCAAGTCGGCTCACTTCATCGCAATTAAAGTAGGATGGAGCGTCGATCGGTTAGCGCAAATCTACGTCGATGAGATTGTTCGACTGCACGGGGTGCCGGCCTCAATAATTTCGGACAGAGACGGGCGATTCCTATCGCGTTTCTGGACGAGCCTCCAAGCGGCAATGGGAACCAAACTGAACTTTAGTTCGGCGTACCATCCACAAACAGACGGACAGACGGAGAGGGTGAATCAAATCCTAGAAGACATGCTGCGTCTGTGTGCGATCGACCTAAAGACTAGTTGGGATACGCATTTGCCGCTTGCGGAGTTTGCGTATAACAACAGTTATCAGTCGAGTATTCAGATGGCTCCATACGAAGCGCTCTACGGGAGGAAGTGCCGTTCGCCGATATGCTGGGATGACGTCGGAGAGCGACAAGTGCTGGGACCGGAACTGGTGGAGCAGGCCGTCGAAAAGGTCCGCTTGATTCGAGATAGACTCCGCATCGCACAAAGTCGACAAAAGAGCTACGCAGATCTTCGTCGACGACCGCTAGAGTTTTTGGCCGGGGACCATGTGTTTCTGAAAGTAACGCCCATGCACGGAGTGATGCGGTTCGACGTTAAAGGCAAATTGAGCCCGAGATTTGTAGGCCCCTTCGAGATCATCGAGCGAGTTGCGACGGTTGCTTATCGGATCGCGCTACCTCCTGCCTTAGCCGATGTGCACGATGTTTTCCACGTTTCACAACTTCGAAAATACGTGCACGATTCAAGTCATGTGGTTAGCTTCGATCAGTTGGAGCTACGTACTGACTTGTCTTACTCGGAGGAGCCTATTCAAATTTTGGACCGCAAGGAAAAGGTGCTACGAAATCGGTCGATGTCCTTGGTCCGCGTGCTTTGGCGGAACCATACAGTCGAGGAGTCGACGTGGGAGATGGAGGCGGAGATGAAGGAGAAGTACCCTGCGTTGTTCGTCTAAATTAAGGTCCGACCCTTGTTCTTAAGTTTCGGGACGAAACTTTTTCTTAGTGGTATATTATGTAGCGCCCCGCTTTCGATAGGCGACGGAACTTCATAATATGCTAGCGCCGAGTCAGATCGGCCGGGAACTTAGATGGCCATCTGACTCGATCGCTAAGCTTGGTAAACGTTAACGCCTTGCGGCATCGATTCAATTCGATTTGGACGGAAGATACGAGAATCGATCCAACTAATGGAACGACTTCTGTTGGAACAAGTCCTAGATGCAGCGGGCTGCGTCTCGGCGCGCGAGCTCTCTATAAGAGTCCCTTCGACGGGACCGGACCGCTGTATGGTTTTCTTGGAGCTTTGCCGCTTGGCTTGATTGAAGTGCTTTCGCGTCGTTTTCAAGGATGCAATTACAAATTTCGATGCAAGGGGAAAAGAAGGAAATCTAACAAAGTGTTGATGCATTGCAGGAGCTCGCGTAACTAAGGATTGACGTTGCGTAGCGCTTCGACGACCTGCACGAAGCCAAGTAATCGGTGGGTGATTCGGCCTTCTTTTCTATTCTGTCCCGCAAACTTATTCCTTGCTTCGAATCCATTCAAATCGAACGATGCCAAGTTAATTGCATGCCAATCCACTAAGTCAAGAACTCGGGAAAAATGTATCGATTTACAAATACAAGTTTTTCACATAAACCAAAAAGTTTAAGGTTTACAGAAAAAGATAGACTATTTCAAGTGCTGCAAAATATTATGAAACGTTGAACATGGGTTTTGATGCCTCGGACAATTTGGTGCCTACGGGACGCTAAATCGAGTGTATGGCTTCGGGGAAAATGAATCGATGCATAAGTTGCCATAAATGATAATGTCATTGAATACTGTCCGCACTATACAAAACGGTTTGCATGCATTAAACTGTTCGCACATAGGCATGGTCATGGACAGCTTGTGCACAAGTTCGATTCCTCGAAACGGTATCCGGGGCATCGGAACCGATTCGACCTAGGGGGAATAATTTATCGTGCTTCGGCGCGATGCATGCGGGACCTTCAGTAAGGCTTGCAACCTAGGCTGAAAGGGTAGCGTCGCATGCCAACTTCGATTAAGTCCCTCGTGGTGCATAGCACCAATGACCGCATATAAGATAGTTTCATGCTCATCTATTGTCTTATGCAGGGTAAATATTATCTATGTTTTCATGCAGGGACGAGCACGGCCGTGGTAAGAAATATGAAAACTGCGATGTTATACTTTATGCTTTATTACTCAAAGACGGCTATCGAATATGAACTGAATTCATTTAGTTCTAATAGAAAGACAACTCTAAAGCATGCCTATCCTAACAAATCAGAGTCGGTTTAGACGAGTTGGTTCGTCTCGTCCACTTAGCAAGTGTGCTAATCCCCTCCCCCAATTTCTCCAGGTGCGGCGGGCGCTCCAACCTAAAACGAAGCTGAAGTGCGGAGAGGCGTTTTGAAGCTCTTCCTATACTGAAGTATTTTGAAGCCAATTCAAGTCGACGGCTTATGTATAAAGGGGCGAATGTATGGGACAGCAAGCGTAGTTCAGGCAACTTGTCGAATGTATTCTCTTTATGTTTTCAATCAATGTAGCCGCAACGGCATCCAATGTAATTACGACTTGCACTTCGTTGCAAGCTATGAATGAAAAGCATTTCTATCTTCCTATACTGCGTCTTAAATTCTGATGTGATTTGTGAAGTTTCAACTTGGCGTATTTATATCAAAAGATAACCGTTTGAGAACTTGTCATCTTGCCTTGTACGAGCGCAACTCCAGGCTCGTGCGGCATCATGCCTTAGCGAGGACGATCGAATCGGCAAAATTAACATCGGGGACGAACGTTGCCGACTCGGGGCGTGACAGAAACGACTATTATGCGCCCATAGGTAGAAAATACACTGATTTCACTGTGGGCGCATAACACCCCTTTGGGCGCATAGGGTGCAGGCGCATGGACACTGGATGATCGTGGATAGATCGTAGGGTTGACGTGGCCGCATGCTTCGATGCACGATTGCTCGTGGAGACTGACGTGTCCGCATGCTTCGGTGCACGACTGATCATGGATATTGACTGAGTCGTAGGAATTTGCTGCCTTGGACGCATAGTGTGGGAGTAAGTTTATGCGCCCACACTTGGGTCCATGTTTGATGTGCATGAAAACAATGTGGGCACATAGCCCCTCTTCGATCATGTGGACGCATAGCCTCCCTTTGGTTATGTGGACGCATAGCTTCTTTTATCATGTGGGGTACATAGTCTTGTATTTTTCATGCTTCTACAACATCATAGATGATTGGTCTTTTTCTTTTAATTTTCTTTGCCGAATTGATTAAAAATGAGACCTCCAATGTATCGACCGCATTGGATCGGTATCGGCCAATACTGTAAACTATGGAGCATTCGCCATTAACTTTGATCACAGACATATTTCATTAAGGGGCGTTTGGTACGCGGTATTTTTTTTTTATTCCCGGAAAAATTTAAGATGGGAATCTATTACCACGTTTGTTTGGCTTATAAAAAATTTATTCCCGGAAATTATAAATACCCGGGTAAATAGTTACCCACAAAACATGGGAATTCTATTCCTTGAGAATAGGTGGGTATTTTTTTTTTGTCCGGGCAAAAAAAATTTGTCTAAATTTTTTTCTTCTTTTTGATCAATTTTGATTAGTTTGAACATTTTTTTTTCTTTTTGTCGTTTTTTATCGCTTTTTTGTCATTTTTTGTCGTTTTAAGCGATTTTTTGTCATTTTAACCCATTTTTTGTCGTTTTTGTCACTTTTTGATTGTTTTTACCCAATTTGTCTTTTTTGTCGCTTTTTTGTTAATTTTGGTCGTTTTTAAGCGATTATTGTCGTTTTTAAAGTTTTTTTTGTTGTTTTTACCGATTTTTAGTCGTTTTTTGTCTTTTTGTCGCTTTTTGGTCATTTTTACTGATTTTATGTCATTTTTTTTGTCATTTTTGTCGTTTTTAATCGCTTTTATCCCTTTTTGTCGTTTTTGTCGCTTTTTGGTTATTTTTTTGTCGTTTTAACCGATTTTTTGTTGTTTTTAACCGAGTTTTTGTCGTTTTGTAGCTTTTTTGTTGTTTTTACCGATTTTTTGTCGTTTTTGTCGCTTTTTGGTTTTTTTTGTCGTTTTAACCGATTTTTTTATCCTTTTATTGTCGTTTTTATCGATTATTTTCGTTTTTGTTGCTTTTTGGTTATTTTTTGTCGTTTTAACCGAATTTTTGTTGTTTTTACCGATTTTTTTGTTGTTTTTGTCGTTTTTTGATTTTTTTGTCGTTTTAACCGATTTTTTGTCGTTTTAACCGATTTTGTCCTTTTTTGTCGTTTTTTATCGATTATTTTTGTTTTTTGTCGCTTTTTGGTTATTTTTTGTCGTTTTAACCGATTTTTTATTATTTTTAACCGATTTTTTGTCGTTTTTAATCGATTTTTTGTCATTTCTTAATCTTTTTAACTGATTTTTTGTTATTTTTTGTCATTTTTGCCGCATTTTGGTTTTTTTGTCGTTTTTACCGATTTTATGTCGTTTTTGTCGTGTTTTGGTTATTTTTGTCGTTTTTACCCTTTTTTGTCGCTTTTTGGTCATTTTTGTCGTTTTTTATCGTTTTTGTCGTTTTTGTTATTTTGTCTTTTTTACCGATTTTTTGTCGTTTTTACCGGTTTTTTTTATATTTGTTCATTTTTTTTCGTTATTATTATTTTTTTCGGGAATATTTATATTGTCACCAAAAATGGAAATGTAATTTTTCAGGAAATTTAATTCCTTAGAATTTGATTCCCGGAAATATAGAATTTTCGACTATACAGTATTCCGCATACCAAACTCCGGAGAACTATTTACGTACCAGGGAAGTTGCTTTGATGACTTTGTCTGCATCAAATTCTGAAAACTCGGCATCCTGATCCAAGGTTGTTATCATCATGTCCATGAAATCCTGGTCCGCGTAATCCTTCTCAGAAAGCTTTCTCCGGCGATGCTCCTCCAGCAAGCTAGTCAGCAGTACATCCAAATCTCCAGCTGCGGCCTTCATCGCAGCCACGTTCCCGTTCAAGTCCAGCCCCTTCAGGAAAGGGAACATGTCGGAGACGACGAAGGCCGTCAGGAGCTTGAAGAACCGCGCGACCGCGTTGCGGAACCTCCACGCCTCCGCCTCGTCGCGGCCGTCGCGACCGGAGCCGAAGTAGCGCTTACCGGCCACCACGGTGACCACTGTGTTGTAAGTAAGATCCCCGAGCCATCGTTTGATGTCGACCTTGATAGGTTTCTTGCTGTTGTCAGCCCACAGCCGGTGCAGTTCCTTCACGCCCAAGCCGATCTCGGCGGACCAGACGTGCTTGAGCGTCTCGAGGCGCGCGTTGGAGAGGAGCTCCACGGTGGTGATCCTGCGCAGGGAGCGCCAGTAGGCGCCGTAAGGAGCGAAGCCGACCATGGCGAAGCCGTATCCCATGTGCTTCCCGGCAGCGTAGCTCGGGCGGGAGGCGAGGGCCCTGTCGTTGGTGGTGAAGCAGTCCCTGACACCCTCGTAGCTGCTGACTACGAGCAGGCGTCTCGTGCCGAGACGGAGCGCGAACGTCGGCCCGTGCTCGTCTGCCATGTCCGCCAGCTTCTGCGGGAGAGGTTTCGGGCCGCTGAGGAGGCGGAGGTGGCCGATCACGGGCAAGGCGCCCGGCGGCTGCGGCGTCTCTCTGCTCCGAGCAGCGTTCTTCTTGCCGAGCATCCTTCTGGCCCATTCCTTGCAGAAGATGGCCAGGAAGATCAGCCCACAAATGTATTGTAACTGGAGGAGGATGTCCATTGTCTGAACTTGAAGATGGTTTAGGCCTAATGGGAGGAAATCCCTATATATAGGGAGAAAGACTAAGATTTTTTTTTTTTTTGGTTTGAATCACAAACATAGATTGGAAATCCCCATATAGAGAGAAACACTAAGATTTTTTTTTTTTTTTTTGGTTTGAATCACAAATATAGCTTTCATTCATAAGGATAAGGGTGAGCGTTATTGGTTTTAGACCAAAAATCGAATCGAACCGAGTCGAACAAAAGATTCGATTTGGTTTAGAAAAAAATTCGGTCGATTTCGATTTTAAAAATACTATTTTTTATTTTTCGGTTTCGATTTTGGATTTTGATTTCGGTCCAAAATCGAAAACTAAATAAATTTTTTTTAGTTTATATATATTAACAAGCAAAAAAGCGCAAATAATCCGAAAAAATCGAATAAACCAAAAATCGAACCGATTTAATTCGGTTCGGTTTGATTCAATTTGAACCTAATTAACCGAAAGATTACCCCTGCATAAGGAAGAGTACAAGGTGGTATATTTTTCATGGTATACTCTAAAATACAACTGTAAGTTTCTTCGTACAAAATATTGGAATCTGAATGTCTGAGTAATAACACAGAAGAAGCTAAATGGTGTGCTACTTTGTTGACATTTCTTGGTATACAGGTATATACGATATCATTCCCTGAGTTTAAGAATAAGCTTATTTAAGTTTTGTAAATTGTTGTTGGCTTATGTGTTTTCTTTTGAGTATTACTTAAGGTACTCGCGGTTGTCTAATTTTTTTTTTTAGATGTTTGTCACTCAAAATAATTTAGTAAGAGGCTGTCCATCTTTTCTTAGGACCATCAGAAATTTTGGCAGTCCTACCAATAAATATACTGGAATGTCAAGAATAGGCAATCTAACATAATTCATGTATGTTGTCAGAACTGTATTCATCTAGAACTGTCAAAATATTCGACAACCATTATGTAGTGGACAACCATTTAATAAATTCTTTTGAGTGACAAACTTATATAAAAAAAACAATTGGACATCCTGAGTAACTTTTGTAGTGCCTTTAGTAATACTTTTTTTAATATCATCCAAAAAGTTATATGTATAAATTGAGTACTTTTTTTTTCAACTAAATACCCTCAACTATTTAAGTTTTTCAAAAAAATTTATTTTTTATTTTTGTATTTAGCAACGTTTGGCGATCTCGAGTGATGCACAAGAGAGGTCACAAACTGGTATTAGGACGTCATTGATAATGTCACTATCCACAAAATTAGCGACATGTAGCGGTTGGAGAAATACGTCAGTAACGTCTTTATTATCTAAAAAACCTAATGGAAGTTTGGAATAATAAGAGACATAAGCCAATAACAATAAAAAAAACCTTAAATAAGCTTTCCGTCTATGATATCCAATGGAAGTTGCTCAAATTCTAAGACATGAAAATGGCTTAGCCGTCTAAGCCATATGTATAAATTCACGTAATTAAACATTTAAAAAATTTAATAATTTCTAACTAATTATTTAACTACCTATATTATTTAATTATAGTCAAACACCTCTAACTCATATTGTTAAGGTGGAAGGCATTATCTTTAACTGGGTGGATTTGATTCCATAGAACAATGCTATTTACAATAAATTCTAATTAAAAAAGATTTCAATATTTTTTTTTTACATGCGTGCATGCACGTGCACGTTACTAGTACATCTAATTCCTCCTCTAGTAATAATAACTTTCTAGGTTGAGAAACTTCCCTCATCTTCACCAATTATATAGTATATTGCACGAACACGATTACGACACACAAATGATCACCTGGAGCACAACTAATATAAGGTATAGCAACTTTCCAAGAAGATATAGCAAGTATGCTATGTCAATAACCTTAGATGTTTAGCGGCTATCAGCGACACATGAATTTTTCAGTTTATAAATGAGAATTCCAATATGGATAAGTATAATACATCCGAAGATATGTTATTAATTAGATTGTTTGGACATGTTCAACATAAACAAATAGATACAAATAGATGTTCCAAGAAAAAAGAAGAAGCAATAAGATACTGTTTAAGGGAGCTGCTAGGACTAAACTTATGTCAAAATGGATGTCGATTGTTATTTAAAATAAAAAAAAAAATTAGTTAATGTTAGATAGGACATAACCCCCTTAATAAAAATGAATGGAAGAAAATGATTCAAACAAATAAACCCAAAAATCAGAGATAAAGAGTTTGTTGTCGTTGTTGTTATTGTTATATTTGACGTACTTCCATTCAAACAACTGAACCAAAAAACCAAAAAATAATTCTGAGATGAAGACTTTGTTGTCCTTGTTATTGTAAATCGATTGTATGAAAGATTATATACGTCGTCACAAATCCGCGACAGGGTTCACAAGTCACCAGCAAATAGTTTAACAATAATTATGATTATATATAGGTTTGTTACTACAATATGAAGATGCATGGTGAAACAATTTGACTTGGTCATATAATTTACTTGGTTGTCTTCTTCCAAAAAGTTAGGGTTTAGTCGGTTACGCTTAGACAAGAACAAGATTTATTAAGGTTGGTAATGTGATTGTATATTTTGATTTTTTGCTGGTTAACCGAGGCTCACATGACACACAAGATTTATTAAGGTTGGTAATGCGTGTTCCTGTCGCATCTATGTTCATCCACCTCCAAAAACTGTTTCTTTAAGTACAGCCTGCAGAGAACAGTTGAACAACTCTTTTCTGACACTCTGCTCTGGATGAATGTTAATAATTAGTTGTCAATTAGTTGTCATTTTTCTTTCTTAGTTTTTGGTAAGTCATTAAAGTCCTTAATGATCTTTCCTTTTTTTAGAATTTTGTATCTGGTCTTTATTCTAGCACTTTGTATTCCTATTAATATGGGATCTCTGCTTTGAGAAAAGAAATGAACAAGAAATTAGAGTCTTCTTCCAATATACACTTGTGCGGTGTCTTTAGAGAGTTCTAACATTTGGTATCAGAGCCAAAATTTGTTGGTTCTTCTTCATGTCGACGTCTTCAAGCGTGAACAACTCAGCAGAGTCACCTTTCAAATCCGGTGGCCACAACCATGGGAGTTTCAAATACCCAGTGCTTGCGAGAAGTAACTACGGTATTTGGGCCATCAGAATGAAGGGTATCCTCGATGTCCTAGATGCATTGGAGGCTGTAGAACCACGCGATCCGACAACGACTATTGATGAGAAGAAGAACAAAGCGGCCTACTTGGCCATCCAACAAGCACTTCCTGATGACGCACTCCAGATGGTTGCGGAGAAGAAAACCGCAAAAGAGATGTGGGACATGCTTAAGACCATGTATCAAGGCTCGGACCGAGTCAAGGATGCAAAGATCCAAACTCTGCAGTCAGAATTTGATACGCTTCGCATGAAGGAGACGGATTCAATAGACGATTTCTTCATGCGGCTCACCACAAACGTCAACACACAAAGGGCGTTGGGAGGAACGGTAGCGGAGGCTACTGTTGTGAAGAAGTTTTTGAGATCCGTCCCCTCGAAGTTCGTCCAAATTGCTTCGACAATAGAGCAATTTGGAGACTTCACGACGATGACCGTAGAGGAGGTCGTCGGTCGACTAAAGACCTACGAAGAGCGCGTTGGTGGGACTGCTAACAAAGAAGAGGATAGACTCCTCTTGATGATGAAGGAGTTGATGGCTCGTGATAAGAAGCTCTCGTATGGTGGAGGATGCCAAACCGGCGGCCGAAGAGGCCGTGGTCGCGGACGAGGGCGTGGCGAACAACAACGCAACAACGACCGTCGAGAAGGTCAAGATCGTGACGAAGGTGGTAAATATAAAACACAAGTCGAGTGTTTTTATTGCCACAAAATGGGCCATTATGCTGCGGAATGTCGTTTGAAGAAGAAAAACGAAGAAAGAGCGCACATGGCCGAGGCATTTGAAGACAATGAACCGGCTCTTCTAATGGCGGAAAGCGAAGAAGTACAATCATCTCTGGTATGCTCGAACCTTCTTTTAAATGAAGAAAATGTACAACCAAGTATTTTTTCAGTGACTTGGAGAAATCATGTTGGTACCTTGATACGGGAGCTAGCAACCACATGACGGGGTGCAAAGATTTTTTCTCCGATCTAGACGAAACAGTGAAAGGGAAGGTGAAGTTCGGCGATGGCTCTTCAGTGGAGATCTGTGGTCGGGGTGCAGTCTTCTTCAAAGACCAAAAACAGAAGCACAAAGTCTTCACCAACGTCTACTATATCCCGAAACTCCGTACCAATATTGCGAGTTTGGGACAGTTGGAGGAGAACAGATGCAAGATCGTCATGGAGGACGGATTCTTGTGTTTGTTCGATCGAGAGAGGCGACTCTTGGCGAAGGTGGAGAGGTCCAAGAATCGACTTTATATTCTCAACATGAAGACGGACGCTCCGGTGGCTCTGCTAGCAGAAAAGTACAAAGACGAGGCATGGCTGTGGCACGCTAGATGGGGACATCTCAACTTTCGAGCACTTCATGATATGGGACGACTCAAGATGGTGGAGGGGATGCCCTCTATTGAGCACTCACAAGAGCTTTGTGATGGGTGCTTGGTGGCAAAGCAAAGACGATTATCATTCCCGAAGGCTGCAACGGGCCGTGCATCGACCTCTCTTCAATTGGTGCATGGGGATCTTTGTGGACCCATCAATCCTGCCACCCCGGGAGGTAAACAATATTTCTTCTTGCTAGTAGACGATTACAGCAGGTTTATGTGGGTGGAGTTATTAAAGTCCAAGGACGAGGCCTTGGATGCTTTCAAAAGACTAAAAGCAAAAGCGGAGATGGAGACGGAACTCAAAGTGAAGGGATTCCGTAGCGATCGAGGTGGGGAGTTCACATCCAAGGCGTTCAACGCCTACTGTGAGGAAGTCAGGATCAAACGATTCCTCACAGCCCCTTATTCTATACAGCAGAACGGTGTGGTGGAGCGCCGCAATCAAACTGTCATGGGGACTGTTCGGAGCCTTCTAAAATGCAAGAGCATGCCCGTGCATTTTTGGGGAGAAGCAGTGGCAACCGCAGTGCATCTTCTCAACCGGGCGACTACTCAAAGTGTGGTGGGAAAGACGCCTTACGAGGCAATTTACGGAAGGAAACAGAAAGTACACCATTTTTGCACTTTCGGTTGCCTTGCGTATGCAAAAACAACGAAGCCAAATCTCGCGAAGCTAGCGGATAGAAGCACGCGGATGGTGTTTATCAGGTCGGGCTCTAAATCCTATCGATTGTTCAATCCATCAACCGGGAAGTTAGTAATCAGCCGGAACGTTGTCTTTCACGAAGAAGCGAAGTGGGATTGGAAAGAAAAAAATGGAGATGAGCTCTCTGTCTCAAATCAAATTCTGCCAACGGCAGAAGGAGCAGCAACTCCCCCCGCTACGGACGCACCCCCCGCCCTCCCTCCTGGCGACGGGTTGGCCACCCCCACCACGGCCCAGCAACCCCTCACCGCGGCCGCAGCTCCCTCCTCTGTAGACGTGGCTCCCGAGGCGAGTTCGAAGTCCAGTTTTGAAGAATCTCCTCCAGTGCACGACAACTCTCCAACTACACCACCGACTTCCTCTATGGGCTCTTTGTCTTCATCAAAGAGCGGGTCCTCTTCAACTGTGAGCAGACCAATTCGGTTCCAGTCACTTGAGGAGGTCTACAGCGAGACCGAAGAAATGCACTTGCAGCAGGAAGAGGCTGGGCTTTGCCTCTTTGCAGCAGGGGAGCCAGCAACGTTCAAGGAGGCCAAAGACGATCCAAGCTGGAGAAGAGCTATGGAGGAGGAGTTAGCCTCGATCCGGGATAATGATACTTGGGAAATCACCAATCTCCCAAGTGGTCAAAAATCCATCGGATTGAAGTGGGTATTCAAGACAAAGCAAGATCCGGATGGCAATATTTTAAAGCATAAAGCTCGGCTCATGGCGAAGGGCTATGTGCAGAGACAAGGGGTTGACTTCAACGAGGTGTTTGCACCGGTGGCGAGATTAGAAACCGTCCGACTACTCATTGCTTTAGCAGCGGAGGAGGGATGGGACATCCATCACATGGATGTCAAATCGGCGTTCTTGAATGGCAATCTGGAAGAGGAGGTATATGTCTCTCAACCCCCAGGTTTTGGCATTACTGGACAAGAGCACAAGGTGTTGAAGCTCAAGAAGGCATTGTATGGACTTCGACAAGCCCCGCGGGCTTGGAATTTCAAGCTCGATCAGAGACTATCCTCATTGTGGGGAACACCAACCTGCTGGTTGGAGTCTATGTTGATGATCTCATTATCACCGGGTCAAGCAGCGTGGAAGTTGAAAAGTTCAAAACTCAGATGAAGGAGCTCTTCAGCATGAGCGATCTTGGATTGCTCACCTACTACTTGGGGATAGAGGTATCCCAAACACCTCAGGTAATTACCCTTTGTCAGTCTTCGTATACATTAAAAATTCTTTAGAAATATGGGATGGAAGACTGCAACCCTAGTCAAGTTCCGATGGAACCAAGGCTCAAGTTGAGCAAGACGGGCGATTATCCTTTGGTGGACCCTACGGAGTATAGGAGCGCAATAGGATGCTTGAGATACTTGGTGAATACGCGTCCGGATATTGCATATGCCGTAGGGATAGCAAGCAGGTTCATGGAGAAGCCCAACACCCAGCATCTTGCGGTGGTAAAGCATATCTTGCGGTATTTAAAGGGCAGAAGCCGCTTTGGACTTTGCTATGAGAGGAATGCTCGTGGAGGACAAAAGCTAATTGGCTACTGCGACAGTGATCATGGAGGGAGTGTTGATGACAGGAAGAGTACTACGGGAGTTGCGTACTTCCT
Organism: Iris pallida; assembly: GCA_029216955.1. Lineage (NCBI taxonomy): Eukaryota > Viridiplantae > Streptophyta > Magnoliopsida > Asparagales > Iridaceae > Iris > Iris pallida. Next base: position 22,484,353 of record JANAVB010005597.1, on the reverse strand, counting down.
AGGTCGGAACATCATCACTTGGATGTCGCAGAAGCAACGGGTTGTAGCCTTATCTTCTTGCGAGGCCGAATACATATCAGCTTCGATTGCGGCACAGCAAGGAGTATGGTTACTCAACCTACTTGATGATATTCGGAAGCGGATTAGGTGCAAGGCAACTCTTATGATTGACAACAAGTCAGCCATTGCACTAACAAAGAACCCCGTGTATCATGATCGTTCAAAGCATATTGATACTCGCTACCATTACATTAGGGACTGCGTGGAGCGTGGGATGATCGAGGTCGAATATGTACACACTAACGACCAACTTGCTGACATACTCACCAAAGCACTTGCAAGGAACAAGTTCGTTGAAATACGGGAGCGACTTCGAGTGCGGGATGTGAAAGACAAACTAATTAGGGGTTGATTGTTAATAATTAGTTGCCAATTAGTTGTCATTTCCTTTCTTAGTTTTTGGTAAGTCATTAAAGTCCTTAATGATCTTTTCTTTCTTTAGAATTTTGTATCTGGTCTTTATTCTAGCACTTTGTATTCCTATTATTATGGGATCTCTGCTTTGTGAAAAGATATGAACAAGAAATTAGAGTCTTCTTCCAATATACACTTGTGCGGTGTCTTTAGAGAGTTCTAACAATGAAAAAGGTTAGTTTTTGTTCGTTGTTCTTGGCTTATGTTCAGGCACTACACAGGATACGATGAGGGAGTAAAACCTCGCCTAATGTTTGAGAGATGGGAAATCCTAGTGACGGAAAGACCACGGGACGATAGGAGTCCAATTCGAAAGAAGAAGAAGTTATACTACTGAAATGAATACTTTAGAGTCCTCCAACTTTCTCCACGATTCGCCAATGGATCACCATAACTCACATAAAGGAAGAAGATGAATACAACTAAGGGTGCGTTTGATTGCAAGGTGGAAAGTATGTGGAAAAGAAATTAATTCCATGGAATTATTTTCCTAGGAAAAAAAATTCCATGGAATTTAAAAAAAATTCCATAAAAAACTTAATTTGGGTGTTTGATTGCCATTATTTTCCACGAAAAATAGTTATTTTCCATGAAAAATGATATTTTTCTATGGGTTGTACAAGTTTCATTTTCCACCATTTTAGATGAAAATATGGAAAATGATATTTTTTTGGAAAATAATTCCATGGAAAATACAAGCTATCAAACACTACAATTGGTGGAAAATTTATGATAAAAATATTTTCCATGGAAAAAAAGTCCAATCAAACACAGCTTAAGAGTACAACGAAAATATCGAAACAGAACTCGAAAACAAACCAACGTGGTCTTCTCGAACGATCTCCTCCAGATTGATCTTTCTTTTCTTGAAGTTGCACAGACTCCGATCTCCTCCAGATTGATCTTTCTTTTCTTGAAGTTACACAGACTCCTTGTGAAATCCTCACACATCCGTATATCAGAAAATTGAGTCATATGCCCTTTCCATTCTAGCAATAATGAACACCGTTGGATCTGATCAAAGCACACTATTTTAGAACTAAAAAAAAATGTCCTCCCAAACCCACCGGTATTCATTAAAAAAGTTGTTGGACATATTTTCAACTGTAAGGTATACCTCCGTCGGTATACCGGTGCCACTGATACTCTTCTGAAAACTCTGATACTGACACTAAACTTTGTCGCAGTCTGTCGCCTACTTTTTGAACTACTTCGATATACTGATGATGCTCGCTCGTCGTATTCCAGGATGTTCTTGCGACAGATAAAGTTCTCACACTCACTTCGCTCGCCTTGACTCGCCTATCTGAATCCTCTACTTGTCTTCGTTCACCTGCAGGTTCACCTTACCCGCTGGCTTGGACGAGTACAGTTCACTGACCGTAGTACTTCAACCTAAGCTGACACGTCGGAGTTGGCTGGTGGCACAACAGGGTGGTGGCTTACCGCACTGCAGGCGCACGTACAGTAGCGTTCGTGGTGGTGCTTCAGGATTCCAATGTACTGCGTCCAATCCCGAGGTTGGCACATCTCGTTGGGCGTGGAGAAGCATTGGGAACCCTAATATCTTTCTTCGGAGCAGTTTTCTCACTATACTTTCTACACCCCTCAAGCATAATATCCTATTAATGAATGAATCATGTGTTTGACAACTGATATTAGAGTTTTTGAACTCCGATGACTCCCCATAGTGCAGTACTCAAACTTCTCCTAATGCTATCAGAACTAGTTTATCTCCAGCTTCGATATAAATTCCCATATAGTGGTTTTCATCGCACTAGCCGTAAAAGCAACAGGAGTTTGATTCCTCATCCGCTTCTAGTCGGAAAAGAAGGTGAGCGGAGTGAGGTCGAGCCAGAAAGAGCAACCCGAGAAGAACGGAAAGAGCAGCTAAGGATTGAAAGAATTTCTTTCCTACTACTACTAATAATAATAAAGGTGGGGTGCTTTGAGAAGTTATTGACTATCAAATAAAAGAAAGTCAATAGTTGCACGATGTTTTTTTTGGCTTTGTTGCGTTGACTGCTATAGTGCTATCTGATCTCGGTTTTCCGTATAGGAAGGAAACCAACCCCATCAGTCTATTCTAAAGATATTTTATTTTAAGGTTTGTTATCTGTTATGGACGGACACAATTTTGACTGATAAAAGTTATGGTTTAGTTGTCACATTCGGATAATCTTTTTCCTCCCTCTGATTGATCCTCTATTCTGCTGCATCCACAAAAGAGTTAAACTCCTTTAAAGCCATAAAATTGTTGAACTTTTGAGGCAACGTGTATTTTGCAATTAGTTTCTGTGTTATTTTGGACATGGTAGGTTAGACCTACTCAACTCACTGGCTCAGTCTACCTTTGTAAATCGAGTAAAGATTCTATTTTAATGGACTCTTCATATCAGTTGTAGTCTTGAGTAGTACTTATCACAGCTCTTTAACAGAGGTAAGTTGAGACGTTTGGTACGCGGTATTTTTTTTTTATTTTTTGAGAAAAATTTAGAGTGAAAATCTATTATCATGTTTGTTTGCACGAATTATGTTCCTTAAGAATATGCGGGTATATTTTTTTGTCCGAGCCAAAAAAAATTTGTTTAAATATTCTTCTTCTTTTTTTTTTATCATTTTTGAACGTTTTTTTCGTTTTTGTCAAAAAAAAAAAATTATTTTTATCGTTTTTTGTCTTTTTTGTCATTTTTATCGTTTTTTTTGCCCCTTTTGGTCATTTTTTTTCAATGTTTCTCTTTTTTGTCGTTATTGTCATTTTTTGTTGTTTTTTTGTCATTTTTGTCGTTTTAGTTTCTTTTGTCATTTTTTCTCCATCTTTTGGACTTTTTTGTCATCTTTTGTCGTTTTTATCTTTTTTGCCAATTTTCGGTCATTTTTTATCGTTATTTGTTGTTTTGTCGCATTTTTGCCATTTTTTTAGTATTTTTTTGGTCAATTTTTGAACTTTTTTGTCGTCTTTTGTCGTTTTTGTCGTTTTTTGTTTTGTTTTTTTTTTCTCATTTTTGGTCATTTTCAGTTTTGTCCTTTTTTTAAAAAATCTTTTGTTGTCATTATTTTTTCTTTTTGTCGCTTTTCGCTTTTTGGTCGCTTTTGGTCTTTTTTGTCCTTTTTATGTTTTTTTTTTGTCGTTTTATTTGATTTTTTGTTTTTTGTCGTTTTTTCTTTTGATCGTTTTTACTTTTGATCGTTTTTTACTCTCTTTTTTCCTCCCTTTATGACGTTATTTTGTTTTTTGGTTTTTTTTTTTTCCGTTTTTTAATCATTTTTTTGGGAATATTTATATAGTCATCAAACATGGGAATGTAATTTTTTCAGAAATTTAATTACTTATAATTTGATTTCCGGTAATATAGAATTTTCGACTATATAGTATTCCGCATACCAAACGCCCCCCAAGGGTCTGCTTGAATTGAGGGTTAGGAGAGTTAAGTGAGAAAAAGTTAATTGAGGAGGAAATAAAATCATGTTTGGTTTGAAGGCAGGGGTTTAGGAGGGAGGGTTATATTACAGAAGGTTATGTGTGGGGGAATAAAATCATGTTTGGTTTGAGGGTAGGAGTTTAGGAGGGAGGGTTAAGTGAGGGTTTATTTCATCATTTTTTGTTCATTTTTAACCCCTGAATTGAGGAATTTTGTTTAAAAAGTCATAAATATTTCTTATTTGTCCTATAAAATATTATGAACTTTTTTCTTTCCATTTTTTCTTGTTTTCAATATGTTGCTCCATACATTCCTAATTTGTGAAGATATTTTGACAAGTTCTAATTATAATTTCAATAAAATTTAATTTTATGATATATGTAATAAGGTTATTTTAATAACTATCATATTTTTATTAATTCTACTCTAACTCAAAAACTCCAGTTCAAGCAAAAGTTATTAAACACCCTTCACTTAACTCTCTCTCAAATCCAAACAAGATTCTATGTATTGACTCTGCTCTCCTCATTTAACCACACTTAACTCTCCTTATTTTTTTCCCCTCAATCCAAGCAGACCCTAAAGAATTAACTTCTATACAAATTTAGTCCGAGCTCTCTAGCCTAGTGGTATTAGAGCGGACACCCGGAGGGACCGGCAAGGTTCGAGTCCCCCATTTGTGTGTGTGCGTGGGATTTCAAAAAAAAAAAAAGTTCGTTACAGTGGTGCCACATGAGCTTGATATTGTAACAAACAACAAAATAACAGAGCTTCGTATCTTAAAAAAACATGGTATCAGAAAACAAAGGGAAAAAAAAAAAACAATATATACACAAAATAGTATCTTGTGACTGTTTTCGTTAAAAGTTGTTATTGGGATGGTGACACAAATTGACTTGATCATATTGGTTCCATAGCTTTCTTCCAAAAGTTTTAAGTTTTAATCAGTCACGCTTACACAAGAATAAGGCTTGTTACAAGTTGTAAAGTGATGTATGTTCAATGATGAGTTAATCCCTTGTGTAACCTTAGTTAACTAGACAAACCTTTGGAAGTGAGTTTAGATTAATCCCTGAAGCCATTTGAAGCAAGTTATTAGGTTTTAAAGAAGTCAATTGTACTCCAAATATTTTGAAATAGCAATCTTAACCGGACTGTATATGTTTCTCTCTCTTTTTTCAACTTTGTACATGAACATACGGTAGGGACGGGGTGACCTCCCAGTGTATCTCCTATTATACCCCATAACTAGAATATTGGAGAGCGAGGATGAACGTAAACCAGCTACACCATACAAAGTACTCCGGTATATCCTGTATAGCGGTCACGATTGTCTAAAGACAAGTGGAAGATCAGCTTAACAAGCCACATACGTCATCCTAGGGACAGACAAATACTATACTCAATCCACACGAACAAGTAATCAATAATCACATATAAAAAACTATAAGGCGTCACAAACAATGAGACATAGATCACGATGTTATTAGTGTATAAAAATGTCTAAATGTCTAACTTTATATGTCTAATCTAGGTCTCTTTTTCGGTCAATTCGACAAAGAAAATTGAACGAAAAATACTGATCAACAAGGATACACTACAAGAAATCAGGATGTCTTACAACAGTCGAAAACCGTTGCAAAAATAATATAATCCGTTGCAAAATTATTCTACAACAGTTATTAGAACCATTGTAAATTCGAGCGTTGCAGATTACTCTTGCAACGGTTATAGGAGGTTTTTGCAACGTTTCTATAAATAGTTACAAATAGGGTATTATGCAATAGATCTCACGTCAATGGGTAACGGTTACATAGTGTTGTCAATAATATATCTGGCAACGATATATAAATAAACTATTGTAAATATTTGGCAACGATTAATAAACCATTGTAAATATTAAGTAAAGCACCATAGTTGACAGGGCCGGCCCTGGGGCCGTGCCAATAGTGCAGCCGCACAGGGCCTCCAATTTTTGGGGGCCTCAAAATAATATTATGGTTAGTTTTATAATTTTGTATTTCAAGTAATTCTATTTCTTCCTCAATTCCTATTCTACAATCCCTCCAAGACCTCCAATTCTTGGATCCCAATTCCCTACTGACTCTAAGATTCATATTTATAATCTTACAAAATGATCAAAAAAAAATATATATATATATATAATTTAAGGATTTGGATGTGCATGCTTAGTATTTATTTAAGAAATAATGATGCCGAAGACCGGAGCTCTTGGTCTTACATCAGGTCCATAGCCGGTCCTATGATTTACGGGACTATGACAAAATCTAAAATTTGCGTCATTTTTCTCACATAGATAAATTTTTTTAGCATTTTTAGAAGCAAAATTATCAATTAACCTATCAAAATCATCAATCAAGTTATCATATTTTTTTCGATTGGAGCGCTGACTTTTTTGTTGCTTCCAGATTGGGTCTTTGTTTTTTTTTGATATACCTAGTCTATTGTAAAATTACGGGACTTCCAAAATTGGGGGCCCATGACCGTCGCCCACCTCGTCCGTGCCCTGGGCTGGCCCTGCTCAGGTCTTGGAGGCTCTAAATTTTGTGATTACATATTACTTCTCATTGGGGTATTGATCGTTATTCATTTTATTAATTATATGTTTTCATCAACAGAAAAATTTGAGGCCAGATTTAGACAATTTAACCACTACCAGAATAAGTCGTTTTAGCGACGCCAAAAGACGTCGCTAAAACGACAATATTCGTCGCTAACAATATTTAGCAACGAAATTACCGACGTTTCTGGCTGGTCGCGGAAATGTTAGTCGCTGATCATATAAACGTCGCCAATCGTCGCAATTACCGACGTTTGCCGACGTAAATATACGTCGGTATAATGCCGACGTCTATCGTTGTGTCGTCGGTGTCTCTGCGACGTAAAATATGGTGTCGCTACGAGTCGATAAATTTACCGACGAATTACCGTCGACTCGTCGGTGGTTTAGTGACATGATCAAAGTCGCGAAACGTCGGTAAATCCTGGGAATTTCTGGGGCTTAATAGCGACGTTTACCGACGTCCTCCGACATATATTGACGTCGCTAAACGTCGGTACACTGGATAATATCGCTTACCTACCGACGTTTATCGACGCAAAATTACATCGGAGGACGTCGGTAAACGTCGCTAAATCTGCAAAAAAAATAAAAAAAATAAAATACAGAATGTCCATTTCTCCCTGCAGTTTAAAAAGCTAACCATTTCTCACTGTAGAATAGGATCCAAACAATCACAGAATGTCCAAAACTTGTTGTACACAGGTTTCAGTCCCTATAACCAAGTCTACAACAATCACACAAAATATGGGAACGAATGGCTCAGAACACAACCCAAAATTTATTCTAGCATACATTAGTGTGAATCATCTATGTTCTGTACATATGGTGTAGTATATGTTCTTATCGTATCTAGTATCTGAAGAATGTAACAGAATCAAGATGAACTCACATAATGTAATACTAAGACATCATCTACTACTATATAAGATATAGTGATAGGTTGTCGTATCATCATTGCCGAGGGATGAGGGTCGGAGGACGTCGGTAAACGTCGGTAAACGTTGCTAAATCTGCAAAAAAAATAAAATACAGAATATCTATTTCTCCCTGCAGTTTAAAAAGATAACCATTTCTCACTGTAGAATAGGATCCAAACAATCACAGAATGTCCATTTCTCGCTGTACACAGGTTTCAGTCCCTATAACCAAGTCTACAACAATCACACAAAATATGGGAACGAATGGCTCAGAACACAACCCAAAATTCATTCTAGCATACATTAGTGTGAATCATCTATGTTCTGTACATATGGTGTAGTATATGTTCTTATCGTATCTAGTATCTGAAGAATGTAACAGAATCAAGATGAACTCACATAATGTAATACTAAGACATCATCTACTACAATATAAGATATAGTGATAGGTTGTCGTATCATCATTGCCGAGGAATGAGGGTCGGAGGACAAATATCGCTCGAGTGAGCCAAAGACATGCAGCCACTTCCCTTCCTCCATTCACCCTCTCCCTCTCTCACGCTATCAACGTCACAACTTTTCCACCTCAAGTTCTGATCAAGCATTTTCCTTCTCCTCTCCTCCACCATGGCTCTGAACCCATCTGCTCCTCCCTACTTCCCTTCTTCTTATTTGACTCTCTCAGTCACATATGATATCCAGCTCAAGTGTAGAGTCGGGAGAGAAGAAGTGGGCAGGAAGAGGAGGAGGAAGCAGCACAGCCGGCGGCATGACCCGGAGGAAGTACAGAGGTTTTTTTCAACATACGTAGGAGAACTATAAGGATATATTTTTTCACAACATATCACCTTGTCAAAGACCCTTAATGTGACAACCATGTTACCGAGGTGTCGGAAGACTAACATGTCATAATTTTTTAAGCCGTGTGTTTTGACATAATCCTCCAACCGGATTTCAGTTCTATGTAATAATACAAGATTACTACATAGGAGGAAAGAGTTGGGAGGATTATGTCAAAACATACGGCTTAGAAAATTATGACATGTTAGTCTTCCGACACCGCGGTAACATGATATTCACATTAAGGGTCTTTGACAAGGTGACATATTGTGAAAAGATATATCCTTATAGTTCTCCTACAGATTTGAAGAAAACACTTGTACTTCCTACGGGTCATGCCGCCGGCTGTGCTGCTTCCCCCTCCTCTTCCTGCCCACTTCTTCTCCTCCGACTCTACACTTGAGCTGGATATCATATGTGGCTGAGAGAGTCAAATAAGAAGAAAGGAAGTAGGGAGGAGCAGATGGGTCCAGAGCCATGGTGGAGGAGAGGAGAAGGAAGATGCTTGATCAGCATTGTCTTCCGGATCGTCCTCATCAAGGCATAACGGGCTGCTCAGCGTGCCCAGCTTCTTCAACTTCTCGCTGGCTGCAGAGTCGAAATGGGAACGGGTCCTCTTTGTCGGCCCGGAGCTCTGACTCGCACTCGTCGCCGCGCTACCAATTTTCTCTCCTCCTCTGACGCGGGTCATAATTAAGAAAAGAAATTTCGTACCTCTTCTTCACATAAATATCATTGCCGCCTTGTACTCGAGCCTCCTCGTCTGTGACGCTATCCAACTTCTCGGTGCCTACATTGTCACTCGAATCTCCCCTTCGACTCGTATCGTCCTCTTCTTCGCCTGTCTTTTCGCTCCCTGTCTTGCAATCATCTGCTATCACCGCCGACTCATTCGACTCCTTCTCCGAGTCTTCCTCCTCCTCCTCCTCCTCCTCCTTGGAGTCATCGAAGAAGGAGTCAAATGAGTCGGCGGTGATAGCAGATGATTGCAAGACATGGAGCAAAAAGACAGGCGAAAAAGAGGACGATACGAATCGAAGGGGAGATTCGAGTGACAATGTAGGCACCGAGAAGTTGGATAGCATCACAAACGAGGAGGCTCGAGTACAAGGCGGCAATGATGTTTATGTGAAGAAGAGGTACGAAATTTCTTTTCTTAATTATGACCCACGTCAGAGGAGGAGAGAAAACCGGTCGCGCGGCGACGAGTGCGAGCCAGAGCTCTGGGCCGGCAAAGAGGACCCGTTCCCATTTCGACTCTGCAGCCAGTGAGAAGTTAAAGAAGCTGGGCACGCTGAGCAGCCCGTTATGCCTTGATGAGGACGATCCGGAAGACAATGCTGATTCAGTTTTGCCTTCCTTGGATGGTATTGATTCTGTAGATCCGTGTATAAAAGAGGAAGAGATTGGGAGTAGAGTGGACCCGGAGGGAAATGAGAGATTGGAAGCTGGGTCAATATCCAAGAAGCGAAAGAGAGTCGAGGATTCTGATAGGTTGTCGTATCATCATTGCCGAGGGATGAGGGTCGGAGGACAGTCAACTTTATCTACGGCTACATAGTTTCTGCCTCGCCAGTCGAATGACTGCATGGACTATGTCCTTATCACCATATCGTACCGTAGATTAATGCAAATGGAGCTGGAGCTAGAGCCAAAATACAGAAACCAAAATACAGAATCCAAAATACAAAATACAAAATACAGAAACCAAAATACAAAATATAGAAACAAAAATACAAAATACAGAAACCAAAATACAAAATACAGAATCCAATCCCTGGGTTCGCCGAAAATACAAAATACTGTGAGAACGGATGGCTCAGAACACAACCCAACCGGAGTGGATACTCTGAGAGATCCATCTGAGTAGGACGTATACTCTGAAAGATCACCTTTACAAGAATGATATCAGTAGTGGGATTGAGTGCTGGTGGAGATATTATCAGAGTATACGTCCTACTCAGATGGGTCTCTCACCGTTACTATTTTTTCTGACGGCATGATGGATGTGCTCCGTCAACATATTCTTGCTCCGAGCCAAAACTTTGTCCCGGAGCTCAAGTGGACATCCTTCGTGTAGAGCTCGAGTGAGAGGTTCCTGACAGCATGGTGGTCTCCTTTGTTAAAGTATCCGTGCTCGTCCCACAACCAATGTGAGATGAGCACGGATACTTTGACAAAGAAGACCACCATGCTGTCAGGAACCTCTCACTCGAGCTCTACACCAAGGATGTCCACTTGAGCTCCGGGGCAAAGTTTGGCTCGGAGCAAGAATCTGTTGAGGGAGCACATCCACCATGCCGTCAGAAGAAAATAGTAACGGTGAGAGACCCATCTGAGTAGGACGTATACTCTGATAATATCTCCTCCAGCACTCAATTCCACTACTGATATCATTCTTGTAAAGGTGATCTCTCAGAGTATACGTCCTACTCAGATGGATCTCTCAGAGTATCCTCTCTGGTTGGTTGTCGTATCATCATTGCCGAGGGATGAGAGTCGGAGGACAGTCAACTTTATCTACGGCTACATAGTTTCTGCCTCGCCAGTCGAATGGCTGCAGGGACTATGTCCTGATCACCATGTCGTACTGTAGATTAATGCAAATGGAGCTGGAGCTAAAATACAGAAACCAAAATACAAAATACAAAATACAGAAACCAAAATACAAAATACAGAAACCAAAATAAAAAATACAGAAACCAAAATACAAAATACAGAATCCAATCCCTGGGTTCACCGAAAATACAAAACACTGTGAGAACGGATGGCTCAGAACACAACCCAACCGGAGAGGATACTCTGAGAGATCCATCTGAGTAGGACGTATACTCTGAGAGATCACCTTTACAAGAATGATATCAGTAGTGGGATTGAGTGCTGGAGGAGATATTATCAGAGTATACGTCCTACTCAGATGGGTCTCTCACCGTTACTATTTTTTTCTGACGGCATGATGGATGTGCTCCGTCAACATATTCTTGCTCCGAGCCAAAAACTTTGTCCCGGAGCTCAAGTGGACATCCTTCGTGTAGAGCTCAAGTGAGAGGTTCCTGACAGCATGGTGGTCTCCTTTGTTAAAGTATTCGTGCTCGTCCCACAACCAATGTGGGATGAGCACGGATACTTTGACAAAGGAGACCACCATGCTGTCAGGAACCTCTCACTCGAGCTCTACACCAAGGATGTCAACTTGAGCTCCGGAGCAAAGTTTTGGCTCGAAGCAAGAATCTGTTGAGGGAGCACATCCGCCATGCCGTCAGAAAAAAATATTAACGGTGAGAGACCCATCTGAGTAGGACGTATACTCTGATAATATCTCCTCCAACACTCAATCCCACTACTGATATAATTCTTGTAAAGGTGATCTCTCGGAGTATACGTCCTACTCAGATGGATCTCTCAGAGTATCCTCTCCGATTGGTTGTCGTATCATCATTGCCGAGGGATGAGGGTCGGAGGACAATCGACTTTATCTACGGATACATAGTTTCTGCCTCGCCAGTCGAATGGCTGCAGGGACTATGTCCTGATCACCATGTCGTAGTCCAATATAATCCAGAGATTGACACAGTACTAATTCATATATGTAGTCCAATACAAATAGTCTAATACAAAAACAACCCAATACAAATAATCCAATACAAATAAGTACTAATAGCTAATGAGAACCACGCTGCTCACGCAAACGCTCAGTGATACGATCACGCAACCACCTCGAAAAAGCGAGATCGTTGGCGTGAGGAGAGATGTCGTCCCTTGCAAGTGTTGCACGAATAGAACTCCCGGTCTCACTAGCTACCGGTGCTGGATGAATAGAACTCCCGGTCTCACTAGCAACCGGTGCCACTTCCTCCTTAACTGTAGGAGGAGCCACCTCAGCATTCACTATTTCCCTCAAACGACGTGCCGCTCCTCGGGTCATGGGTGCCATCTGGTAAGATCGATAGTCACAAATAATATAATTGTAACATAAACAAGCTAAAGGAACCATCATGTAATTTGAGTACATTTTCGAAAGCAGAGGGATGAGGGTCGGATGACAGTCAACTTTATCTACGACTACATAGTTTCTGCCTCGCCAGTCGAATGGCTGCAGGGACTATGTCCTGATCACCATGTCGTACCATAGATTAATGCAAATGGAGCTGGAGCTGGAGCCAAAATACAGTTGGTACTAACCTCAATAGAACAAACACTCTCACAGCTCAAAATACTAACACATGCTCACGCCTTACTCTTGTGACACTCCCTTTCAAACACAAACACACACCTATATGTTCCCTTACACATGTTGCCATGTTACCTGTAAAAATAGGAAACCCTTGTTGTCTATAATAAGACACAATTCTACAAAGAGAACCATACTGTAGAACTCACACTTTAAGACAATAGATGAAAGAAGACTTGTATGGAGGATCGATAGGGTTGAGCGATGTCATCTTATTCTACAAAAAGAACCATACTGTAGAACTCATACTGTAGAACTCACACTTTAACACAATTCTACAAAGAGTTGTCATAGGATGTTGAGTGTAGGTCCTAAAAAATCAAGTTGCACACATCAACAAAGTCATGAAGATCAAGAAATGAATCTTTCAAATGAACTGCACAGACATCAGTTTGCGCAACAAACAGATTACGCATACTAGATTGCGCACACTACCAAGCGCGCAGGCTGACATGGCAAATCATCATCATTACCTGACACAAATCAAATCTGCTGACAGCTGACAGCTGACAGCGTGGAGAACGAGGCGACCGTTCGTTTAATCGTGCAGCACGACGCTCGAGGACAGCTGGCAGCGCAATCCATGTTGGCGCAATTCATGTTGGCGTAATCCATTCCTGCGCAGTCCAAGTCTGCGCAACCCAAAGCCAGCACAATTCAGGTTGCGTGTTTTATCAACATAAATGACAAAATACACGTGGCATTCATGCCATCATTTGTTCATTACGTGGCAACCGTCTATACATGATTATGCGCATTTTAATCAAATAATGCCATGTGTCCAAGACAGTTGGCCCATGATCCAGCAACTGCCTGCGCAGTCTACTGTTGCGCAATCCAATTGCTGTGCAATCCATCATGCGCAGTCCAGAATAACTAAAAGTTAGTTATTTTTTAGAACTCTATAAATAGAGTTTCAAGTCTTCATTCAAAGGGGGATCAGAGATCGGAGATCAGATCATAGAGAGATCAGACTTTATAGTTCAGAGAATCCAGGAGTTCTTGCCCAAGTGCTGCTGCATTCTTCCGAGGCTTTTTGCCTTCAACTTCCGAGGCTTTTTACCTTCAATTCCAGAGTTGTCTTCAACTTCAGAGGCTCCGTCTTCAGAGTTCACATCGTCCAAGGGATAAAGCAATCGTCATCTAGATTGGATTCCTACAGTTGCACCATTCCCAGAATTCAAATTGTAATCTTTTACAAAGTTTGTATCAATAAAGTTCTACACTTTTGTTTTTGCAAACAAAATGGCGACTCTGCTGGGGACGACTTTCTCCTCCGATGAGGAAGTGACAACTCAATGTGACGTAGCGTCTATCGGAAAGACGCAGAAGACACTGGTTGTGAAGATCAACCAGACAGCCTACGAGGCTATGATCAACTCCAAGACCACTCCTCGTACTGCAACCACTTCTGCCATAAGCAAAGTGCACCCAGTGTGGGTCCCAAAGACTGCTACACAGTCTATTGATGCTGCCAGTAAGACTTCTGCGCAGTCTGCTATCAAGACTGCTGCACAGTCCAAAGCTTCTGTCATCAAGCCTGCTGCATAATCTGTCTCTGCTACTGCTGCGCAATCTGCTATTGCCAGTACACAGAAGACTTCATATGCTGCCTTAGCCAAGTACAAGACTCCTATGCCTCTGGCGCAATTGGCTGCCAATCTGTCTGCGTAAACCAATATTCTAGCATCCAGAGTCCACCCTAAGCACTCTGTAGCAAGAACTCCTGATGCGCAAACCACTATTTCTCTGGCCAAAACCAATGTGCCATCCACTCATGCGCAAAGCATGCCTGCGCAATCCAAGAGTGACAGCCTTTTGGCTAAACTCTCTTCTTCTCATAACAAGGGGAAAGGCTCTGCTCCTCTTCCCAAACACACTGTTGCTCCTGTGCAATCTACTGGGGGTAGTCCTTTGGCTATTCCTCTTCCTCTTCAAAACAAAGGAAAAGGCCCGTTGGTCTTTTCTCAAACTTCCTTGTCCCATGACTTGGAAGACAATAGAGGGAAACGCTCTTTAGCTAACCCTTCTTCACAAAACAAAGGAAAATGTCCTTTGGTCTTTTCTCAATCTTTTTCAGTTTTTACCGAAGAAGATCAATCTGAACGTGCCTCGGCACCAATCAGTACTAGAACTCTTTTAAACAAGGATTCTTCTTTCCTTTATGACAAGAGAACTTGTACTGACCAAAGAGGTATTCTGCCTACCCCGGTAGCAGAATTCTAGGACCTCCCAACTCTCAAGATTTCCCGTTCCAGACAGAGAAAACTGCTGGCGTCTCAAACAGAAACCCCTGGGGTGAGTTTGCAGATCTAAGGACTTATCTCAACGGACCCACTTCGGTGAAACGCAAACAGCCAATACCGAAGACCAAACATCATCAAAAACAAATCTCCAGGGTTAAAAATCCCGACACTTATGCCAATGAAGTTAGCACTTCCCTGTACACTCAAGGGACTAAACATTTGAAGAATCGGAATCATGTTCCGAACATTATCAAAGAACATATCCCTCAGAGTTTTCCTCGTCCTGCTGCTGTTCCCGATCTCCGAGAACATCTCAGACAAAGGCGAGATACTATCTCAACACCTTCAGTTCAACCATCTGATCATCATTGCAACCACAAAGTCATCATCCAATGTTGTTGTCAAACAACAAAAAGATCTATTTTTGATCGTATGACTTTTGCAAACTCTGAAGTAGTTTCAGAGGAAGATGAAGTCTTGTATGCTTCTGTCAACATGACTTCTCGAGACACCGAGGGTAGAAGATGCTCCAAGCACGGCAAGCCTCGCAAGCCAAGCCAACGGTATTTAGACTTACTCCAAGAATCCTCTGAAGGAGTATTTCGACATACCCGATCCAAGAGCCGAGACACAATCGGTCAAAGGAATCTTCTTCAAGGTCCTTCGGGTTATCTTCCTGCCTCTCAGTCAGGAGACGACTCTTTCTCTGACTATGATGCATACAGCGAAAGCTTTGAACAGACAGTGTCTTCCACTGTACCAAGAGAAGTGACAGCTTATGTTGTTACTGATGATCCAGATGCTTCAACTTCAGCAAATCAAGAACAGAGAATTGCTGCACTAGAAGACAAGCTAAAGACCATGGCTGAAATGGTCGCCATTATGCATTCTATCATTATGGCATAACATGTCACACCACCGAATGTACCTACTGCGAGTCCAGAGATCATAGCATCATCAATACCTGTCAATACTGGGCTGGGGGTAGTGTCTCCTCAAATTCCTCCTGTACAAGTACAAGTTCATACTACACCTAGTCAGTCAGGAGCTGGGGGTAGTGCTTATAATGCTGTTCCTTCTCCTACCACTCTAACTCAACCTGCTCCTTCTTCGTCATCCGAAGATGCCAATGAAGCTGTCAAACTCTTGCGAACCCAGTTCGAAGCCTTCAAAGAGAAAGACAACTTGCAAAGATTGGGGATCAAGCAACCCTATCCAGTTGAATGGAAAGAAGTTCCGTTCCCACCAAAGTACAAGATTCCAACGATCTCTTTGTTTGATGGCAGTACTTTTCCTAGTCAGTTCATCAATCACTTTGAGGTAATGGCCGTTCAACTCCAGCCAAATGACGCTCTTCTTACCAGAGTGTTCCTCGGTTGTTTAGCCGGCATAGCATACGACTGGTACAGAAGTTTGTCCGATGGTTGTATCACTTCCTTCTCAGGTCTCAAGCAAATCTTCCTGGAATGATTCTATGAAGAATTCAACGACATGACTATGTCGGCTCTCAACAAAATCAAACAGAAACACAATAAAACTGCTGAGAGTTTCATCGAACAATTCTGCCATAAAGCTTTGAAGATGCCTCCCGGAACTCCAGCTGCTGTTACTATTGATACTTGTAAGGCAAATCTTTTGCCTATCATCAGTATGTGGACAGGATCTACCCAGTTCCAAGATTGGCCCTCATTCATTGCCAATGCCAAAGCTGCAGAAGTGAGTGCCGAGAAGTTCAAGCAATTGGGGGTACAAATGTCTAATCCCGATCGAGATGAACACCAGACATCAGGTGGTGGCAACTGCCAGAACAATCGCAAAGCAAAAGAGACTTTGAACATCAATCTGAACAAGAATAAAGAGTCTCTAGCTGTTAATGTAGCTCCGCCTACATCCACTTCTACTCCTTCTGCACCTCTACCGAAGGAACCTCGTCCGAAAGTAGAATATTCCTTCGACGAGAATGACACTGCAAGCATTTTTGATTGCTTACTCAAAAGCAACAAGATTCTGCTCCCAGACCCAAAGAAACCTGATGAAGTCGGTAAGACAGATCATCCTAAATATTGTGTCTACCACAGGTTCATTGGACATCCTACTCGAGCATGCTACGTGCTCAAAGGCAAAATTTAAGAGCTTGTCAATGCTGGTGTCGTTACTCTACAGCAAGATGAGAAGACTGTTACTGCGAATATGGTTTCAGTCCAGTTTGGTGACTTTCCTCCGCAGATGGTACAGCACGGTGTCATTCCTATTCCCAAAGCTACTCTTGAGATTGAGAATCTTCCGCCTCCATCAAGTGAAGATCTTGTTCCCTTGTCTCTTGACAACGGCAAAATTATGTGGATTCATCCCGATCTTGCTCCGGAGTTCGAAGTACCCTCTTCTTCCAAGAAGAAAGGTCATTCTAAAGGCATGACAAAGACTTGCAACATGGTGTCTTTTGACCCCATAGTTGACGAAAAAATTCTGCTAGGTACCAGATCAGGGAAAGCCTATTTGAAAGATCATTTTGAAGCTCAAGAGGATCCTGCCTCTTCTTCTGAACCTGTTTCAGTACAATCTACTTCCTCTGAAGAGATTTCTTCCACATTCTCACCAGTTGTAGTGCCTATTCCTCCCAAGCCGGTGGTTGCTGACAAAGGCAAGCAACAAGTCCGCTTTGACAAGCCCCTGAAGAAATTATCTCCTACAGGACTTGAAAAGCCGTACAACTTTGATATATTAGCTCAACTAGCCAATACACCGGCTAGGCTATCAATCTTCGAGCTCTTGCGCCTTTCCAAGGAGACTCGAGAAACTCTAAGTGAAGCACTGATGCAAGCTGAAACTTGCTTAACTCTCCTCAAGAAACCGGAAGCAGAACCGGTCTCTTGTCGTCATTGTCACAGCATATTAGAATTGATTCCAAACATCACTTTCACTCATAATGATATGCTGCTGGAGGGTAATAGACATGATCGTCCTCTCTACTATACAGGGTATGTCGATTCGATGAAAGTCGATCGTATCCTGATAGATCCAGGGTCTGCTCTCAGCATCATGCCAAAGACGATGCTAGACGCATTGAAGATACCAGTTCATAGTCTTTCAAGTACAATCACTACTATCTTGGGATTCAACCAAGAAAGGAGTGAACCTTTGGGCAAGATCCGCTTAAAACTTCAAATAGGCAATCTTCGCACAAAGGTGACCTTTTATATCATCGACAATCATGGTTGTTCTTACAACGCTCTTCTAGGAAGACCCTTCCTCCATGAACATAATGTTGTTCCATCAACTCTTCATCAATGCTTTAAATATGTCGATGACAAAGGAGAAGTTCACAAAGAAGTTGCAGACCTTTATCCTTTCAAGGGTGTCGAAGCATACTGCAATGACGCTCGTATGTATAAGGAAGAATTTATGAAAGTGGTATTGGCCATGGATACTGAAGAAGACCAAGAAGCAGTGCCCAAAGACACTCTTATTATACCTGTCAAAGGGCGTGTTTTCCATCCTCAGTCTTCTAAACCACTGGCTATTCACTTGCCAGTCCAGAGGCAATCTACTGATGATGATCAGGATAAAAGGGAGCTCACCTCTTCTGAGCCACTTGTTATCGACTTACGTCGTAACAAGGACAAAAAGCAGCTCACTTTTTCTGAGCTACTTGTTGTTGATTTAACTCATAACAAGGAAAAAAGGGAGCTCACCTCTTCTGAGCCACTTATTATTGACCTTCGTCGTAACAAGCCTCCTCCACGTCCTTCTTCTCCCCCTCTTGTAATCAATCTGACCAAGCCTGCTAAGGCTAAAGGTCCTGCTGTAAATACAGATGTACAAATTAATAAAAAAGCATCTACTTTCCAGTATACTGATGTTATTTATCATACTAAATGCTATTTGGATATGTTAGATAGCTTCAAATCATTTACAATGGGAGTTGTGCAATCTCTTCAAACAGAAGTTTCATGTGAACATCCAAAGGATTCATATCGTATTGTTCCTGCTCGCAAGAAAGGCGAACGTCCAATACTTTTTAGTAAAAGACCGGAACAACAATGCAGTTATACGGATGATAGCAAAGTTAACGATACGGGTCATCTTCAATTCCGTCGTTACAGTCAACAATCAAAGGACATCGTCCGAAAGATGGGTTACGACTTCAAAAGCGGCCTCAACTACGGTAAAGGCCGAAAGACTCCTCTTCGTACCGCTGTTCCACAAGGAAAGTCAGAGATGTATTACAGCAGGACCAAAAGAGGTCTCGGATATGCTTCTCCTCCGATGTTATCCCCAGCAGTATTTGACTCTGATAGTGAAGAGCGCTCTAACTCTTCTGATTCCAGATCATGGGATTCTGATACCAGCATTGGTGATGTTCATCGACTGGTCGTATCTTCCAATATGGTCTCTGCTGAACTTCCAGAAGGTTATGACGGAGACATTGAAGAAAGTTCTGAAACAGATCCTTGGGCTCAACAGATGGACAATCAGTGGGTACTCTGATTCGAACAAAGAGAACCTCCTACCGAAGATCAATTAGTTCAAATTGATGTAGGAGAAAGCGGGTCACCTCGTCCAATATTCATTAGCAAGAATCTTCCAGAAGCAGATAAGCAAGAGTTGATTCTTATTATTAAAGAATACATTGATGTCTTTGCCTGGAGTTATAAAGATATGCCAGGACTAGATCCTAAAATCGCTACTCACAAATTGAATATCCTGCCGAATGTAAAATCGGTCAAACAACAACAACGGCGATTCAAACCAGAAATGATGGATGCAATTGATGATGAAGTCAAGAAGCTCATCGCTTGTGGCTTTATTCGAGAAGAACAGCATCCCGATTGGGTAGCCAACGTTGTTCCAGTCCTGAAGAAAACCGGCAAGGTTCGAGTCTGTATCGACTTTCGGGATCTTAATGAAGCATGTCCAAAAGATGAATTTCCTTTCCTCTCCCTATCACGAACGTCATGATTGACAATACTTGTGGGTTCGAGCGAATATCTTTTATGGATGGATTCTCTGGATACAATCAGATCAAGATGAGTCTCGAAGATGAAAAACACACATCTTTCTGCACTCCTCGGGGAGTCTATTGCTACACAGTGATGCCATTTGGTCTCAAGAACGCTGGTGCAACTTACCAACGGGCTATGAGTACCATTTTCAGAGAACATCTTCGTAAAATAGTCGAATGTTATGTTGACGATATTGTTGTCAAAAGTCGTCTGAAAGAAGACCACATCCAAGATTTGAGAACAATCTTCAATCTTATGCGCCAACATCAGCTCAAGATGAATCCCACCAAGTCATTCTTGGGTGTCTCTAGTGGTAAGTTTCTCGGCTTCGTCATTACCTCTAAGGGTATATACGTGGATCCCGAGAAGATTAAAGCCATTCAAGATATGCGTCCTCCACGCAACCTAAAAGCGCTACGAGGATTCCAAGGTCGACTTGCGTACATAAGGAGATTCATTTCGAACTTGTCTGGACGTTGCAGACCATTCACTCAACTAATGAAGAAGGGTGTATCTTTTATTTGGACCGAAGAATGTCAACAAGCATTCGACGACATCAAACGATATCTCATGAACCCACCAGTCTTGGTGCCACCAATCTCAGGTATTCCATTCTTGATGTACGTCCGTGCTATGGACCATTCATTGGGTGCTTTACTCGCCCAAAAGAATAAAGAGGGTCACGAACAGGCCATCTACTATCTCAGTCGTACTATGATTGGTGCTGAACACCGCTATAGTCCGGTCGAAAAAGAATGTCTAGCTCTTATGTTCGCTGTTCAAAAGACAAGGCATTACATAATTGGACAAACTATTCATGTCATTTCTCGAGTTAATCCTCTTCGGGTACTCATGAAAAAGCCCAGTACACTCAATTCTCGGCTGGCTACATGGGCCATTCTTCTAGCCCAAAATGACATGGTGTATGTTCCTAAAAAGTCTGTCAAAGGTCAAGCATTGGCAGATTTCTTGGCGGCTCATCCCGTACCAGAAACATCCAAGCTCTACGATGAAATTCCAGATGAGACATTGGAAGTCAATATGATCTCTGAAGAATTTCCAACCTGGCGTCTATTCTTTGATGGAGCATCCAGAATCGGATCAAATGGTGCCATTGTAGCAGGAGTCGGAGTTGTCCTCGTTTCTCCAGATGGATCAACTATTCAAAGAGCTTACTCTCTAGATGAATCCTGCTCCAATAATGTAGTAGAGTACAATGCTCTACTCATCGGCCTTCAGTTAGCCAAGCAATTGGATATCGAATATCTCGAAGTCTACGGCGACTCTAAGCTGGTTGTCAATCAGGTTAGAGGAACTTATGAAGTTCGCCATCAAGATCTGGTACCTTACTTTGAAGCAGCAATCAACATGGCTACATCATTCAAAGCTTTCTTCATCGAATATGTACGCCGATCTTGCAATACTGAAGCAGATGCTTTGGCCAATCTTGCAGCAGTTTTAGCCATCCCCATCAGAAGACAACAAGTGGTGGTTATCTCTAATCGAGAATTGTTTTGTGTCGAAAACAATCGTAACATTGAATTCAGTAATCTTGCTGAAGTTAATGTTATTAATGAATATTGGAGAACTCCTTTCATCGACTTCGTGGTTCACGACATACTCCCCGAAGATCCTAAGGAGGCTACAAGTATTCGTCGACGATCTCTACGATTCTACTACAACCAGACCACCAAGACTCTCTATCGGCGAACTTATGACGGCCTACTCTTGCCCTGTCTAGCTGGTGATGAAGCAAAACAAGTATTGCGTGAAGCTCACGACGGTGTTTACGGAGCAAATCAACTTGGTCCTAAACTACAGGATCGTATTCGACGCATGGGTTACTACTGGCCTTCTATGGTATCAGATGCCAATGAATATTCAAGAAAATGTCGAGCTTGTCAAATCCATGCAGATTTCATTCATCAACCATCGGAATTTCTTCATCCGACTGCCGCCTCTTGGCCTTTCGAAGCTTGGGGCATGGACATCATTGGTCCCACCAATCCTCCTTCTTCTAGAGGACATCGGTTCATACTGGCAATAACCGATTATTTTTCCAAATGGGCTGAAGCTATACCTTTGGCTGAAGTCAAGACCAGCAGCGTCATCAACTTTGTCAAACACCATGTCATCTATCGATTTGGTGTACCTCGACGAATCATCCATGACAACGGACCACAATTCATCAGCCAGAAATTTACAAGATTCTGCGATGATCACCGAATTGACAATGTCGCTTCGACAGCCTACAATCCTGCTGCTAATGGATTAGCCGAAGTATTCAACAAAACTATTATCAAGCTCCTCAAGAAGTTTGTATCTACTAACAAACGGAACTGGAGTGAAGTGAGTGTTTATGGGCCTATCGAACTACGGTCCGTAATCCTACAGGCTTTACACCTTTCTCTCTGGTGTACGGTTGTGAAGCAGTTCTCCCTTTAGAACTTCAAATTCCTTCTTTAAGGATTGCCATTGCCAATGAGCTCACTACAGAGAACAACGACCTTCTTCGACTTCAAGAATTGGAGGCGCTCGATGAGAAGCGGTTAATGGCTCAGCAACATATTGAGCTATATCAAGCCCGTATATCGAAGACTTTCAACTGCAAAGTTAAAGTCAGAGCCTTTCAACAAGGTGAACTTGTTCTAACAGTCAGATGTCCTATGACTATGGCTCATATGAGCAAAGGCAAATTCGATGCGAAGTGGGAAGGACCTTATGTTGTCAACAAAGTCTTTTCAAATGGGGCCTATCAACTCTCAGAGCTCGACGGTCGAATTGCAATGATGCCTATCAATGGCAAGTTCCTTAAAAAGTACTATGTATAAATGTAAATGCTTGTAAATCATCAGACAAGTCCAAGTTCATAAATAAAATTTTATTTCATCATGAATGATAGTACATAATATTAAGGGAGATCACTGTCATCCTTATCGACATTGGGACGGGGACTACTGCCGTTTTTATCAAAGACACGGTCAGCAAAAGAGCTGAGAACCTCCTTGCTGGAACCCACGAGGAACTTGCAAGCAGCCAGCCTCATGGCCTCTTCTTCTTCAGTCTTTCCTGGTTCAAACAGGAAGTCCAGAATATCTCGTGGTGGTTTTGGTACAGACGAACCTTCACCTGCTCCAGCCTGCTTTGGCTGAACCAGTTCGGCCGGACGTTCTTCAACGCCTTCTTCAACCTTTGGGGTGACTTCGACTTTCTTGAGAGTATCTCCAGACGACATTTTTATGTTGGAAAAGTGGAAGTGCTCCTTCCTGCTAAATTTTTGTTCTATTTATAGGCAGAGATTCTCCAAATAACAAAACGACATCATCATCCGACGGTTTGTCCGTTCATTTATATTCATTCGATGGTTCATCCATTCATTCATCATCATCCGACGGTTCATCCGTTTATTTCGATTCATCCAACGGTTCGTCCGTTCATTTATTATTATTACCTGATGGTTCACCCGTTCATTAATCATTATTTGACGGTTCATCCGTTCATTCATTTCCATCCGACGGTTTGTCCGTTCATTCCACCATTCGACAGTTTACCCGTTCCTTTTGACGATTCATTTCGTTCATACCTTTTTGACGATTCGTTATCGTTCATCATCTACATCAGCAACTTGTCGTTTTCAATTAAGTTGTCAATTGAAATAATAATATTCGACAAAATTATATTCTGCCATGTCCATATTACCTCTGAGCAGATATAATGAATATAATTATTTTCCTACAAAATCATCAAGAAATATATCATGTCATGTACCTCTGAATATATTTTCTATCTCTATTATTTATATCTGAACAAGATATGTAATAAATGATAGAGCCACAACAAAATATCTTTTATTAATCAAAATATGAGATATTACAAAAACACATGTATTACAAAGGACATAAAGATACAAAATGTTCTACTGAGACGGAGGCATTATCAGAGTAGCAATTTGCTGCTTCAGGATCTGCAACCGTTCTTCACGTGATGCCATCACTTTCCTCCTGGCTTCTTCCATCCCAGTTTTTTCGTTGAAAACGGGCATGGAGACCATTCGACGAGTGATCTCATCATTATGTGCTGCTACATACTCATTCCTTTCCTGAGTAAGAGCATCAATTTTTTGGACCGCTGTCTGGTGTTCTGTAACTTCATTTTCTAGTTCTTCTTCAAGACGAGCAATCTCCATTTTCAGATCTGCAATTCTCTTCTCTCTCCGCTCAGTAGCTGAGATCACCGATTCTAACTTAGAATTATATTCAGCAGCTTTTGTAGTATAAGCATCCAAGAAATTTTGGAGGCTCACTCTTTCAATTGCCGCTGCCTGAGCCAGTTGTTCGAATTCTGCCTGTACTTGAGACTCTACTTCTCCTTGGTTGAGCTCTTTATAGTTTTTGATGGAAATCTCTAGCTCATTCAAAATATGATCCAGGAAAGTGGCCTGAGCCTCGTCATCTTGTTCTCGGATAGCCCTTACTAAGAGAGAGGTTGGACCTCTAACCATAAAAAAATCATTACCCTCTTTTTCCATCATTCTATTTACTAGAGGTCCCAAAGACTCAAAAAAGTATCTGGTAAATGATTGGATCACAAGCTGATTAGTTGCCAGAGCGCCAGGAGTCGCAGCTACTCCTGTCGATGACGAAGCAGTAGGACGCTCGATTTCTCGTGTCTGAACTGCAGGTTCTTTGATTAAAGGAACCGAAGTAGAGCTCGTTGCCCCTCCTGGTCATTCCTCTGCAAAATCAGAATATTATCATTTTGTCTGTCATTGGCGATTGATAAAATCAGAAATGAAAACATGCATTACCGTGGATGGATCCAGCAATAAGCTTGTCATCTGCAGGAGCAGAGTCTGGTTGAGCTATAGTAGCTTCAGATGCTACTGCTTGGCTGCTGCCTGCTTCAGAGCCGCAAGAGAGATGACGGTTGCTACCAGCAATCTCCGTCGCAAGAACTATGTCCAGACATACTGGAGGTGCTGGAGGAGCTTCAATCTCTGTATGGAGTACATATGTAAAATGTCAGCTATCAATCTATTTTAAAGAAGATTGTTGATTTCATTTTACCTTGGGGATCGACGGCAGGAATTTCCTTCACGGCCGCTTCTTCAGCTGTTGGAGCTGCCTCTTCCTCAATATCCTTTTTAGGATCCAAGGAGTCATCAGCAGCTTTAGTGGATATATGATCTTCATCATCCCTTTCGGGATCCTGTGTGTCTTCGTCAGTCTCTGATGATGAACTTTCATCATTTTCATCTTCTGCTGGTACCTCCCCACTATTAGTATCAGTGGCTTGATCAACATAGTCTTCCTGTGAGCCGAAGTCACAGTGCTCTAAAGCTTCAATCATCGTACGATCTTCTTCTGCGCGAAGGGCCCCAGGTGTAAGAGGCAGTTGAGAAGATTCTGCAGCAGGTAAAGGAGATCGGACGGTAGTATACTCTTCTTCTGCAATGTTGTCTCTGGGCTCTTCAGCCTCATTTCTCTGTTCAATTTCCTTTCTCTGCTCTGGACTGGAAGTTTTATTCCCAGATTCAGAAACAGGGGTGGGAGAGGGCATGGTGATTCCCGCTGCAGCGTCTATTACAATTGAAGATGAAACTTGTCCTCTACGGACCAACCTTTTCCTTCTATGAAGAGGTCTCTCAGGACTCTCTGCATCTATTGTCTCGACTTGTTTTTGAACAGAGGTCGGAGTGGTAGCTTCTTCTTGCTGAATTGTCTCGGCCAGTTGCCGAGATTGAGATCTAGTGGTAATCTTTTCAGAGGAATGATCTAAGATCAGTTTCTTTTTTGCCGGCGGAGCGGGAGGCTCCTCTCTTCTCCTCTTCTTGGCTAGAGATTTAACCACCTTCAAAGAAATACGCAGTGGTGCGTTAACCTCTTCAGGGAATATAGCGTCCTTTGAAGCTTCCAGGGGCACATCTACTGGTTCATGCACCTCATCATTTCCTGGGAGTGACATGGCGATTCCTCTCCTCTTCAATCTTGTTGAAGACGCAAAGCTATTCGCGAGATTGAAATTCTCAGCAAAGGTGTTCGAAGATGTATAGAATACTGAGTATGTAAATAGCATCCGAGGGCCATGATTGCTATTTACTGGCATCGAAAATGTTACTTTTGTATCTCGAGCATTATAATAAGCCCAAGCTCGGGTCCCATCTATCAAGAAACCCTTTTCTTGAAGGCACGTGATAGCATTTCCCACATGGAATTGGTCGTACCCGAACTGTCGACCAAATCGACTGGAGAGATATGGCTCTAAATAACATTCTTCTTCAAACCGATACACCAAATGGGACGGTCGAATTGTCTTCAACCACTCAAAAGCTGCACGGCTCAAAGGTTGCATCTTCGAGTCAATCATATTTGTCGACATTTGTTCATATCCAGCAGGAGGAGGAGTGCAACAAAAGTTCCATCCTTTGCTCAGGTTCAGAGCATATCTACAATCTCTCAGAGCAGTGTATCCACTTACTATGAGAGTATCTCCGCAAAAAGCTGCCGTCGACCGGTCCCATACCGGGGTCCATCAAAGTAGGATGGTGAAGGAGCAACCACCCAAATAGATATGTATACGGCAATTCCAACCGAGGAAATTCTTTTTCACCCTTAGCTTTCAGCATCAGATCGACGTACAGACGAAGACCGGCATTCAACTTACAAGTCATCGCTGACAAAAGATCCATCTTGTAGCCGAAGACTAATCTAACGGCGGCAAAAAGAACACCGCGATGGAAGCGGTCTACAGCACTCGATCCTGGGACTACAAACCGACGGAGCCAATATGTCAGAAACCCTGCTAATTGGGCTTCTTTTGACATAAATCTATATCCTACTCTCAAATAACTCTCGAGAGTATCTCCTTTCTTCAAAGGAGGACATTGATGATCATCCTTCATCTCTTCATCCAAATCCCCGCTTTCCTCCATCAGTTTCACCACGTCACTGCTGCTCAGTGGTCTAAAGAAGTCAGGATAGCATCTATCATGTTCCTTGGTCTTCGTTTCTTTAATGTGGTTAAGGAACAGATAAGGCAACCATTTTGAGGAATAGCAGGTATTTGATATAGCACTTTTGTAAAACAGAGAACAAATTTTATAATGACATAGCAGTTCTTCGAAGACTGCTACCATGTTTGCGTTCTCTTTTCTAAGTTTGTCCAACTCATAATTTGTTGGGATAAATTCTTCATATGGGGCATCCCCCGTTGGCAAGTAAGAGATGTACTGCATCTCATGAAGTGCAAACCCGATTTCTCCGCCAGGAGTCATGAAAGTCCCTGTTCTGTAATTGTACCTTTCTGCTAGAGCTAAGAACAGATGCGGGTTGGGGGCAAAACCATAAACAGTGGCATGCACTGCTTGGTACAAGTTGATTTGCTGAAGTTTGTTTTCAAACTTGGTCAGGATCCAGTTTGCTATGCAGTTCCATCTCTTAAAATCTGGATTTACCAATCCAGTTAATCTGATGTCCTGCTCAGGATACCTTCCTTCGACCTTCGCAAACTCATTTGCGAATATTGGAGTTCTGACAGGCAATAACAAGGAAGAATTCTCCGACGGAATACAACCGGGTTTCAAACCTCTTAACAAGACACTGTACCGTTCTGAGGAACTGTAAAACATGTCCTTCTTGTTCGGCCCCTTCTTCACAAAAATCCTTCCTGGACGGGCATCTTGGAAAGGTGTAAGGTTCCATTCCATCTTCCTCGGATAGCTCGCATGAGCATACCGGGATAAGGGGAGGCAGCGGGAAACATCTGGTATCGAGAATGACCTATCCGTCTGATGGACAATCCTTTCTTCCATCCTTGGTCTCGGTTGAGAACTTTTCTCAAAAGCTTCGCCGAACAGGAATAATGGCTTCTTGTGAATGACAGCGTCTGCTGACTCCAGAGGTTGTCCATTCATCAAACATAGCAGTGTCTCATTATCTTGGGCTATCAAAATAGCCTGACGAGAAGTTGGCAGATCATATTGAGGATAGTGCACATGGGAAAGGTCCTCTTTGTATTCTGACTCTGAAAAAGTTCCTACAAAGTCCTCATATCCAGGATCTTCTCTAGTATTAACTGCATTAGACAGAAAAATTCAGTACAAAACAAGTCAAAGATTTTGTCATCAGTCTGCGCAAACATAAGATCGCGCAACATCAAATTGCACGATATCAGATTGCGCAATAATCAGACTGCGCAAACAAACAGTCATCAGTTTGCGCTGACAGTCTCGCACAAATCAGCAAGTTGCGCTAACTTTTGTCAGCGCAGTTCAACCGATTGCACAGAATGTCGTCCTTCATAAAAATGAAGAACGAACTGATTTGTGCAACCAGAACCCTAAAAAGGGTAGCGCAGTATGATCACATCTCTAAAAAGAGATGGATTCTGAAAGAACAGTGAGATCAAAACCCTAAAAAGAGTTTTGATTTGGTTATCTACCTTGCAGCACGGGATGAGCAGTTTCATGACGAGAAGCACGTCGTGCAACCCTAGCCGAAGTCTCGGCGGGGGCTTTGCCCTTGGCAGCGGCGGAGGAACGTCTAGGCGCCATGGAGATCGTCGGAGAAAAAAGGAAGAAAGGGTCCGGAATTTCTCTCTCTCAAATGCACGAAGAAAGCAAAGTAAAGAATACTTCGAAGTGTGAAGAGGACTATTTATAGTTTTTGAAAATGAAATGGCCGCCTTAGATTGCGCCTGAAAATGGGGCTAATCCCTCAGATTGTGCAGACAGCTCATTTCATGCGCAAACGGATTGTAATTTCAAAATTCAAAGTATTTCGAAATTTTGAATAAGTTCAACTTTCGAAAACTTTGAAGGGGGTCTTGTAGGTCCTAAAAAATCAAGTTGCACACATCAACAAAGTCATGAAGATCAAGAAATAAATCTTTCAAATGAACTGTGTAGACATCAGTTTGCGCAACAAACAGATTGCGCATACTAGATTGCGCACACTACCAAGCGCGCAGGCTGACGTGGCAAATTATGTAACGCCCCAGAACCAGAATACTGGAGAGCGGGGGCATACACAGCCAGCTACGTATATCGAACTGGAAAACACCTCGGTATACGGTCACGGCTGTCTAGAAATATGAGAGTTAACTACAAGCCATCAGTCTCCTAGGGTCATTAGCAAGCCTATTGTCTCAATCTCAAGCAAGTGTTAAGATTACAAGATGTCTGAGCATCAAATATATAGATACAAGGCGTCCCAAATATTACATATTGGATGATCAAGCAGCTAGTCTTACAAAATGTCAGGACTAGCAAAGAGTACATCATACATGATCAACCCTAGGATCTGTTCATCATGTTTACAGCATCAAGAAAATGTACATACGAGCTAACAGGTGCTCGCCGGCAAACGCCTCAAAAGAATATTTAATTTACATATGAGTGAGCGGTACAAAAATAGAAACCCACTCTTGGCCCCGGTTTCTTCTAGTTGACACCATCGGGCTGGAACTGCGGTAGATCCTCGGTAGCTGCTCCGAAATCTGGCCATACAAAACCAGCTGGGTCAGACCCCAGAAAGAGCAAGTGCCACAAAGGAGGCCATGCACAAGAACTAAAACCAGCATATCAAGTCGGAATGGAAATAAAGGTACAAGAAAGAAATACATGCAATAGGGCGATAACTGGTCATAACATGAGAATATTCCGGTCTCCCAGGTTACAACCCTTAAACCAAACAAGGACCGGGATTGTAACCCTTCGCCTGAATAACGCATGCGCTAGACCATTTATCTAAAAATAAAACAAGCATGCTCGGGATGAGAGTCAGGTACAGGGACTAGATCAGGCCTAGGCAAGACTAGGCAAGCAAGACAAGGCTAGACAAGACCAGACGCCAACCATTTCACAACGGCCAAGCAAGTCCTACGGCTTGATAAATTAACTAACTAGGGTTGTCACAACCTAGTTACTAGCAAGATGCAATGAGATGTTCCTATCAGCCACAGGCCCTGCAGACTATCCAGGCTACCCAGAACGCAAGCAAGGAGCTGGGTTCAGGTGGGTACATTGTCCGAGAGACAAGTGTACCCTCAAGTACCATCAAGGGGTGCAACACCTAACAGTGTGCTGGAATTGTGCCCTACTCGTCGGCAAGCATCAATTCCCAAGGCCGCCCAGGTAACGGGATTGCCTGTAGCCGGGAAATCTCCATGTTCTAGTTTTGAGAACTAATCATTTACCTAGTCCGAATTCATGTGAACCTCTGGCCGTGGTACCCAGATGTTCACGTCCTAGACATGATGCAAGACTGGACCAGTAGATTAATCAAGCACAAGATGCACACCCACGGTGTCAAGTCACGTAGCAAGTCAAGTAAGCCTGCCTCAGCAGCTCAAGTTGTCAAGTTATCATATTATCATGTCCTGTTACAAGGAAGTGCGCCACCGCGGGCCACTAGCAAGTTGTCAAGTTAACAGGTTCCAGTTATATAGTTCTAGTCACAATTTATGAAAAGTCAACTCAAATCATGTCAAGATCAAGAAAATGGCAAAACTCCAAGTTGTGTCAAAAGTGCCAAGTCGAGCCAAGTCGTGACGTGGGGAACAAAATCCTTGAAGCTCCAATTCATTAAAATAAAACCCAGAAATAAGCAGATACTGGGGGCACAAGGGATGCAGGTACACCAGGGCAGGCCAGGGTGGCAACACACTAGAGTGTGCCAAAAGGGAGGTTGACAACACTCTAGAGTGTGCCTAGGTTGAGGGCACTAGAGTGCGCCTAGTAGGCAGCACCCTAAAGTGCGCCTACCATGCTCACTGAAGTGCGCCTAGAATAAGGCCGGCCCAAGTGCGCCTAGGTCATGGGGAATGAACCGCGCCTAGTTCATAGAATGAACTGCGCCTAGTCCATAGAATGAACTGCGCCTAGTCCATAGAATGAACCGCGCCTACCACTGATGGGACAGTTTGGCGCCCAGTCTGATGGGACAGATGGCGCCCAGTCTGATGGGACAGATGGCGCCTAGTCGAGGATGGCCGGCCAACTGCGCCTAATCAAAGGAGAAGTAGGCGCCATTGGCCCACCGCGCCTAGTTCACAAAATAGGCGCCATCGGCCAAGTCGAAGAGAACAGGCGCTATGAAGCGTTCTGTTTGGAAGAGGCGCGCAGCGCTAAGGAGCGTGCGGCCAAGAGGCGCACTTGCAAGGGCAAGCGGCCAAAGTAGGCGCCATCAGACCTACGCAGGGAAAATAGGCGCCATCGGCTACCACAGAGTCATCTTCTTCCCAAGGAAGAACACCATGGCCGAAAACTTAGCAACATCACAACTCGGCCATCCGAGCTCCAAATCCAAACTTCCAAGGGTCCATCTTGGGTGAAATTTGATTCTCTACCACATGAGCACATCAAATCCCACCCAAGATCGGCCAAAACACATCAAAACATGTAAAATCCGAAAATGTAAAGTACAAGATTCAAGCTCCACAAAACCCCAAATCCGAGAATACAAAGAACTAAAGTTACTCCCAATGAGCTAAGCTAAGTGATGAACTCATGAAAGTGGATTCTCATGTTTGGCAAGATGCAACTTGCCTCTCTTCCACTAGGGTTTGGAGGATGGAGGAAGAAGGGGGTTTCTTCGTGGGGGAAATAAATGAAAGTAAATGTGAGGAGAGAGAGAGGGGAATGGTATTAAATGGTGGTGGTGGGGTGAGCTTGAGGGGTAGTATAGGTTAGGGTGGTCCAACAATAAACCAAAATAGAACCAAACCATGCTAAACCAAGTCAAACCAAGCCAAGTCTCCTCCAAAATAAAACCGAGCAAAATACGAGAAGCCAGGAATACTGCAAGTACAGAAAATTAAAATACATGATAAAATCAAAATACGCACAAAATACGAAATACGAGAAATGGGGGTGACAACTCTACCCATCTTAAAAGAATTCCATCCTCGGAATTTAATCAAGGAGCTAGAGATTGCCACGACAGGCTAGACTAATCACAGGCAAGTTACGCTAAGCAGGCAGCCATACAATCATGCATTCAATCAAGGATGGAACGGGTGTAAGGCACAAGGAAGACATTATACCTTACGAGTCAAACAAATAGGGATAACGCGATCGGATGTCGTCCTCACGCTCCCACGTTGACTCTCCCAGAGAGTGATGACCCCAAGCAACACGGACTAGATTAATAGTCTTGTTCTTGAGGATCTTTTCTCTCCGGTCCAATATAGACACGAGCTTTTCCTCATACGAAAGGTCGGTACCAACGACCAAATTCGAATGATCTAGGATATGGCTCGTGTCCGGGATGTACTGTCGTAATTGAGATACATGGAAGACATCATGCACCTCGCTTAGCGACGGTGGAAGAGCGAGACGATAGGACACATCTCCTACTCGCTCCAGGATACTAAACGGCCCTATATACCTAGGACTAAGCTTTCCCCGTGTGCCAAAGCGAATGACGCCACGGTTGGGCGAGATCCTAAGGAACACATGGTCGTTTACAGAAAACTCTACGGGATGCCGATGCAAGTCTGCCCAACGGCGCTGGCGATCTTGAGCAACTCGGATGTGATCTCTGACTCTCCTGACTACCTCGACAGTCTGAGAAATCATCTCCGGACCGAGCATCTGCCTTTCTCCGACATCGTCCCATGCTAGCGGGGACCTACACTTCCTGCCATACAAGGCCTCGAAGGGTGCCATCCGGATACTGGCCTGGTAGCTGTTGTTGTACGAGAACTCCACCAAGTGCAGGTGATCCTCCCACGAACCACCGAAGTCTAGCATACAAGCTCTTAGCATATCTTCCAAAGTCTGAATCGTGCGCTCCGACTGACCATCTGTCTGCGGATGATATGCTGAAGTGAACTTGAGACGAGTCCCCAAACTCTGATGAAGACTACGCCAAAAGTGAGAAGTGAATCTCGAATCTCTGTCTGACACTATGCTGACTGGCACTCCATGAAGCCTGACAATCTGCCTGAGGTACCTGTCTGCCAGTTGCGCCGTTGACTGCCCAACTCTGAAAGGGAGAAAGTGCGCAACCTTGGTGAGCCTGTCCACGATAACCCAAATAGCATCCTTGCCTGCTGGAGATCTCGGTAATCCTGTGACGAAATCCATGGTAATATGCTCCCATTTCCATTCTGGGATAGGCAAAGGTTGAAGTAGTCCGGCTGGCCTCTGATGTTCAGCTTTAACCTGTTGGCAAACCAAACACCGCGAGACAAATCGGGCTATCTCTCGCTTCATGCCATTCCACCAAAAGTGCTGACGGATATCTCTGTACATCTTCGTGCCACCTGGGTGAATGGAATACTGCGAACTGTGAGCTTCTGCCATGACTTCCTGTCTGATATCTCCACTGGGTACACAAAGACGCGAGCCATATCTAAGCGTACCATCCTCATGAATGTTCAACTCTGGTCTGCGTCCTGCCTCACATTCTGCTCTGAGCCGCTGAAGCTTCTGGTCTGCCGACTGCGCTGCCTTGATCCTCTCAACTATGCTGGACTGAACTTGAATACTAGCCATCAAAGCCACGCTGGAAGGAAGAATTACTTCAATACCCATCTTCTGAAGATCTGACAATAATTCTGGTTGCGCTGTCAGGAGATAGACTCCTGCTCGTCTGCTCAAGGCGTCTGCTACAACATTAGCCTTCCCTGGATGATACCGCAAGTTGACATCATAATCCACCAATAATTCTAGCCATCTTCTCTGCCGCATATTCAAGTCCTTCTGGGTAAATACATACTTCAGGCTCTTATGATCCGTGAAAATCTCAACTCTATCACCATACAAGTAGTGCCTCCAAAGCTTCAATGCAAAGATAACTGCTGCTAACTCCAAATCATGGGTTGGGTAATTCTTCTCATGATCGCGAAGTTGCCGCGAAGCATAAGCAATTACCTTCCCATGCTGCATCAGAACACATCCTAATCCCTTCCCTGAAGCATCACAATACACTGTGAATCCACCGGTCCCATCCGGAAGAGTGAGAATGGGAGCCGTCATCAAACCTCGCTTCAATTTCTCAAAGGATTCCTGACACTCTGCTGTCCAAACAAATGGCACATCCTTCCTGGTCAACTGGGTCATCGGCGCTGAAATTCTAGCAAAATCTGAAACAAATCGCCGGTAATAGCCGGCCAATCCAAGAAAGCTGCGAACCTCTGCTACTGATCTAGGAACTGGCCACGACTCAATGGCCATAATCTTCTGGGGATCCACTTCCACTCCTCCGCGGGTAATGATATGACCCAAGTACGAAATGCGATCGAGCCAGAACTCGCATTTGCTGAACTTGGCGTACAACTGATGTTCTCTAAGTGTCTGAAGGACAACTCTGAGATGCTGATCGTGCTCTGCTTCACTCTTGCTGTAGACCAGGATGTTATCAATGAATACGATCACAAACTGGTCCAAGTAAGGCATGAAGATACGGTTCATGAGATCCATGAACACTGCCGGCGCATTGGTTGCTCCAAAGGGCATAACTAGGAACTCCCAATGCCCGTA
Source organism: Iris pallida (assembly GCA_029216955.1). Classification (NCBI taxonomy): domain Eukaryota; kingdom Viridiplantae; phylum Streptophyta; class Magnoliopsida; order Asparagales; family Iridaceae; genus Iris; species Iris pallida. The sequence continues at coordinate 22,450,151 of JANAVB010005597.1, read as the reverse complement.
CCTTGATCTGAACGCCGTCTTCGGGATGTCTTGCTCTCTGACCCTGATCTGATGGTAGCCTGACCTCAAGTCTATCTTCGAGAATACTGAAGCCCCTTTAAGCTGGTCGAACAAGTCATCAATCCTCGGGAGAGGGTATCTGTTCTTGATCGTCACTGAGTTCAAGGTACGGTAATCAACACATAGCCTGGACGTACCATCTTTCTTCTTCACAAGAAGCATAGGGACTCCCCAAGGCGATCCACTAGCACGGATGAATCCCTTGGTTCTCAAGTCTTCAATCATCTTATACAAAATCTCTAGTTCTGAAGGCGCCATCCTGTAGACTCGCTCTGACACTGGTGCGGTTCCGGGAATCAAGTCTATGGTGAACTCGATCTCCCTCTCTGGCGGCATACTTGGAAGCTCCTCTGGGAAGACATCTGGAAACTCGTCCACAATCCTGGGCAACTGCACTGCTACTACTGCCATCCGCAATACCGGGGAAGAAGGCTCTACTGCGCCTCTGGAAAATGAAAACTCTGGCTCTCCGGGGATACTAAAGATAACTCTGCCAATGTGGCAGTCTATCCTGGCATAATGATCTCTCAACCAGTCCATACCTAGGACTACATCATAATCTGCCAGGGGAAACTCTACCAATCTAGCGGGAAACTCCCTACCGCTAACTACGATCCGACACGAGGAAAACACTCGATCTACTCCCACAAGACCATTACCAGTAAGCACATTAAGCCTCACTGATAATGACTCGGGCTCCAATCCTGCCACAACCTCGCCTGGCGCTACCTCTTCTGCTGCTGCTGAGGAAACGTCGGGGTCGAATGCCGGTCCGACGTTACTGAGGTCGTCCGCCTCGGAGCTCCAATCGTAATACCCCTAGCTGCCGGGGCTGGTGCTGACGACTGGTGCGACTGGCTGTGGGACCGCTTCCTACTTCCGGTCCTATCCATAATCCTCTGGGAGGTGTATTCATGCCTCCTGGCTGCCCTCAACACGGCGTCGAACGTCTGGTGCTCGAACTGCTCAACTGCTAACAAAATCTCCAAGTGGAGCCCTTGCTGGAAACGCTGGGCCCGATCATACTCGGTTGCCACCAAGGTGGGGGCAAACCTACTCAGCCTCGAAAACTCGGTCGCATAGCCATCGACCGTCCTGCCTCCTTGCTTCAGGTTGGTGAATCTAGTCTGCAAATCGTACCGTGCCACGGCATCGAAGTACTTCGTCTGGAACCTCTCCCTAAATACTGCCCAAGGGACGGGCGCTGCCAATCCCATGGCCTGAGCTGCCCACCAATTGCGGGCAAGATCCAACAACTGTAGGCGGACCACCGCCACCTTCTCATTCTCTGGAGTCCTCGCCGCTTCCAGAACTACCTCGGTATCCTGAAGCCATGCATCCGCGGCGATTGCGTCTTCGCTGCCATCGAAGAACGGAGGGTTCAAGCGCTTGAAACTGTTGGCCGCCTGGTTCCCTTGGTGACCTCCTCTATTCAGTGCTTCATGAACTTCCTGGTGCAGGGCGTCGCCTCGACGATCCTGGGCTGCAAGCAAATCTCTGATAAGCCCTACCAAGGCTCCCTCCTCTTGTCTCACAGGCGGAACGGGCTGAGCTTCATGAACGCGAGGTTCCTGACCTCCAGAAGGTACAACTCTAGAGGCCGCTCCAGAGTCCTGAGACTGCTCCTCTTGTTGCTGGGGTTCATGCTGGGCTTCTCCTGGCTGATCGGCACGTCCGGGAACAGTGCCGCTGAAGAAGATGACAGGGGGAAACGATAAGGAAGGACAGTGAAAGAGCAAGGATGCATGCAAGTGACCGAATCAAGATTCCCAGGGAATAGAGAGTACGAGCAGAGATCAAGGGAGATTACTGATTGAGACATCTACCGGTAACCCTCACATTTCTTGAATTTTCAAGACCTGCATGGGCCACCACTTAAACCGTGTAACGCCCCAGAACCAGAATACTGGAGAGCGGGGGCATACACAGCCAGCTACGTATATCGAACTGGAAAACACCTCGGTATACGGTCACGGCTGTCTAGAAATATGAGAGTTAACTACAAGCCATCAGTCTCCTAGGGTCATTAGCAAGCCTATTGTCTCAATCTCAAGCAAGTGTTAAGATTACAAGATGTCTGAGCATCAAATATATAGATACAAGGCGTCCCAAATATTACATATTGGATGATCAAGCAGCTAGTCTTACAAAATGTCAGGACTAGCAAAGAGTACATCATACATGATCAACCCTAGGATCTGTTCATCATGTTTACAGCATCAAGAAAATGTACATACGAGCTAACAGGTGCTCGCCGGCAAACGCCTCAAAAGAATATTTAATTTACATATAAGTGAGCGGTACAAAAATAGAAACCCACTCTTGGCCCCGGTTTCTTCTAGTTGACACCATCGGGCTGGAACTGCGGTAGATCCTCGGTAGCTGCTCCGAAATCTGGCCATACAAAACCAGCTGGGTCAGACCCCAGAAAGAGCAAGTGCCACAAAGGAGGCCATGCACAAGAACTAAAACCAGCATATCAAGTCGGAATGGAAATAAAGGTACAAGAAAGAAATACATGCAATAGGGCGATAACTGGTCATAACATGAGAATATTCCGGTCTCCCAGGTTACAACCCTTAAACCAAACAAGGACCGGGATTGTAACCTTTCGCCTGAATAACGCATGCGCTAGACCATTTATCTAAAAATAAAACAAGCATGCTCGGGATGAGAGCCAGGTACAGGGACTAGATCAGGCCTAGGCAAGACTAGGCAAGCAAGACAAGGCTAGACAAGACCAGACGCCAACCATTTCACAACGGCCAAGCAAGTCCTACGGCTTGATAAATTAACTAACTAGGGTTGTCACAACCTAGTTACTAGCAAGATGCAATGAGATGTTCCTATCAGCCACAGGCCCTGCAGACTATCCAGGCTACCCAGAACGCAAGCAAGGAGCTGGGTTCAGGTGGGTACATTGTCCGAGAGACAAGTGTACCCTCAAGTACCATCAAGGGGTGCAACACCTAACAGTGTGCTGGAATTGTGCCCTACTCGTCGGCAAGCATCAATTCCCAAGGCCGCCCAGGTAACGGGATTGCCTGTAGCCGGGAAATCTCCATGTTCTAGTTTTGAGAACTAATCATTTACCTAGTCCGAATTCATGTGAACCTCTGGCCGTGGTACCCAGATGTTCACGTCCTAGACATGATGCAAGACTGGACCAGTAGATTAATCAAGCACAAGATGCACACCCACGGTGTCAAGTCACGTAGCAAGTCAAGTAAGCCTGCCTCAGCAGCTCAAGTTGTCAAGTTATCATATTATCATGTCCTGTTACAAGGAAGTGCGCCGCCGCGGGCCACTAGCAAGTTGTCAAGTTAACAGGTTCCAGTTATATAGTTCTAGTCACAATTTATGAAAAGTCAACTCAAATCATGTCAAGATCAAGAAAATGGCAAAACTCCAAGTTGTGTCAAAAGTGCCAAGTCGAGCCAAGTCGTGACGTGGGGAACAAAATCCTTGAAGCTCCAATTCATTAAAATAAAACCCAGAAATAAGCAGATACTGGGGGCACAAGGGATGCAGGTACACCAGGGCAGGCCAGGGTGGCAACACACTAGAGTGTGCCAAAAGGGAGGTTGACAACACTCTAGAGTGTGCCTAGGTTGAGGGCACTAGAGTGCGCCTAGTAGGCAGCACCCTAAAGTGCGCCTACCATGCTCACTGAAGTGCGCCTAGAATAAGGCCGGCCCAAGTGCGCCTAGGTCATGGGGAATGAACCGCGCCTAGTTCATAGAATGAACTGCGCCTAGTCCATAGAATGAACTGCGCCTAGTCCATAGAATGAACCGCGCCTACCACTGATGGGACAGTTTGGCGCCCAGTCTGATGGGACAGATGGCGCCCAGTCTGATGGGACAGATGGCGCCCAGTCTGATGGGACAGATGGTGCCTAGTCGAGGATGGCCGGCCAACTGCGCCTAATCAAAGGAGAAGTAGGCGCCATTGGCCCACCGCGCCTAGTTCACAAAATAGGCGCCATCGGCCAAGTCGAAGAGAACAGGCGCTATGAAGCGTTCTGTTTGGAAGAGGCGCGCAGCGCTAAGGAGCGTGCGGCCAAGAGGCGCACTTGCAAGGGCAAGCGGCCAAAGTAGGCGCCATCGGACCTACGCAGGGGAAATAGGCGCCATCGGCTACCACAGAGTCATCTTCTTCCCAAGGAAGAACACCATGGCCGAAAACTTAGCAACATCACAACTCGGCCATCCGAGCTCCAAATCCAAACTTCCAAGGGTCCATCTTGGGTGAAATTTGATTCTCTACCACATGAGCACATCAAATCCCACCCAAGATCGGCCAAAACACATCAAAACATGTAAAATCCGAAAATGTAAAGTACAAGATTCAAGCTCCACAAAACTCCAAATCCGAGAATACAAAGAACTAAAGTTACTCCCAATGAGCTAAGCTAAGTGATGAACTCATGAAAGTGGATTCTCATGTTTGGCAAGATGCAACTTGCCTCTCTTCCACTAGGGTTTGGAGGATGGAGGAAGAAGGGGGTTTCTTGGTGGGGGAAATAAATGAAAGTAAATGTGAGGAGAGAGAGAGGGGAATGGTATTAAATGGTGGTGGTGGGGTGAGCTTGAGGGGTAGTATAGGTTAGGGTGGTCCAACAATAAACCAAAATAGAACCAAACCATGCTAAACCAAGTCAAACCAAGCCAAGTCTCCTCCAAAATAAAACCGAGCAAAATACGAGAAGCCAGGAATACTGCAAGTACAGAAAATTAAAATACATGATAAAATCAAAATACGCACAAAATACGAAATACGAGAAATGGGGGTGACAAATTATCATCATTACCTGACACAAATCAAATCTGCTGACAGCTGACAGCGCGGAGAACGAGACGACCGTTCGTTTAATCGTGCAGCACGGCGCTCGAGGACAGCTGGCAGTGCAATCCATGTTGGCGCAATTCATGTTAGCGCAATCCATTCCTGCGCAGTCCAAGTCTGCGCAATCCAATGCCAGCACAATTCAGGTTATGCATTTTATCAACATAAATGACAAAATACACGTGGCATTCATGCCATCATTTGTTCATTACGTGGCAACCGTCTATACACGATCATGCGCATTTTAATCAAATGATGCCATGTGTCCAAGACAGTTGGCCCATGATCCAGCAACTGCCTGCGCAGTCTACTGTTGCGCAATCCATCATGCGCAGTCTAGAATAACTAAAAGTTAGTTATTTTTCAGAACTCTATAAATAGAGTTTCAAGTCTTCATTCAAAGGGGGATCAGAGATCGGAGATCAGATCATAGAGAGATCAGACTTTAAAGTTCAGAGAATCCAAGAGTTCTTGCCCAAGTGCTGCTGCATTCTTCCGAGGCTTTTTGCCTTCAACTTCCGAGGCTTTTTGCCTTCAATTCCAGAGTTGTCTTCAACTTCAGAGGCTCCGTCTTCAGAGTTCACATCGTCCAAGGGATAAAGCAATCGTCATCTAGATTGGATTCCTACAGTTGTACCATTCCCAGAATTCAAATTGTAATCTTTTACAAAGTTTGTATCAATAAAGTTCTACACTTTTGTTTTTGCAAACATTGAGCGATGTCATTTTATTCTTTTCTTCTTCTTGGGATTTTTGAGTATTGGATCTTGAGACATATATAGCTAGAACTTACGAAGAATAGAGTACCATACTTCAACAAATAGATGTTGACTAATTGGTTCATATACTTGTTGTCTAAAATAAGTGTAGGAATGTTGCAAGGTAAAACAATGTATCAAACACTATATCGAAACCAAAACCCAATATGCAAATCCAAATTAATACGAAAATACACAAGTGTATGTAGGAGATTAAGTGTACAGAGGTAAAATACATATATACATGCTTGGGGGTGTCCACGTGTCCAACAAATGGACACAAAGTGTCCAAAACCTCACGAACACACTGTATCAGTAAACACATGGTCGTAATGTGTCTCCGTGTCCATTTTGGACACGAAAAATACCTCAATTAGGGTTAGGGTTTACCTTCAGTCTCCTCGCGGTGGTGGAGGACGAGGAGGAGGACAAGTTCGGTGGTGGAGGAGGAGGGAATTAAGTGTACAGAGGTGAAATACATATATGCAAGCTTGGGGGTGTCCACGTGTCCAACAAATGGACACAAAGTGTCCAAAACCTCACGAACACACTGTATCAGTGAACACATGGTCGTAATGTGTCTCCGTGTCCATTTTGGACACGAAAAACACCTCATTTAGGGTTAGGGTTTACCTTCAGTCTCCTCGCGGTGGTGGAGGAGGAGGAGGAGGAGGAGGATCTCCCGGTGGAGGAGGAGAAGGGGCTCGCGGTGGAGGAGAAGGCGGAGAAGGGGCTCGCCGGAGGGAGGAGAAGGGGCTCGCGGTGGAGGAGGAGGATGAGCGGCGCCGGAGGGAAGGGGGTCGGGCTGTCGTCGAGGTTGGGGAAGAGGGGCGGGAACAAAAAATTTGGGGAGAGGGAGAAATGAAAATTCGAACCGAGGAAGCCCTATTTAGCGGAAGTTAGCAACGTCCGTAAATACGTCGCAAAGCGTCGGCCTTCCTTTAATATTCGGCGACGTCTTAATATTTGCGACACTAAACGTCGCTAAATTAATAAAACTAGCGACGTTTTTCGATAAATCAACGACGTTGATTTTTATTACACTAAAGGTGGTCGCAATATGTCGCTGTTGGTCGCTATCAGCGATGTTGTCACGCCCCAGTACCGAAATACGGAGACGGACTAGGCCAGCTACTCCATATGAGGTACGTAACGTCATACGACGATCGTGGCTGTCGAGAGACTAGGGGGTACATGCTACAATCAAGTCTCCTATGGTCCTCCAGAGTTCTATGTCTCAATCAATCAAGTCACATCAGCAATTAAATGAACATTAAAGATAAAGCAGTAAGGCGTCCCCGACGCTTCATCAAAATGGTCATGAGAGACTAGCTTTATAATTTAGCTATCTCGGAGAGTCAGAAGTACAAAATTGTACACAGCTGCAGTCTGTTTAATTACAATTATGTACTGACACAAAATATCAAGTAATCCGGCTAACAGGTGCCGGTGGCTAAACGCCGCACAAAGTATAAGCAGGAGTGGTGGAGAAGAAACCCACTCGAGTCCCCGAACCGCCATGCTCCTAGTATGCACCATGGATGTCAGGGAGGAAGATCGTGTCCTCTGGCTCTGCTACGAGATCTGGCCAAACAAAACCAGCGGGGTCAGCCCCGAATAGCAAGTACCGCCAAAGGGACACAAGAGTTAAGATTAAAAACCCAGTTAATAGAATGATTGATAATAGCAATACTTATGCTACTATTATAGGGTAGCGCAACATCCTCGAACCCATATGGTACCCTTATAACCAAACAAGGACAAAAGGTGCCGCATGGAGTCGGGACGTGTCGTACTCTATAACTTTCACATAAGTTTAAAGGTAGAAACAATAAAATCTCCTGATCGTGACTTCGGTCGATAGCCTATCGTAGCACAATAACCAGCCCAACAATCAAACAAGAACATGGATTGGATCATGTACCATGATAGACCATGTTCCTCAGTCATTCACAGAAGTGACACTTCACAACCAGAATAAGTCTTCCGTTCATAACTTCGGTCCACAGCCTGTCATAGTATGATAACCAACCCAACAATCAAACAAGAACATGGGTTGGATCACGTATCATAACAGTCCGCTTCCCTCAGTTATTCGTGGAAGGTAATAGGATACAAGCAAGTCGTTTTCGCGGCCAATCAAGTCTACGAGTTTCTAGTGGGACGAGGTTATCCTCGCGTCATGTTATTTCAAAATCCTCAGATTGTATCTTTCCAGCAAGGCTAGCCAACCCAGGAGTTCGCGTAGACAGATATTATTGAGCACAGGTCCTTCGTAAGGCCACATTGCCAAGACATATAATATATAGCAGGAATTAATCGGATACAGTCGTCCGCTCGTTGCAGATGACACAGTATCCGTAGAGACCAGCCGGCGCGTCAAGACAATATCTCAAGGCGGCTGATGTAACACGATCTCGGGATTCTGCCCTCCCCATGCATCTAGTATATTTAGTTGCCTAGTTTAACCCTAGGTTAAATCTTGGACTCACATGCTGTGGCCTGCATGATTATCCTCCTAAAAGTCGTACTCAAGTACGAGTACCCCAAGAGAGGATCCATGTCAGTCAGTATGCCAACATGTTCTACCCTCCTTAGTGTAATGCATCATTGCAAATACGCCATGTGAAGTTACGAGTCATTTGTCGAGCATGAACAAGAACTGGGACATTCAGGCACATGTATCGGGTAGGAATACTTTGTTCACCGGGGTCACATTAGTGCTCATATCATGCTCAGGACAAAAGACGTAAGGATATATAGCTTACACAAACATTTACATATATATACATACAATATAATATATATAAAAATATGAAATATAGGGGAGTCCAGGTCAGAGCGCGCTGGGTCAGAGTGCGCTGGGTCCAAGCGCGCAGGGTCAAAGCGCGCAGGGGTCCAAGCGCGCAGGGTCAAAGCGCGCAGGGGTCCAAGCTCCTAGCGCCAAAGGGCGCTGGGCCACGAGAGAGTTGCGCCCATCGCTAAAAAGCGCTGGGGTCAAGCGGGCTGCGCGCGCCAACTGCTACAAGGTCATCTCCTTCCTCTTGGCTGAGAGCAAGAATACCATGAGCCCTAGAACTTCTAAGGACCATAAAATCCTCATCCTAAGCCCAAATTGGGACTTCTATAGGTCAAAATGGGGTAGAACAAAATTCTCTACAACATGGAACACTCAAAAGTTAAAAATAATGAAGTTTGCTAGATCAAAACCAAGAAAATCCGAAAATGGTTAAAACTTAGATCTACAAAAATTAAAGCTTCAAAATGGAAAATTTCAAGTTCTAAACTAGTATAGAATGAGGAGAAGAACATATTTTGACAAATAATTTTGTAAGAAAACATGAACAAAATTTATGGATCCATCTTTTGAGCAAGTTGGCACTTGTCTTGGTTGGTGGAGGAAATAAATGAAAGGAAATAAATGAGAGGAGAGAGAATGAGATGAGTTATATATATAGAATCTTGAACCCAAGGGTTCATGATGAACCATTGGTGAACCAAAAATAGGTCACCCAAATGAGCCAAAACTGTAGGCCCAAATACAGAAAATAAATTACGAAATAATATTTTGTCGAATATTTTGGGAAATGCATGAAGAGATACAGCATAATAAATATCATATAAATATAAGGTAAATACAATTTATCGATTTACGTATTAAAATACGTATTCCAGGATCGGGGAGTGACATCTCTACCCTTCTTAGAAAAATTCTGTCCTCGAAATTCCAGCCAAGACAGGATAGTGAAATCAGGGCAAGCAAGGCACAACCATATACAAGTTAACTATCATAGCAGTTATTATCATACATCACAAAGTGCCAAACAAGCAGGTGCAGATAAGCATGGAATCGTGTCAATAAGGCGTAAAAATATACCTCATTAGTCAAACAAATGCGGATACCGAGATCTGATCTCGTCCTTGCGCTCCCAGGTTGACTCTCCCGAAGAGTGATGGTTCCAAGAAACACGGACAAGGCTTATCGTCCGATTCTTGAGTACCTTCTCTCGCCGGTCCAAAATAGACACGGGTTGTTCCTCGTAAGTTAGGTCGGTACCAACGACTAACTCAGAATGATCGAGGACATGACTCGGATCCGGGGCATACCCACGTAATTGGGACACATGAAACACATCATGTATGCTAGTTAACGAAGGCGGAAGGGCAAGTCGATAAGCCACATCGCCTACCCGAGCGAGAATCTTAAAAGGACCAACGTATCTTGGACTAAGCTTTCCTCGGGTTCCAAATCTGATGATACCCCGAGTAGGCAAAATCCGCAGAAACACTTGGTCGCCAACTCTAAACTCTAAAGGCCTACGATGCTGATCTGCCCAATGACGATGTCGGTCCTGTGCAACTCGAAGGCGCTCTCTGACCAACTTAACTATCTCCATAGTCTGCGTGATCATCTCTGGCCCCAACAACTTCCGTTCTCCGACGTCCTCCCATGCCAAAGGGGACCTGTACTTCCTTCCGTACAATGCTTCGAACGGGGCCATCTGAATGCTAGCCTGATAGCTGTTGTTATAGGAGAACTCCACTAGATGAAGGTGATCCTCCCAAGATCTGCTAAAATCCAAGGTACACGCCCGTAGCATATCTTCTAACGTCTGAATGGTTCTTTCTGATTGTCCGTCAGTTTGTGGATGATAAGCAGTACTGAATCTTAACTTGGTTCCCAAACTTTGGTGTAAGCTCCGCCAAAAATGGGAAGTAAACTGCGTATCCCGATCTGATACTATACTAACTGGAACACCGTGCTGCCTTACTATCTGCTTCATGTACATTTCTGCTAACTGCTCAGTAGTCTGTCCAACTCGAAAGGAAAGGAAATGAGCGACCTTCGTGAGTCGATCTACTATTACCCAGACTGCATTCTTACCAGTCGGGGATCTAGGTAAACCGGTCACAAAATCTATCGTGATGTGCTCCCGTTTCTATTCTGGGATAGGAAGCGGCTGTAGCAATCCTGCTGGTCTCTGCTGCTTGGCTTTCATCTGCTGACATACCAGACACTTGGATACAAATCTCGCTTTCTCTTTTCATGCCATTCCACCAAAAGAACTGCCTGATATCTCGATACATTTTCGTTCCTCCTGGCTGAATGGAGTAAATAGAACTATGAGCTTCGGACATAACTTCTTGCCGAAGGTCTCCACTCGGTACACAGAGTCTGTTTCCAAACCTGAGCGTACCATCTTCATGAATCAGTACTAACTCCTTCCTACGGCCTGATTCACACTCCGACCGTAATTTCTGAATCTGTGGATCTCCTGCTTGTGCTGCTCTTATCCTCTCTACTAAGGTTGACTGAATCTGCATACTGGTCATTCTTCCTATATCCCTTGGCAAGACTACTTCGATTCCCATACTCTGAAGGTCTTCTAAAATATGCTTCTGCGATGTCAAGATAAAGGCACTGTCTCTCCTACTCAGTGCATCTGCAACTATATTCGCCTTGCCTGGATGATACTGAAGATCTAAATCAAAATCCTTCAGCAGTTCTAACCATCTTCTTTGCCTCGTGTTCAAATCTCGCTGCGTGAATACGTATTTCAAACACTTATGATCAGTATAGATCTCTACCCGATCCCCGTATAAGTAATGCCTCCACAACTTGAGTAAAAACACCACAGGTGCTAACTCCAAATCGTGAGTCGGGTAATTCTTCTCATGGTCTCGAAGCTGCCGAGACGCATATGCTATCACCTTTTCGTGCTGCATTAATACACATCCAAGACCCTTCCCTGATGCGTCATAATATACGGTAAAGCCTTCCGTTCCTACTGGAAGCGTCAAGATCGAGGCTGAGATCAATCTCTTCTTCAATTCTTCAAATGATGCCTGACAGCTAGCTGACCAAACAAACTCTACGTCCTTGTGCGTCAAACGCGTTAAGGGCGCAGAGATCTTGGCAAAGTCCGCCACGAACCTTCTGTAGTAACCAGCTAGTCCTAAGAAACTTCGTACTTCTGCAACCGTTCTCGGGACCGGCCAATGCTCTATGGCCTCAATCTTCTTCGGATCCACTGACACTCCTGCCCCAGAAATTACATGTCCCAGGAACAAAATGTGGTCTAACCAGAATTTACACTTGTCGAGCTTCGCATAAAGTTGATGATCCCTTAATGTCTGCAAGACAGTCCTAAGATGTTTCTCATGCTCCTCTTCACTGCTGGAATAGACAAGAATGTCATCTATGAACACCACCACAAATTTATCCAAATACGGCAGAAAGATGCGGTTCATTAAATCCATGAATACTGCGGGGGCGTTGGTTAGTCCAAAGGGCATTACTAAAAACTCATAATGCCCATATATAGATCTGAATGCTGTCTTCGATATGTCTTGCTCCCGGACTCTTACTTGATAGTATCCCGACCGAAGATCGATCTTGGAAAAGACGCTGGCCTTGCTCAACTGGTCAAACAGGTCATCAATCCTTGGTAGTGGGTACTTATTCTTCACTGTTACTGCATTCAGCTTGCGGTAGTCGATGCACATTCTCGTCGACCCATCCTTCTTGGGAACTAGAATCACTGGCGCGGCCCAGGGCGATTTACTGTCTCGGATGAATCCCTTAGACTTCAACTCTTCCTCATGTTGATACAACTTATCCTGTTCTGACGGCAATATTCTGTAAACTCTGTCTGCAATAGGCCTCGTTCCAGGGTTCAACTCAATGCTAAATTCTACCTCTCTGACTGGGGGTATCCCTGGGAGCTCATCAGGGAAGACGTCGAAAAAATCTTCGACCACTCTCGGAATCTGTCCTGCTGAGATGACGCCTCCGGCCTGATTCTTCAAGGTTCGAGTAAAGATGAACTGTTCCATCCGAGGAACACTGAATATGACCCTACCTCCTCTACAATCAATTGTCGCATGACTGTCTCTCAACCAGTCCATGCCAAGAACAACATCAAAATTCTCCATAGGGAATTCAATCAATGATGCGGACAGTAAATGCCCACACACCTCTACCGGACATGAAAAGCGCACTCTGCTAACTTCTACGAACCCATTACCGGTGAGTATATCCATCCTCTCCGGCAATGCCTCAAACACTGTCCAATCCGTGTAGCATATTGTGCAGAGATGAATGAATGAGTAGCGCCTGAATCAAATAATACTACAGCGGGAAATGAGGTGACGAGAATTTTACCTGCCACCATGTCACTAGACGCTAGAGCCTCTCCCAAGGATAATGTGATAGCTTGGCCCTGTCCCCGCGGAGCTCCTTGTTGCGGCCTTCCTCGACCATGTTGTTGCTGCCCCTGAGGGCCTCCGGCTTCCTGTGCTTGGCGAAACATCTGAGCCTGCGTTGGTAGACGCTGGGCTAAGGGCCTCACTGCTAATATTGGCCCTCCACTCGGGGTTGCCACCGGAGATGGCAACGCTGGAAACTGCTGAGCTGGCCCTCCTGGCCTCTGCATCATAGGACAAGTAGAAATACGATGGTCTGAACTACCACACCTCAAGCATAAGCCATTCGCTGACCGACACACCTCCCTCGTGTGCCCTGCCTTCCCACAGAATGTACAGCCCTGGGGTGCTCCCTGACGCTGCTGTTGGTTCCTCGACTGCTGATGCCGAACTGGCGCTGTATTAGTTGACACGGCTGTCCTCCGTGGCGCTCCTGCATCATGAATACGTACACCGGGTGCTGGTGCCGATGTTCGCTACATTACTCCTCCTCCAACCTGGAAATGAGATCTCTTCTGACCTCATGTCCTCGATGCCAACCTCTGTTGGGTAAGCTCGTGCCTCCGAGCGGCCGTCAAAACAGCATCAAACGTCTGGTAGTCGTGTCCCTCCACAAGCTGTAGTAGTTCCAAATGAAGTCCCTGCTGAAACCTTATAGCTTTCTCTGGCTCCGTTGCCACCATTGCTGGTGCGAAACGGCACAATCTGCAGAACTCTGCTACATACCCATCTACGATCTTGCCTGCTTGCTTGAGACTAATAAACTTCTGCTGGAGCTCATATCGAGCTACTACGCCAAAATACTTGGCCTTGAATCTTTCACTGAAGGTGGTCCAACGAACAGGGCATCTTATACCAACTTTTTCTGATGCCCACCAGTCGCGGGCAAGATCCTGAAGTACTAATTTGACCTGATCAACCTTCTCATCATCTGGAACCTTGGCTGCCACAAGAATGGCTTCGATGTCTTAAATCCATGCATCCGCAGTGATGGCATCCTCCGTGCCATCAAAATACCTCGGGTTCAAGTGACGAAACCTTCCTGATGCTCCCGAGTCAGCCCCGGCACTCCTCTCAAGAGCTAACTGAATCCCTTGGTTCAGCAACACGTTCTGCTCCTGCTGCTGAGTCTGTTGCTGTTGGTGAGTGACAAGAATCCCCCGGAAGATCTCCAGGAGTGCTACGGCATCTGGTACTGCCGTCGCTGCTGGTGCTGCAGGAGTTTCAATAACCTGCGGCTCCACTGCCTCTGGTTCCACTTCTGCTCGTGTCTGCCCTGGGGAAGGTTCTCTCCCATGTTGGTGCCCAGTCGAGCCGTGCTCTGGCTGCTCTTCCTCATGGGCCTCACCCGCTACTGAAAATGAAGCACCCCTATAGAGAAAGATATAAGATTATCAAGTCCGAACGAGGAAGATTTGGAGGATGTAAGTCAGGTTAGAGATCAAGGCAAGGACAGAGAATTCGAAACAGAATTTCAAGGGGAACAAGTTTTGATTGAGACTCCTAATAATTTGCAATACCCCACAAGTCTGAAAAATAGACCTGCATGGGCCACCACTAAAACCTTGTCACGCCCCAGTACCGAAATACGGAGACAGACTAGGCCAGCTACTCCATATGAGGTACGTAACGTCATACGACGATCGTGGCTGTCGAGAGACTAGGGGGTACATGCTACAATCAAGTCTCCTATGGTCCTCCAGAGTTCTATGTCTCAATCAATCAAGTCACATCAGCAATTAAATGAACATTAAAGATAAAGCAGTAAGGCGTCCTCGACGCTTCATCAAAATGGTCATGAGAGACTAGCTTTATAATTTAGCTATCTCGGAGAGTCAGGAGTACAAAATTATACACAGCTGCAGTCTGTTTAATTACAATTATGTACTGATACAAAATATCAAGTAATCCGGCTAACAGGTGCCGGTGGCTAAACGCCGCACAAAGTATAAGCAGGAGTGGTGGAGAAGAAACCCACTCGAGTTCCCGAACCGCCATGCTCCTAGTATGCACCATGGATGTCAGGGAGGAAGATCATGTCCTCTGGCTCTGCTACGAGATCTGGCCAAACAAAACCAGCGGGGTCAGCCCCGAATAGCAAGTACCGCCAAAGGGGTACAAGAGTTAAGATTAAAAACCCAGTTAATAGAATGATTGATAATAGCAATACTTATGCTACTATTATAGGGTAGCGCAACATCCTCGAACCCATATGGCACCCTTACAACCAAACAAGGACAAAAGGTGCCGCATGGAGTCGGGATGTATCGTACTCTATAAGTAGAAACAATAAAATCTCCTGATCGTGACTTCGGTCGATAGCCTATCGTAGCACAATAACCAACCCAACAATCAAACAAGAACATGGATTGGATCATGTACCATGATAGACCATGTTCCTCAGTCATTCACAGAAGTGACACTTCACAACCAGAATAAGTCTTCCGTTCATAACTTCGGTCCACAGCCTGTCATAGTACGATAACCAACCCAACAATCAAACAAGAACATGGGTTGGATCACGTATCATAACAGTCCGCTTCCCTCAGTTATTCGCGAAAGGTAATAGGATACAAGCAAGTCGTTTTCGCGGCCAATCAAATCTACGAGTTTCTAGTGGGACGAGGTTATCCTCGCGTCATGTTATTTCGAAATCCTCAGATCGTATCTTTCCAACAAGGCTAGCCAACCCAGGGGTTCGCGTAGACAGATATTATTGAGCACAGGTCCCTCGTAAGGCCACCTTGCCAAGACATATAATATATAGCAGGAATTAATCGGATACAGTCGTCCGCTCGTTGTAGATGACACAGTATCCATGGAGACCAGCCGGCGCGTCAAGACAATATCTCAAGGCGGCTGGTGTAACACGATCTCGGGATTATGCCCTTCCTATGCATCTAGTATATTTAGTTGCCTAGTTTAACCCTAGGTGAAATCTTGGACTCACATGCTGTGGCCTGCATGATTATCCTCCTAAAAGTCGTACTCAAGTACGAGTACCCCAAGAGAGGATCCATGTCAGTCAGTATGCCAACATGTTCTACCCTCCTTAGTGTAATGCATCATTGCAAATACGCCACGTGAAGTTATGAGTCATTTGTCGAGCCTGAACAAGAACTGGGACATTCAGGCACATGTATCGGGTAGGAACACTTTGTTCACCGGGGTCACATTAGTGCTCATATCATGCTCAGGACAAAAGACGTAAGGATATATAGCTTACACAAACATTTACATATATATACATACAATATAATATATATAAAAATATAAAATATAGGGAAGTCCAGGTCAGAGCGCGTTAGGTCAGAGTGCGCTGGGTCCAAGCGCGCAGGGTCAAAGCGCGCAGGGGTCAAAGTGCGCAGGGGTCCAAGCGCGCAGGGTCAAAGCGCGCAGGGGTCCAAGCTCCTAGCGCCAAAGGGCGCTGGGCCACGAGAGAGCTGCGCCCATCGCTAAAAAGCGCTGGGGTCAAGCGGGCTGCGCGCGCCAACTGCTACAGGGTCATCTCCTTCCTCTTGGCTAAGAGCAAGAACACCATGAGCCCTAGAACTTCTAAGGACCATAAAATCCTCATCCTAAGTCCAAATTGGAACTTCTATAGGTCAAAATGGGGTAGAACAAAATTCTCTACAACATGGAACACTCAAAACTTAAAAATAATGAAGTTTGCTAGATCAAAACCAAGAAAATCCGAAAATGGTTAAAACTTAGATCTACAAAAATTAAAGCTTCAAAATGGAAAATTTCAAGTTCTAAACTAGTATAGAATGAGGAGAAGAACATATTTTGACAAATAATTTTGTAAGAAAACATGAACAAAATTTATGGATCCATCTCTTGAGCAAGTTGGCACTTGCCTTGGTTGGTGGAGGAAATAAATGAAAGGAAATAAATGAGAGGAGAGAGAATGAGATGAGTTATATATATAGAATCTTGAATCCAAGGGTTCATGATGAACCATTGGTGAACCAAAAATAGGTTACCCAAATGAGCCAAAACTGTAGGTCCAAATACAGAAAATAAATTACGAAATAATATTTTGTCGAATATTTTGGGAAATGCATGAAGAGATATAGCATAATAAATATCATATAAATACAAGATAAATACAATTTATCGGTTTACGTATTAAAATACGTATTCCAGGATCGGGGAGTGACAGACGTATTGTGACGCATACTTTTGGAGTCGCTAAATCCAACAAAATTAGCGACGTTTTAATTCTGCGTCGCTAATTTCGTCGCTGATATGACTTATTTTGGTAGTGAACGGTCAGTACGTCTTCTATCTAAAACATCTTTATTATACTATGTAATATGCTGAATATAGATAATTTGAGCTTTAATTATTTTGTTTAGTAACTACCTATATATTCTGTTATAATATACAATCAAGAGCATCTCCAGAGATTTTGATAAAGACATGTAATAATATATTTAAAAAATATGAATAAATAAATTTAGGGCCACATTTTGAAATTCGCACAGGGCATTCAATTATTAAAGACCGGCCCTGATAGTTGATAACTGTTGCAGCGGTTAAAAATTGTTGTAGATAATAGGCAATGATTATAGGAGATTTTTGCAACGTTTCTATAAATAGTTACAAATAGGGTATTATGCAATGGATCTCACGTCAATGCGTAACGGTTACATAGTGTTGTCAATAATATATTTGGCAACGATTAATAAACTATTGTAAATATTAAGTAAAGCACGATAGTTGATAACTGTTGCAACGGTTAAAAATTGTTGTAGATAATAGGCAACGGTCAATATCAAGTACTTTTTTTTTTACCTCCAATGGGGCTCAAACTTCCAACCTCCTGGATCGTATGCCTCCTCTCAACCACTAGGCTACGGACTCATTTGTATGTAAATTCTTATATATATGATATATATGTACTTATATCATTCATCAATTGAAGCTTTTGGATCGGTGTTAAATATTAAGTATCTAATATTTTTTGTTAGTGAACAAGGAACCAATTAATACGAGTAATTCTAATGCTTAAATTCCTATTGTGTATAAAAAAAAAATTCAAATTGTACATTGAATTTGCAACGACTATAAACAAACTGTTGCGAGATCAATATTCTTGTAATAGTCGTTTATTCTTTTGACAATGATTATCATAAATATTGTTATTAAACAAAAAAAATTGTAACTGGTAGCATAAATTATTGCACAATCATTACAAATAATAAGTCCACTCACAACAGGTTGCAAAAATTGTTGTGCAACTGTTGCTAACAATGAGCCTTTTTCTAAGACTTCATGTAATCGTTGCAAAATATTAATAAATTTTAACAAATACTTGAAATCCTTGCATAACCGTTGCCCATTCAACTCGCTTTGACAACACTTTCTTAAAACTGTTGCTTGACCGTTGTAAAAAAAGAAAAACGTTTATAAACCGTTGTAAAAAAATGTATTAGACAATGGTTAATCTCTAACCATTATAAATATATTTAATTTAGAAACGGTTATTTCAACCATTATATAACTGTTGTAAATTATAGTTTCAGCAACATTCTTAAAAGCGTTGCACTAAAACCGTTGCAAAACAGGATTATTTTTTTGTAGTGATATAAAAACATAATAAGGTTGTAAAATTATGTAAAAGAAAACTTATATAATCTCTAAACCAATTGACAAATGTGACTACTACCTCATTTAATTTCGAAAAAGCTAAAAAAAAATAACACCGGTAGTACTTAAAATTATGTCTAAATCTATAAGATTTACGTTCTAAAATGTTAATAATTTGTTAATTATTATTTGCTTTCCGATAAAAAAAATATACTCCTATCCAAACTGCTGACATTGCAGATCAAGCAACAAACATTCACAAACCAAGACAACATGGAATAATAATAATAATAATAATAATAATAATAATAATAATAATAGAGATCAAACAATGAGCTTGTTATTGTTATTATGAAGGACATGCATCCGCATTAAGTTTCTGAAATCATGTTTGACATAATAATTAATTAGGGTTTCAGAAGCCTGCAAGGCGAGACTTCACAGTGTCGACCACCTCTTCATCCATCTGGAAGGCCTTGGCCAGCAGCTGGCTGGGGATGGCGGGCTTCGACGCGAACAGGCTGAGGGGCCCCGACACCAGGCCCGCCGCCTGGCTGTTCACCACCGCGTAGTAGGTGGCCTTCCCCTCCCCGACGTTCTGCTGGAAGTGCATCAGCCCCCTCGGGACCACGAACACCTCCCCTTTCCTCACCACCTTGGAGTACATCACGTTGGCGCACGTCACGAAGCCGACCAGGAGCTCCCCCCTCTCGACCAGTATCATCTCCGAGGAGCGGGGGTGCGTGTGGGGGCGGTTCACCCCGCCCGGGGCGAAGTCGACGCGGGCTATGGACAGCCCGACGGTGTTGAGGCCGGGGAAGCTGAGGACGTCCGCCCGCGTCACGTTCACCCCGAAGACGTTGTCGGTGTCGCCCTCCCTGGCGGTCAGGTCGGAGAAGAAGTCATCCACGACGACTTCGGACGCGGCCTTGCAGGGGAGCCCCGGGCCCGAGCCGGTGCGGTTCGCAGCCTTAAGATCGGCCACGCACAGGTCCTGGAGCGGATCGGGGTCCGAACCGAACGCGGTCGGGACTTTTTGTAGAACTAGTACCATTGACAGAAGAAGAAGAAGATTGGTGGTGGTGGACAACGATGTGGAGCTTCTTGCAACCATCTTACAGTACTCCATGCTCTGTAGAGACTGTGTGTGTGTGTTTTTTCTTTTCTTCTTGAGCGTACAAGAACTACATATATATGTACAAAATGTGTCGTCAAATTAAGACAAGGAGAAATTTCATTTCATAACAGATGATACGCAAAGTGACAACAAGGAGAAATTTCATTTCATAACAGATGATACCCAAAGTGACAGTGATCAACCTAGGGATCCCAGGTGGTTCGGCAATTTGCTATCATATGTAGAGGTGTTTCGATGAAAGAGTCAAAAGTTACCTGCATCCCTATGTTGTATAGGCACAGAAAAATAGTGCATGTATCTATGTCCTTGTCTCTATCCATGCACTAAAGATGATTAAATTATACATATTTGAAAAATGTCCATGTCATGTACACGTATATCATATCTTTATTCATAGTTGTATCCGTGTCTTCGTTGTAGAAGCGTACACACAAAAAAGCCTACTCCATTAGGGCCCCATACCACCAAATGGAGAAGGACGTCCTGCGCAATTAACTAGAAGAGACTGCTCTGTGCCAAGTGCTAACTGAGCGTCTTCGGTCTCTACACAGAGTCCTATGCGCCACTCAAACCGTGATGACTCCTCGATTGGATCTGGCCCTTTCATTATTAAGAAGAGTAGTAGTTATCTTTTCCATCTCGTGAATCCACTTTATGTTAGAATTGTTGTCACCAAATGTCCATACAAACCCGAAATCGAAGAAAAGGAGCAATATCGCTTGGTCCTCCTCTAGCTTTACGTACTTCTAAGCACATAATATCATCGACGATCTTGTCAAATCTATTTAGGTGATTGAGAATATATGGTTCCTTTCCTACATGCATAAACTGTTGAGTTCCTTCTTTAAGTATAGCTTGTTAAACAGTGACTTTGTCATGTACAAGTCATCTAACTTCAACCATAATTCTGCTACAGAAGTCTCTGAGATCACGTTTACATCACCTCATTGACCAAATAGAGCTTTATCATGCTTTCAGCTCTCTGGTCCATGTTCATGAATCTTTCATCATATCCGAAGGCCTTGCCTTAAGCACCACCTCTTTCACAAGGAGAGCTCTGGCTCATCTCTACCACAAGAAGTTCTATTTTCGTTAAATTTTACCTCAAACTTGATTCTATTAACCTTTCTACTAGTCATCTCAAAATTTCGAAAAAATTCCCCGAATCTTAATGAATCGATCAATTCCAACAAATCCTGATCTAGGAAGATAGAGATCAATGTACCAATATCGTCACCTCCTGTTGACCTTAGATCGATGTTAAAATCCACCCCTAGCTCTTATACAAATTGTTGTGAATTTGAATACACACGTGGAAGCGGCACGACATCACAACAATAACTTTATAATGACGAGTAAAATAATAGGCACAAATTAACCGGACTAATAGCACAAGAACACACAAGATTTATCTGGTTCGGTCAAACTCGACCTATTCAAATTTCCACATTTGCAACAGAAGAAAATAAACTTTATTGAATCAACAAGAAAATCTTACAATGCACACCGCAATAAGCAACCTCGTCATATTCTTCTTTTGAAAAATTCCTTAATTTAATGGCTTCTAGAAACCCTATAAAACAACTCTCTCAATAATTCTATAAGCACTCAAGATCTCTTAACCCACAGTCCCAAAGATCGATAGCTGTAAATAGGTATGATCTCAACTTTTACCTTAGTTGGGTCAATCATAGTCGTCAATATACACCACTTTAGATCTGAACCACACACCATTCTCCTAGGAGCACCAATCGCAGCAGTATATACCCCCTCGACTTACTGGAATAACAAAATGGTACAAAACCGACACACTTGCAGTATTGCCACACTGAATTTGGCCACAGGGTAAGAGCATCCACAGTGGCAACACTCCAAATCATATTCCAAATTACTTCAAACCATACTCCAATAATTAATTTTGGAGTATTCCCTTCATGTTGGTACACAATGGTATAGTCTAAATAAACACTCTAAATTGACAAGTGGCAACACTCCACTTATTTTCCTCCTTATTTTTCTTTAATAATTGACAAGTGGCAACACTCCAAAAAAAGAGTGAAGGAGAAAAGTAAATATGGTGGGCCCGCAAGTAAATATAGCTCAACTAATGAAAATTTACAGAGTCTCTTAGCTTTCTACCATTTTTCAAGTGTGGACAAGAGTCCATTGGAGCCATCAAGTGCTACAAAATTTGGCTAAAGATCAAATATAGCACTTGAAATTAGTCCCATTGTGGATGCTCTAACACTATCAGTGTGCCCTTGACACTATTTCGGCCACAGTGGTGTTGACAGTGTACCAATGATACTGTTTTGGCCGCTGAGACGGTCATGTATCGTGTATCGAGTCCTTCTGGACTCCTCGAACGACGTCCGTCGCATTCTCTAGTGAACTAGAGCAAAATCCAAACACATTGGTGAGGTGTATTCAAAGTTGTTGCTACTAAATAGCGTGTTTTGATCGAGTGGATCAAAAGTTGTATGTATATTTCAGATTGTGCATTATCATATGTGAGCACAGTGAAATTAATCCAAACAATTAGAAGAAGAATGTTGGATTCGTAATTAACTCACCTCAAACGAAGAGTATATATGTTCGGTTTGATGTCTGCATTGCGAAAGCAACATAAAAGAAAGAAATGGGAAGAAAGCGATAAAAGCGGTCTTCACTATTCCTGCAATATAGATACATGCATGTCATTCTAAAAATACTTCTTCTACAATGAATTATCCAACAAACGCATACGTACGAGAGAGAAACCAAACCAATAAAAAAAAATAAAAAGAGGAAAATCTAGCTAGACACGGAGATACGACGTGGATTGGAAATTGCCGGCCTATGTTTTCTGGCGCCTCTGACTCTAGTGTGCGCCTCTAGTTTTGCATTTGCATGAATATACCTAAAAGATGTGATACTAATAGAAATTTTTGAGATTTTACCGATCAAGTTTTTTTTTTTTTTTTTTTTTTTTTATATCTATATTTACTAATTAATATTGTTTATTTAATTTAAAATGGACAATTAAGTAATTATATAGAAGAAAAAAATTAAGACATGTTGTTTGCTCTTTCCCAGTAAGTATAAAATATGTCCAAAGCACTATATTACTAGTTAAATTAAATCTAATTATGTCCAATAAGCTGACTATTTCATTGTTTGCCCAAAATGTATACTGTTCTGCGGATGTGCCAAAACTTGGGCACAACTGAGTAAGTAGCTTAACTTTATCTTTGCTATATGTACTTTTCCTTTTTCTTTATCTTTTTTGTTTCTTGTAGCAAAATTCCTTGTCGCAAAAGTTGACCTGGCAAGACTTGAAATACCGGCTCGGCGGCTCTTGCATGTAGAACAGTACAATGAGAATGTCCTGGAATTAGGGGTGAGCATTCGGTTTATTCAGTTTCAATCAAAGTTTCAATCGAACCGAAATAGTCAAAACCGAAAATAAACCGAAATACTAAAAATTCAAAACCGAAACCGAACAGAAATTAGCCTGAACCGAAACTGAACCGAATAACAATTTGGTTTACTCGGTTTGTTCGGTTTTAGTATTTATATTATTTTATGGGTCGGATCCAAAGTTAGGATCATTGTTAACTTATATTAAAAATTATAATTTTGATTAACACATTTAATATTTCAAAGTTGCGTCCAAAGTTAGATTAGTTGTTAAATTATCAAAATTGAATTTCAAAACATATACATAGAATTGTTTTCAAAATATACACATTTTTAATCACAAAATATGCATAAAATTGAGTATATTTACATAATTGTATAAGTCTTATTCGGTTTTCGGTTTTGGACCGAAACCAAAATCCCAAACCGAAACCGAATAAGGAATTTTAGTATTTTCAAAACCGAACCGAATCTCTTATTTGGTTCGGTTCGATTTTCGGTTCAAAACCGAATAATGCTCATCCCTACCTGGAACTAAGACGAAAGCATTTTGAAGTGAGTATTGTTTGGTAATAATGTACTTTCAGAGTGATGCAAATTGGATTTCATCTTATATTTGTGAACTTTATTTTTCATGTAGAATCTATTATTTGAGACTTGAGAGAGGTTTGAGTCAGAGAACCAAGAACATGCAAAAAAAAGCTCACTATTGCACACAGTCTTTCACAACTCCATCCCACTGCTTTTCCCCAGAAAACCGATACTGAACATTTACACAGCCTGTGGGTAAGCTATAAGAATTACTAGGCCTCTTTGTCACTGATAAATATATTCATCAAAGCACATTCGACAATATTCTTGAGATTTAGCCTCGGGGGAAAATTTGTAGTCTCTGTTAATGACAATTTCTACAGTTTCATGACATGTACTGTACGAGCAGATATGAGCATTTTGATCAGCAAATAGTGTACAAAGGCAACAAACCACAATTTATACGACCTCACGAAGATGATTGTAAAGTGAACACCATTTTAATTACACAGAGAGGTCTTGGCAGCAAGATGGAGAAGGGCCCTCCTATGATGAGCATTCCGGGACTTTTTGTATTTTTGCACGAAACTTGCCAGGTCGATTTCCTTCTCAAGAAGCCTGCTGTGCAGTGCCTCAGATTCCTCCTCTCCGTTGTTCATTGCATCTGTAGAATAACATTTATCATACGCCTATCACATTCTAAATGCATCAAGAATAAAATCTTATGGTGCTTTTCCACTGCTCACCTTGCAACCTATGGAGCAGCGACAATGGAGAATAGAGGCTCAATATTTCATCTCTTTGTTTCTCCAATTCATGCAATTTCTCTTGAGCAGCAGCCAGCTCACTTGTCCGAATTATTGTACACTGTTTGCTCAATAATAAACATAAAATAAATCAATAAATAGAAGGATACATGATCAGAAAATCTTGACCGAATGCTTATCAAAAGAAAAGCTAGCCAAAAGGTTGCATTTATCGTCAAAAGTCCAAGGTGGCAATGCATGATAGAACCCTGTGTGTCATACCCCAGCAGTGTATATAAAATACATCAAAAGATAAACAAGGTACTAAAATCTTGCCTGATTTCTAAGCTCCGATATGCGAGGCTCCTTCTCCAAGTTCTCCCCTGGATCAATAGTCTCTTGTTAGCCTTATAAATACATTGCTAAAGCAGGAAAACAAAAAGGAAAACAACTCAAACAAACTCCTACTTGCAAGCTGAAGTGTTTCCTCCCAAAGTTCACGTCGTAGCTGAAAAAGGATAGGTACATGGAATTCAAACAAGACGAGTAACAATCTATTGAAGGTTAGCCAACAAGAACTTGCAAGATAAATTGAATTGGAAAAAGAAGAAGAATTATTTGATTATATCGATGTTCCCACATAACATATTATTATTTTCATTCTACACACAACACACACAACTAAAAAGTTTGTTGATGCAATTTACATGTATTTAGGAAATCCAGACCATGTACATGATCTACATCATTTGAAATATTCAAAAACCATGTGACTTGGGGATTTTAGTTATTCACCATGCAGCCAGTTGTGTAAATTACAGTAGTAGACAGTTCTAAATCCACAGAAAACTTACAATGTATGTCATGGACTTCCAAAATATAGATTAGAGAAATAAATTTACAGGTCATATCAAATTTGCATATATTGGCATAGGTCCCTGTATAGCTTCTATATGTTGTATACCTTTGTTGGCTTAATCTATAGTATACATGCCACCACCACCCCACCCTATGTTTGTGTAGACTAATAAATGATTGGTTTATGAAGTTATAGGAAACTTCAGTTGAGGCTAAACATGCTTTCTAGGACGAGCATCAGGAAAACTGGGCTTGGACAAAAATATACTTGGATAAAGCAGAACTTATGATATAAAAGGTTGCTAAGTAGCAGAGGAGATGTACCTACTCTATAATCTAGATCCAATACAATGGAGAGAGGATCATTGGAAAAATGAAGTAATTTTATATGAAATATCCTAAAACGTAACAATGTTTATCATGCAACAATGAAATATCCATACAACTGAGTAGCAACCAAGTGTGGAGCATGAAATGTTTTAGGAAAAAAAGTCATTAGCAACTTCTGCACTTACGCTATTCTGGACTTTCACTTGCTCCAGAGAATTGAAAAAGGCTTCATACGTACTCTTGTCAGTTAAAAGCTTCTTCAACTCATCAGTGCTGCCAACATTCAAATATATACACTTCAATATGAAGAATGATCATCACATAGAGCTTATAGATTACAAGTGGAAAAAAGAAAAGAAAATTCATGGACTCAAACAAGTGAACATGCCAAGTTTTACTGGGGTACCTTGAAACTCCATTTGTTCCACAAGAATAGTTCAAAAACTTAATTTCCCAATATTATCGATTCAGTGAAATGGGCCTTGAACTGGGAACAGTTCTCCAAGATATTAGTAATATTATCGATTTAGTGGAATGGGCCTTGAGCTTGGTAATATGGGTTTTTCACCGGCTTTGGCGTATTTTTGAACAGACCGTTGAAAATTCATGCTTGTTAATTTTTTTGAGGCACTGGTTTTGGTCGGCTCAAAAATCCCCCAAAACATGTGTAATGTATTTTTGGGTGTCTTTATAAACACCCCAAATCGGTGAGTTTTGAGAGATTTTATTTTTATTACATTTATATCATCACCAAAAATATATAAATCTAACTACTAATAACTAACCCTATTTTCTCTTTCTGTGTTTCTCTCACGGCTAATCTTCCTGTGGCTGCTCTTCCTGGTAATATTTATATATGGATATAAAGGTAATTTTATTCTTATAAAAAACTTTCAGAACTGTTCGTTAATGAATTACCAAGCATGGGTCGGACTGATTTAAAAGTCGCTACTTAAACCACCCAAAACTGAACCTCTCATAACTGTTCATAACTGGTGCTCTAAAAAATACCTCATAACCGCTACCCCCACAATTACCAAGCGGACCCTTAGGGTATGTTTGGATAGCAGGCAGTCAGCAGGAACTCCTACATTTCATGGATTTGGGGTTTGAGTTTTCTACTTCCATCATTTGGCTAAACTTGTAATTGTTCATTTCTCTACTTCCTTCCATATTGGCCATTCAAACACATTTTGGAATGAACAGACAAGTACAGGAAAGTCTACATACTTTCCACAGTAGAACTACTACTTCCAAGAAATCCATGCTCTGTCCAAACAGCCTCTCAGCGGAAGACTTTCGAATCTATTTGACCTTTTTATCTACTGGCTCAAAACAAGAAATAAAAAAGGAAATTATTTTCATTATATAAAACTTGCCATTTTTCCATAAAAAGGTTTGTTCTTTATATGTTGTCATTACTCCAATCAACAGGAGATAATAATCCACTTACAACCCAAAAAATGGGAAAAAGAGTACGATTGGGGTTTCCCACATAAAAGTGGAAAGTGGTGATTTCTTTTCTCTCTAGGTTATGCTTACCACTATAATTATTGCACTACAACAAATGATTAATGAGTTAAACATGAAAAAATTAGTGTGTGAATATGACCAATAGACCCTTGTTACAATAGAGGTACTCAAAAAGTTTCAAGTTTCAAAAAAAAACTGGTCTTTTTATGTTGTTTTCAATTCACATTTTTAGATGAGGTAGTCAACATGGGGAGAAACTTTCACTACCAAGATTTAATGCTCAGCTTCATGGTCCAAAAATCTAGTTCCCCATAGGGGAGTGATCAATGTTGTTAAACTCGCGCGATAGATCGTGGGATCGTACTATCCTACGCGTTTTATACGGAGCTTCGAGGCAGATTGGTGGCCGGCGCGGTCATCGGCCGGCGCGGCGAGGAAACGCGTGGGATCTTACGATCCGTGTTACGATCCCACGAGTTTGTGACTTATGATTCATGTATGACATTTTTATATTAAGGTTATTTTGGTTTTTAAGGTTACTTTTTCTTATTTATGTTATATAAATAATATATAATATATATTAAATATAATTTTGTCTTTCTGGTGGGGATCTTACGATCCGTGTTACGATCCCACGAGTTACGATCGTTCCTTGGTAGTATCTCGAGTTTGACAACCTTGGGAGTGATACATGTCAAGGGATGAGGTGTAAAACAACAAAACTTAGTTTTTACTAAGAAATTTGTATTCTTTTATCTGGTTGTTATTTTAGGATAATGAGATCTACGCTTTTTTTCACACCAAGTTGTTATTTATGATTATGTTCTCTTTTTATAGATACCAAGGGTTATTATGAAATGTAAGCAGGAAAGAAATAAGATTTTCTTCTTTCTCGAGAGTCTTGTCTCTTCTAATTTTTCTTCAATAATTCTGGATATCATCCTATCTGGAACATGGGAAGTGGGAACCTATCAATCTATATTACTGTGAATGGTACAAGGGCCTATAACAATAAGGACCTGTCAATTTTAGTTATTTTGTATAGGAAGTTGTTTATCAAGTTTCTTACTCTTTCATCTAGTTGTTATTTTAAAAATAATAAAATCAAGTAGTCATTTAGGATTATGTTATCATTTTGTATACCAACGGTATCATGAAATACAATTGAACAAGGAATAATACTATCTTTCTTCTCAAGAGTCTCGTCTTCATCATTATTTTTCTTCAGAAGTTCTAGAGATCACCCCATCTTGAAGATGGGAACCTATCAATCCACATCATTGTTGCTTTCATCTTCTTCGACTCAAGATGACCAATGCAACGAACACCTAACAAATGATCACCGCGAACCTAAAGCCCCACAATGAAGCATCATTATCCCATGCCGCTGAGATCAAAAAGCTGTCAATTCATGTCAATTCTATTGATCAAAACCTTATTAAAATAAAGGTAACACTTGCTACCAAATATATCCAGACCTATCCTCCACTGCCAGTTTCAACAATTCCTCTCAACTTATTTACCTCATCAAACTCTTCAATAACAAACTCAATGTCTATTCTCAAAAAAAAAAAAAAAAAGATAATGTCTTCTTTAACTGTCTATCTGGTAAACCCCCTGCTTTGCCAACTTCTCCCCTCAAGGCTACCATTCCTTCTCCCTTACAATTGCTAAAACCCCCATTTACTGGTACCTTTCCCTCAATCCAACATCTTTCCAACCTTACTGTCAATCTAAAACCCTCCCAGTTACCAAAACCTTCCTTCAAACCCACCTCTCTACAATCTCATTGTTGACTGCCGACCACCCACTTTACCAACACCTCAAAATTCTGGAAATCACCAAGTGATGCGGACTAACAGGTTCCTATGTTCGAGATGGGGTGATTTCAGAATTTTTGAAGAAAATTTTAGAGGGAGAAGAGAGGAGACTCTTGAGAATGAAAATAATCTTATTTCTTTTCCGCTTACATTTCAAGGTGCCCCTTGGATATTTATAAAAATATAATAGAATCCTAAATAGCAACTTGATAAGAGAAAATCCTACAATCTTGTTATCCTAAAATAACGTCATAAAAGGAATAAGAAACTTGATAAAGAAAATCTTAAACAAATAACTCAAATCATCAACCAAGTCTTTATTGCTGTAGGCATTATCCCTTGGCATGTATCAGGGCATGTTCATAAAAGGGCAATGGTCAACTCTAAACTCTCTTACCGGGGTTAGTCATCCGGATTACATAAGGTACTTTAATATTATTACTCTAGTGTTAGTCGAGTGTGGTTGGACAGTGGGACTCAAGGGTCACATGTTAGTCAATTGAGAATCTGAGATTTTAAATCTCCATAATTGTGTTCTTGTATCTTTCCAAATCTATACTGATTTTCTTTATACCGGACATAACTTGTTTTGCATGTGATCTTTTAATCACATCTTCCCTACTCTATTCTTTTTTCTTTGGTAGAAAACTAAATCCAAATTTCTCTCCTCTATCCCTTCTACCGTTTTAGGGTTCTCTTCGCCATCTTTTTTATGGATCGCATCGACGACAAAAATGATGTTGTCACCTTCGCCATCTTTTTTATGGATCGCATCGACGACAAAAATGATGTTGTCACCTTCGCCGTCTCAACCCACCTCGGCGTCTAGAGTCCTCTTGTGAGGAGCTCCTCTCCACCTTCTCCTTTGCTATGGTCATTGATTCCTCATCCATCGTCTCCGCTATTATGGTCGCTAACGCCAAGTGTTCTTGTAACTTCTTATCCTCATTCGAGAAGCTTGATGAGGCCATAGTCCTCTAGGACACATATTGGAAAAGTAAATTGGGTACATGAGTTCATCACCTTGAAGTCCGACCTCCAACAATGACGGCAACATTAATGGCAGGCCCCACCGAACAGCTCGGACCGATACCCTCGCAAGATTAATGTCTAAGCCGTACCCACCATGTCAAATCACTTCTTCGCTCTCTTCTCGAAATGATCGTTTGTCTACCAACATGCTAGTTTGGTGAGGACAATCATTAAGTTTATATTAGTTTTTTTGATATGATTTTGTCTACCAGCATGGAACTTTATTGTGATGATATACCCGTCCCTATTGTATAGTTTTTAAGAAATAATAGTAATGGTGATGGTGATATATTCGTCATTGTAAAATTTTGATAAAAAGTTTGGATAAATTCATCATTGTAGAAATTTAGATAGCGATTTAAAAACATATAATGGATGTGGTTTCAAAATGATAATCACGACCCCAATTATTGTAAGAATCATTGAGTTTTGCTAGAAAACACTGTGATTTTGATTCTAAAATCACACCCACGCATTGGTTTAAAAATCTAGTTTGACTAACCCCCTTTAACGAATGATATTCCTCGTATTCAACTTAGTGATGTTGCTCAGATATTTGTATTTGGGGACAGGAATGGAAAAAGGAGAAAATTTAAGGGCAAATGGCATGATCCCCCTGATGTTATTGTACGACTTGAAGCTCTCCAGAAAATAGTTGCGAGTAAAGCTGCAGATGTTTTGTACTAGGGCCTTAAAACCAAAATTACTGTTGTAGTAAATTATTTACTACTAAACTCTGCAAAATTTCTCTTTCAAGGAACAACAGTAACAAGACTTATGCCCTTACCCTCCCCAAGAAGGAGTTGCATTCAACGATTCAAGTGAAGTAGATTACAATAAACCTTCATGTCTACTATGTTATGGGAAAATTTGAAACGATTTCCCTCTCACCATCTAACAGATAGAATAGCATAATTATTTCATCTGGTACAAATATGCTATGATTTGGAGGAAAAGAAATCTGCATGAACGTATCTTAGCTTTACTGTTATTTCCTGAGGCCAGAATACCTTTTTTTTACAAGAATAAGCTACAGTTCATATTATGAAGCACTATTCGATTGGAAAAATTTCAAAGATTAACAACTGAAAACAATGAAGATTAAGGTCATTGAAGTTACCTAATACTACTCTATATATAAATTTGAGAAACTTCTCATAATCTTTCTAAAAACCATACAATCTGAAGTCCTTGGCAGTGAGCATTATATAGATATAGCAAATATTATGTAAAAAGAAATTGGAAGTATCTGCGACCTAAATGATTAGGTAACTTCGGCTGTAACCCATAATACTTTAATATGTATGTCGTTTACTTGTATCCACTAATTTAGCGAAAGTGTGAAAGTAAAATTGAAGTCCATATAGCTATGTACATAAGAGAAAAAGATAAAAGTAGAGGATGGATCTTAAACAGCACCGACCTTTTATCCTTCAAGCGAGAGATCACTCCTGCAGCTTCGGAAGGTGAAGGCGGCCCATTAGATGGAGATTGTGTTCGATCTGATGTTCTATTATGGGCATTCATGGTAGAACTCGTGCTGGAGGACAACCCTGGAGAGGGATTTGAAGAGCTCGATGAGCTTCCAAATGGTGAAGGAAACCAAGAATTCATAGTTACTGACAGAACTGGTGTTCCCTTGTCTTGAGCACCTGTGGGAGTTAGAATATCACATAACATTATAGTCCATCAATTTGGCAAACCAAAAAAAAAAAAAAAGGAACTATGTATTCCCACAGTAAGCATACACATAAATCATGATGCATTCTATTAGTGAGTGCATGCAGAATAATGGTTTGGAAGTTGAAAACATCATCAGCTGAGAGGCAGCACAGGATAAAACTGTCCTATCCAACTATAAATGTGTTAACATCTCGGAGATACAAAGCATATCAAACTTGAGGATTAATGGGTAAGGGGGAGACGTAAAACTGGCATAAATGGAATGACTGTCAATTGGTAGTTAGTGATATGAGAATTGGGTTCAATGATGACTTGTGGTTTAAATTTTCTGGAACGTAAGTATATAATGCAGTAAATGGAATTAAAACAGGATGGTTGAAACAATGGACAGATTGAGAAGGATGTTGTCCACAGAATTAAAACATGATGGTTGAAACGAAGGACTGCTTCTTGATTGCTTTGTGAACGCAGGATACCCTGGAATTTTTTTTTAAAAAGAAGTTCCTACAAAACAGCTATAAGACCAGACATTGCAACATGTCCATTAATGAGCATAGCTGATTACTATGCTTAGATGGTTGAAAAATAGGATAAAAATGATGTCTCTTTAGAAGTTGAGGTGGCACCAATTGAGGATAAGATGAGAAAAAATCACCTTAGGTAATTTGAACAAGTGCGGCAACATAGGACAGGGCCTTTATGTTAGCTGAACAGAAGAAAAAGATTCAAATACCCAAGCTTTGTTGTTGTTGTAACAAGGAAGTAAGGTTTATGGAAGAAATTGAAATGGCAGATAAAAAAGAAAGCTCCCATAGAAACAAACACCAGAAACTATTTTCCAAAGAAGAAGTAATTTCCAGATCATTTTATTGGTTCCTAATAGACCCTACAAGAATAGAACCGGCAGACAGAAAATACATGCAAGCATATTTTCTCAAGAAACTGATTGTATATGGACATCAGCCAGACTTCACGGCAATGTTATATGGTTTTATTACAAAGATGTTTTTCCCAATGTTTAAGGATAAAATTTAGAGAGACTTTTCCTAATTCTCCTACATCATCCAACTAGTGGAGCACAAAATGCAAATACTGCTATAATAATCCCACTAACCTTCTTGTCCCACAAGGTCTTTGAGAGTAGAACTTATGACCTTCTATTGTTTAGAAGCCTCTCTTAAGGGAGTATAGATAGGGTGGAGATCCATATGGAGTGAGTTGCCTAACAAGTCTCGGAAGCCTACATTTCACCAACTCAAAGCATTTTAACCAAGTTAAGTCTTACTCCTTACCACTAAAATATATATATGATGTCATCGTGAAGCTAGGCATGTGATATAAATACTTAATTGGTAATGTACTTGTAAAAAAAATCTTTTTACAAATAAATCTCACTTATTTGCACCAAATCCATTTTGTGTATGATTCACCAGGTCCAAATCATCGCTAATTTACTAGAGAAGTTAAATATACCATGCTCCCAAACCCTCGAGAATGAGCAACTAATGAAAGTTGTCTCCTATTTGTCTTATATTATAGGGGGCTTTACAGAACTTTGAGCACCGTCTCCTTGAAATCTTCATTGTAGTTGTTCTCCTTGAGATTAGAATTTTTCATGATCATATGAGGAACATCCTCTAAGGGGTATTTATAGAGTGAACATCCACAAGGAGGTGGAAGGTATCGTGCCAGTAAGGTTTGCTTCTTGCATCCTGGAGGATGCAGGTTTGAGTCACGGAAATCGCCATTCTATCTTTATGGGGATAAGGTTGGGTACATCTTGATCTTCCTCAGATCATACATAAGTGGAAGACTCGTGGCACTGAGATATCCCGATAACTTTCCTAGCATGTTGAATCCTAGATTTGATTCAACCAAACCTTATTTGACCAAGTCAAATCTTATTCCTATCAATTCAATTTAATGACATCATTGTGAACCCATGTGACAATAATTTTTTTTTATGGATTTATATATCCATGAACGAATTAGGAGTACTAATGAAGTTTCTGTTAAGGTGATAATGAATGGATTCAATCTAGATTTGTTGTCTAATTGATTTGGACTTTACAAGTCATAAACAAAAGAGACAGTGCAACTTTGAATATCTCAAGGGATTTATATGCAAAATAATTTTTGGTAATAAATCAATTAACAATTAAATAACTATTACGTGGATAACATCATGATCATACCATAATCTTTAATTGATTAGTAATAAGATTACTTGGTCAAAATGTTTTGACTAAGAAAATTTTTAGATTTCCTAGACTTGCCATGAAATCGTTTTCTTATGGTTCTTCACCCTATAAATACCCTCTTAGAGGAGGGTTGTTATATCACATCAAAAGTTCTAATATCAAGGAGAAGTTGAAGAGAGACTTCAAGAAAATTGTGGTCAAATTTGGTGAAGCTCCATGTAAGAAGAGTCAGAGGCAACTTCAAGTCTTCAATTAGTTGTTCATCGCTCTAGGATTGCAAGAACAGTATATCTAACTTTCTATAGATTAACGATTATATGATATAGCAAGAGCGATCTATTTTTTTTGTTTTCCGTTGCATCAATATGTGATGTTGCACAAAATGCAGCGTTATAATGGAGATTAGATTAGATCATGATCATAGAAAAAACTATTGGTATTGTGGATGCCAACGAACTAACAATGTGCTTCTAATGGTAATTAGGATTAAAGTAGTCCAAGAAAAGAAAATAAGGTAACTTATTAATCCAAATTCTTTCCCCAACATTTAACTTTATGGAACAAAACTCAAATCAAATAAGAAAAGAAGAAGGTTTCTTCTAAAGTCTTACACAAACTTTAACTTCAGGGGAAAAAAAAACTCAAATCCTTCACCAATATAACAGACTTCCACATACTAACTGAACGATAATCCTTTATTCCTAGCAAATCAATACAATTAGTGTGTTTTTATTACATGTAAGTCTGTAATATGTGTGCACATGCCCCAATAATAGTAACTTGTGGGCATGGACACAGGCGACACACTTCGATGCAGACACGGGGTGTCCAACATGAAAACTTGCCCAAAGTGTAGGACACAGATGGGCATGTGCGTTGTGTTGAATACGGACGGACACGAGAAAATTGCATTACTAAGCGGATCCCAACATCGCGTACAGCCTTTCAGGCTGGACTGTGTATAATTTCTTAGGGATTAAGTAGAGCTATCTTCCATGACAAAGATGAACTTCCTACGCTTATGCCGCACGGACACAACACGACACGACCGGACACGGCACTGAGATTGTCGGGTACGGTGCTTCCTTCTAAAGCAGGAGTCGGACCGCCTAACTCGTCGATCTCTAATGATTCATTCGTCTTTCGATCAAAAATTCTCAGAAGTTGACGAATTTCATTCGTTTTCGATCCAACAAAAAGAAAAACTGAAATCGAAACCCTAATTTCATGATTGGAGTAATTGCATGAAAATTCACGTAATATTTAGAAGATATTAACCCTAAAAAGAACCAAAAATTGATGATTTAGGGGTGGTCGAATTCCTCACCTCGTCCTTCTTTTTCTCTTTGGTCTTTGAATTCTTTTCACGGAAGCCGTTAGCCCTTATGTAATATCTGCAAATATGACATTGCTATTGTTTCTGTTTACGACATTAGGATGCAAACCAGTACAAGAAACGCGTTCCGGCTTGTACTCGGTTTGTTTTCTGTACTCGGTTTGTTTTCCATAATGTAAAGTGTTTTTTTCAAATAACAATGAAATTGAAATTGTTTAACAATTTAGAAATTAGTTTTTTATTACCGAAGTATTTATTTTTTAGGTGTCCTTTCTCTAAACCGGACCGTAGCTCAAAGCCACACAGCCGTCCAAGGGGTTTTCGAATCCGAGACCTGTGCTCGGACGCCCCACGCACTACTACTAGACTAGTGTCTTAGGGACTATAACCGAAGTTATTAACTGTTAATTTAATCCGAATATCCATTTTGAACAAGAAAAAATATTTGATAATTTAAAATTTTTGAAATTTGAAACTAGTTTTTTTGTTTCTCGAACTACAGGGGGGGCGGGGGGGGGGGGGGGGGGGGGGGGGCGGGGGGGGGGGGCGGGGAATGAGGGTTATAGCTGTTTGGACATATTTTATAATAACTAAATTTGTTAAATGTACAATGGTCTATTTTTTGTACTTACAAACTTAGTGGTAAAATATAAGGTTGATATTTGAGCTTAAAATTTATAACGGGAAAAAAGGATATCACTATACAGTGACGAGCACTTTAGGAAAAAAAATCATCTTAAATTGATAGATTTCGGGTTTGTTTGAGCTCTTTTAAAGTGCTCAGCACTATATGGTGCAAAAAAATAAACATCTTCTTAGTTTTCTATCCAAATCCAATTGAGCTTCAACATGAAGTTAATCATTATTATACCATTTAATGGCAAGTTTGTCCTTAAAGTAATGGAATTTTTTTAGGTTGAAGAAGATAAAGGAGGAGAATAGTTGAAGGATCTCAGAGAAGAAGGAAGCGGGGCTGGTCCATAGTTTTTGATCTGGATGAACTCTAAAACGATGCACTTCATAGGCAAAATAATTGACATTTTCTCCACAAACTATTTAATTTATTTTTCAAGCAAAAAAATGCAAGTGGAGGAGGAAGTCTGGATCATCAAAGAGACAGAATATAAAATTCAAAACGCTAAATTTAAAAAGCACTAAAAAAATTGTCAAATGATGTCAACCGATAAAGAAAACGACTAACAGGGAAGGCAAGGCAAGAGAAATCATCTCAAGATAATATAGTACTTGTTTTCATTACAGGAAGACATACACACACTGGAGCTGTCTCCAAACAAGAACGAAAGTTGGTGGAAAAGAAAACCTGACTGTTATATTCCTCAACATGATATTAGAAAGATTTGGTTCAGACAGACTGCTATATAATTTATTTCAATATAGTCTATTCAGACTGTTATGTTCCTATAATGTAAAATACAAAGTATATAGAAGAAAATAGGTAGGTATAAAAACATGTACATAGATAAGAAAAGGTTAAGGCATCGTGGTGCCACAAGGCTTCTGCTTATGCTGGATATGGGGTCAGGTCAAGATGTATGTAGTCTTTTTCTCATATATGTAATACGAATGGGATGATTCCGCGACTCAAACTTACATCACCGAGTATAAAAATGAGAAAGTCTAGGGTAGACATGCGCCGTAGATACATTTTGGTTCGTTTATGGATCATAGATAGATAATGGAGTAAGTTTTAACTACGAACTGACCAAAAGTTCTTATATATTTTGAGACAAAGAAAAAACAAAAACAACGATACATATTTTGGGTAACAAAATGTTGGGTTGTAACTGATTTTCGGTTGAGTGCTCAAATGGGAGGTGACAATAAGTTGATAATTTAGTCCCATATAAATTATGATATGGGATAATGTGGTGTAGATAATTGGGATTGGTTCAGGTTTTACAAGAGAATTATTTTTTTAAGTCATATGGGCGCAATTCAATGTCGTACCTCATAGGCCAACTCTTGTTCGGATCACACCGCGTTTCCAGCACAAAAGTCTATGTATCCCATTATCAAGAGAGGTCATCTGAAGATGACATAGTACTTGCACTAAATAAGTCTATGTATTCCCTTGTCAAGAGAGGTCATCTGAAGATGACATAGTACTTACACTACAGGAAGATGCACAATCTTGGCTCATGAATGAAACAAGTTGTAAAGAGAAGTTTGGTTCATAGTTTAGATTTATGTGTAACTTTAATGTTACAATTTCAAGATAGACAAGTACTTCATTGTTATATTCCTCAACAATAACATAAGATAAGAAAGCCGCCTTCAAAATGTTCCTCCAAAACATCCGTTCTTATGTGGCAGCTGACGTGGCATGTTAAATAGTATTATGTGACATCTAATATGATAGCTGACATGACAAATTTTATCCCAAAAATTAATTATCCAAACAAATTAATGTTAATATTAATATTAATGTTAATGTTAATACTTATGTTAATTTCAATGTTAATATTAATTTTAATATTAATGTTAATGTTAATTTTAATTTTAAAATTTACCATGTCATTTGCCACATTGACCGTCAAGTCAGTTACCACATAAGGAGGGATGGTTCGGAGGAACATTTTGAAGGTTTGAATAAATAACATTATATATATATATATATATATATATATATATATATATATATATATATATATATATATATATATATATATATATATATATTCCTAACAAATTTTGTAAAATACAGAGTTTATTGATCAAGAAAATAGGAAAGTACGAGGAACATAAAAACACACATAAAAGTTACACATTTGATTCACACACGCACTAAACTATAAAGCCATGCAAATAGCAAATATAAACAGACTTTTATCAACATGAAGAAACGAAGCTCGATCACAGAGCAGAAGCATCATCCATCAGCTTAGCTTCAGCTACTTCTACTGCATGGCTTTCAATTTATCCAGCTTCTCCGCCATGTCAGTGGTGAGATGCTCCTTCCAATCCCCCACTTTTCCTTTCCTGAAGAAGGAAGAGTTGCTTAGAATAAGGCTCTATGCTGGACAGCTTCACAATCTTCTCCACCACCCCTTCTCCTTCCTCCTCCGCGGAGAAGGGCCGACCGAAGAACTCCGCCAGCTTCCTCACGTTCTCCTCCAGCTTCCCCGCCAGTTCCTCGTACTCCAGCATCATCACTCCATGCGGCGCGGCTTCGCTCTCCTTCCGGTACCCCGTGACATGGTCCCACGTCAGCCCGTGGCTGATCGTCCCTCGGCAGTAGAGGTCGACCAGCGCTTCGATAGGAAGGTCCTTGGGAGGGTCCATGTTGGTCGCGAAGTACAGATCTAAGAATGGAGTGATCCAGAAATGGCGTAGAGATTACTTTGCAAGACAAAAAGTCTGCACTCTAGTCAATAGCATGGAAGAGAGACGTAGAGTATACTTGCAAGACACGAAGTCTGCACTCTAGCCAACTCAAAGAAGCATTAATATAAGATTACAAACTGATCGACTTCAAGGAAAAGCAAAAAAAAACCACAATAAATTAAGTGTTCTTCTCTTTACGTTCGCAGACATTACAATGTGATAGAACAAAAACACAAAAAAAAAGAAAACACAAAGAAAATTTTCTTGCTGGGGTGAACACGTCACCGGTGCTCAAAATAAGATTCGCCCCACACGCGCCTAGCCTCAACGACGTTGGGCCACTACAACGTCGGCGTTGGACAACTACGGCGTAGGACCACTACAGCGTATGGCCACTATAACGTATGGCCTCAAAGGCACATGGCCACCAATGTGCCAGACACATAGCGCCTGCGCCCGCGCATGCTCCCGAGCTAGCACCGTGCAAGCAACTCGCGCATGAAAGAAGCGCACGAGTCTGAGTCCGAGCCCGAGTCCGAGTCTAAGTCCGAGTTTTATATACTATGTTTTCTTCCGCTGCTCATAACAAATCAAAGATAACCATTTTGAGAACTTGTCAGCTTGCCTTGTACGAGTACAACTCCAGACTCGTACGGCATCATGTTCCAGCGAAGACGATCGATTCGGTAAAATCAAGCGAGGACGAACGATTTTTTCGAGTCGGAACGTGACAACAGTCTGAAGACAATTTTTCTTTTCTTCAGGATTTACAATCCTCTAATGAATTACTTCTTTGTCTTTAGGATTGGCAGTCCTCTATTGAATTGGAACGATCAAAATTTGACAATCATGTGTATATTCAGTACTGTCAAAATTTTAACAATCCTTCATCGTCCCATTTTTCAATTTTGAAGCTTTAAAACTACATAAATGGAGTTCAAAATTTTAGAATAGTCTCAAGTGGAACATCTACTACGAAACTATGCAAGAAAAATATAGATTAACTTTTAGGATCTTGGAAAGGAAGAGAAAGAAGCTAAAAAATTATTATACTTTCCGCCACAATAATTCTCAAAGATTTTTTTTTATATTAAAATATGACCAAATTTGTGATGCCACTAGCAATTGTGGTTGTGCCAAGTACTTTTTCCTAGGGGTGAGCATTTGGTTTATTCGGTTTAAACCGAACCGAATAACCCAAAATCAAATTGGACCGAAACCGAATAAGCAAAACCGAAATCGAACCGAATTGGCCCAAAAACGAATCAAACCGAACCGAATTAAATCGGTTCGGTTTTCGGTTTATTCGGTATATTCATATTTTTTGATTTTTTTGAGATTTTTTGTTAATATATATAGTAACTAAATATACATAGACATATTTAGTATATACCTATATATATTAATACTTATATATATATAGTGTACACACACACACACATATATATATAAATTAATTAATTGAAATTTCTTATTCGGTTTTCGGTTTTGGACCGAAACCCAAAACCGAAACCGAATAAGAAAATTTAGTATTTTCAAAACCGAAACCGAACCGAATTTTTTTAAAACCGAACCAAACCTCTTATTCGGTTCGGTTCGATTTTCAGTCCAAAACCGAATAATGCTCGCCCCTACTTTTTCCCCTTATCTTTTTAATTTCATTTCACTTTTTTTTCTTTCTAATTTTAATTTTAATTTTTAAATTATTTATTTTTCTAGATATTTAAAATATGTATTCTTTTCCCAATTTCTATTATATTTTTATATTTTTCAATTTTTTGTATTTTTGAAAAATAAGATTTTAATTTTAATTTTTTAAAACATTTTTTTACAATTTTCACAAACATGATTACATTACATAATAAACAAAATATATGAACGGTAGTGCTATGCTTACAACCGTAGCCAACCTCAATTGGAGGAGATTCCGACAGCAAGGTTTATGTGTTTATACTTGTTACCTGTCAGCAAATCGATCGATCAATTAGCGAAGACACCATCAGCAAATCGAGAAACCCTAATTTTGACCGACGACCGATGGATCACCTGTGCCGCCATCGCCGACGATGACGAGCTTGAAGCTAGGATAGTCTACGGTGGCCTGGTTCGGAAGAGCCTAACAAAGAGAGCGAACGA
This sequence comes from Iris pallida, assembly GCA_029216955.1. Lineage (NCBI taxonomy): Eukaryota > Viridiplantae > Streptophyta > Magnoliopsida > Asparagales > Iridaceae > Iris > Iris pallida. The sequence goes on along the minus strand of JANAVB010005597.1, from coordinate 22,409,656 downwards.
TCAGACCAAAACCCTAAACCTAAAAAAAGGAAGAAGGAGAAATTAGAAAAGTACCATTCTTTCTGAGTTCTTCAGCGTCTGGACTATGGAGTGTGTGTGGAAGAAGAACGTGGAAGAGTTTGTGACATACATACTGTGCGAGACGGGGAGGGAGGACCGTTGCTTTGACGCAATTTTCTTGACCGTCCGATCAGGTCCCTCGTTGCCAACAGAAGTTAATCAGAACCGTACTCGTCTGAGTCCAACTCAGAGCATTTGGTCAAAGACCCGCCATGCTAAAACCTCACTCAAAGGTGCTCCTTATTTTATGGTTATTTCTATGGGCACTACCAAAATTGCTAGGAGACATCAATTGCTAGGGGGCAGCTCATGAATGTGGAGAAATTGCTAGGGGCAGCCCAACCCCCCCCCCCCCCCCAAACCCAAAAATTTTATTTTATTTTCATTATTGACTCTCTCTCCTCAAGAAGAAAAGAAAGAAGCTCTCTCCCTCAACCTCTCCATCTCCTAAACCCTAATTTCTTCTTCTCCATCACTTCATTCTCAATCCCTCCACGAAGATTCTTGAAGAGATAACACGCAAGTCAAAGCAACCGGAATCCAGGTACGTTTTTCCCTAATTTCTTCGAAATTTTTTTACATTATATTCGAAACCCTAGAATTGGTTTCATTCTTGAAAAAGTTTTTGTAAAATAGGTTTATAATCTCTTGCACGTTCCCTTCCCTTATTTTCGAACACAAGAAACCCGAAATTTATGTTGAAACCCTAACCCTAGAACACGAAAAAATAGGATTTCGGTATTGGAGTTTGGGTTCACGACAGTAGGACTGCCAGGAATATGGCAGTCCTAATGAAAATTAGGACTGCCACAGTCCTGGCAGTCCTATTCTGAAAGAGGACTGCCAGGACTGTGGCAGTCCTAATTTTCATTAGGACTACCACATTTCTTGCAGTCCTACTTGTTATGACATATATGAGTTGGGTAAGTGCATGCTGTTTCTATTACTTAATAAGTGTATGTTGTCATGCAGTCCACCGAACAAAAGAATACGGCCCACCGTGTCAAAGCGGAAGGAACGTACGGAACGTACTCGCGAGCGTCCGATAACAATTACCGAACCGGCGCCCGAAGCTCGGTCTCGAACATCGCCACCGGCACGTCAAGCTCGGTCGAAGCAACGAGCTCCTACTCCTACGCCTCCTTCCGACGACGACGACGACCTGCCAATTACCCAACTCCTATCACGTCAAGAGGGTTCTGCTCCATTTGAGGAGGTCGGTCCTTCTGAGGAGGCCGGTCCTTCTGAGCCGCATGTCCGTCTGCCCGGTTGCTCAATGTTGGTTTCTTTTGAGAACCACATTGCGTATGAAATATGGAAGGACCCGGTATGTACATGACGTTTGTAAACTACCAGTTTAGTATACTTTTCAAATATGTATTTCATAATTGATATGTGTTTTGTTGTATACAGAGGACATATCGTATCCTTAGGGCTGTGAGTCACGGAAAGAAAACCGTGTCCTGGCAGTTTACAAGCTTATCCGAGGCCGTCCGGAGCAAAATCATACCGAGCGGCTTGAACAATTTGGCACAAAATGCCTACCGAACAATGGATAGTGCCCTCATATCCGCCTTCGTGGAGAGATGGCACCCGGAGACGAACACATTTCATCTCCCAGCAGGGGAGATGACCATTACACTCGACGACGTCTACCAGATATTGGAGCTGCCAGTGATCGGGCGTGTAATGACCAAAGAACATTACACGAATGAGAAATCCGTAAAATGGTACGAGAAGATCGTCAAGTTCGTCTCAGATCACCTTGGAGTTACGGCTACGAGTTTTACAACTCTACCAGGCTTCAAGAAGTCGTACAGAATTCCTATATCATTTCTGGTGGACCAGTTCATGGATATGGAGGTGGATGACAATGACGAAGAGACGGTCGACGCGGTGGCTCGTGCATATATGTTGTTCGTCCTGAGAACGATCGGCATTCCGGACAAGTCCGGTACGTCGATACATGCTCGGTACATGCTAAACTTATCTGAAGTGGATGACTTCATGGAGATATCCTGGGGAAGCGGTATCCTGGCCAACCTTTACCGCGAGCTCGGCATCGCATCCCGTGTCGGGACTAAGACTATGGCCGGCTGTCAGACTCTGCTACATGTAAGAAAACTTCTAACAATTTAATCTTGTATACTTAAATTTGTTGTTTTAATTTTTACTATTCATTTATAAATTGAATAGGCATGGATATACGAGCACTTTCCGAAGCTTAGACGGGCTGACAAAAATCCAGCGTATCTTGAACACCTTTCCCGAGTGTGTCGATGGAGGCCATCCCAGCTGGAAATAAAAAATTGGCAGACCCTGGCTTCCATTCGTGAAGTATTAGACAGTTTGGTGCCAGAAGAGGTACTATTTTTTGACTAACTTTTTCATGTTAATTTTGTATTGTTGTTAACTTTATTCCTACAGATTTTTTGGAATCCGTACCGGGATTTACGTCAGTTGAATCGTGAGGTCCAACTAGTTTCTTTATTTCATGGCATGATCACATGCTATGAAATCACGGAGCCGTACATGCCCGACAGAGTACTTCGTCAGTTCGACTTCGTGCAAACTGTGCCGAAGCGCACATTACGGCTGTTGGAGCCTCCGTGCGGAACCCAACCTTTAAGTTACAAACCGGCGGAATTCGACTGGGTGACCGACTTTTACTCGGAGTGGCAACGACATGTACTTCGGGAATCTGAGAGACGACCGATCACCGAGATGGCCGACTGCAGCGAGGACTACATGCAGTACTACCTGGGGGTCGGACATCCTAAGTTGTCGAACCCTACCAACCCGGATCCCGTGGCCGTCAGAGCAGTTGGAGCTCTTCCTTCTAAGAATGCCTTGTATGCTGGGTTGGTGAGAATGGTGAGTTCCGTATTTGTAATAAGACTGAGATTTTCATGTTTGTAGACTTAATTCATTTATACTTTCATTTTCAGTCTCAAAGGGTGAAGGAGTTGGCACAGACACTCCGGAGAGGTTGCCAAAGTGATGAGTGTGTCGCCGTCGCCAACGAGCTTGAGCGCATCGACGACGTGGTCGACTTCCCCTTCATGAACAATCGGGAGTCTCGTTCCAAGGCCCGGCATGATATGTAGATGGATTTCGATATTTTTTATAATTCAAACTTTAGTTGGCTGTGGATTAGTAACGTACATTTGACTTATTATTGTGGATATTTTTCTTGTTTGAAACTTAATTTGGATGTGGAATGTTTGGGACTAAGTAGTTGTGATGAATTATTGTATTTGTGATGATTTTAACTCTTTGTGACAATTTGAACTCTGTGGCAATTTAAACTTTTTGGCAATTTGAACTCTGTGGCAATTTGAACTATGTGGCATCGACGAAGGTTGCTGTAAGCTTCGTTCAACATGCTCAAAGTGCGATGGATCTCTCCTAGTTGACTCCAGCCTTCTCTTCTGTGAACTAGTCAATCTTGTGTGAGGCCTGCCTTTAGGATTGGAAACAACGGTCGGCTCATGCATTGTAGTAGTGACCGGACATGCAATTTCTTACATTTTAAGCTCAATGGACTGTCGCTCCACTGCTACTGAGGCTAACCACCTTGCGTGGAGAAGTTTCAGTTGTGGCAAAAAGAAGAAATCATCGTCCGTCTTCACCACAGGCATCATAGACAACTGCCTCCAACGTTGATCGACTGCTTCAACTGGAATAGGAATGGATTCACGGCGATATTCATTAATCTGATGTGCACAAGGGAGGCCCAGTGTATGTCGATGTACACACCCGCAAACCTCGGGATCAAGTCCGACAAACTTTGATCTTTCAATCTCATCAGCTATTAAGGCCAACGCCTTGTGAGATACCACGCGCATTAAAGCATCTAAGAGTACTTTCTTTCTATGCTCATGCTTGACTATATTCAAACTCATCTCAAATGATGCCTTAATTTCATTCACCGTCCGGTCTACTGATAAATGTATAGCTTGCCAAACAGAGAGGAAGTTGCCGAGAGATGATTTTAGGTGCCTCTTCAATAAAGAGTGTGCTCCTTCGACACGGTTGGTAGTTGTCGTGCCGTAATGCTTCACCACATTCGACCATGTTAAGACGAATTGTTCTTTGTGAGGTTCAAGCCATGTATCTTTCATGTAAGAAATGCATGCCGGCTCCCTCGCCTTCCACTTTTGCTTGAACAAGTACCATGCGGCGTCGTAACTAGCAATCCTAGATGCTCGCCACACACAATTCCAATCATTGTAGAATTCGTCAAAAATCTGCATGTCGATTTTACCATCCTCTTTCCGAAACTTCAACTTACATTGGGCTTGAATATTACGATTGACATGCCAAGTGCATAGCAATGTATCCGCTTGAGGAAAAATAATACGAATAGCATTAATGAGGGCGTACTCTCTGTCGGTAACAAATACTGACGGCTCTGTATGACCAGTGTAAAGTATTTTCAGTTTCTCCAACGCCCATGTGTAGTCTTCAAGCTTCTCACTCTTCATGAAGCAAAAAGCCACTGGAAATATTTTCCAAGTAGAGGTGAACCCGACAACATGAAAGAGAGGCATCTTGAACTTATTTGTCTTGTACGTGCAATCAAGGACTAACACGTCGGCAAAGGACCTGGCCAAATTTGTGCAATCAGGATGAGCCCAAAAGAGTGATAATACTTCATTACTCTGGGAATGTCTTCTATGGAACTCAACATAATGATTATCGACAAGCAACTTGAGCACTTCTTGCATCGCCATTCTTGATTTCGTCCGGAAAGCGTTTGAAGAAGCTAGGGCGTTGTATATTGACTTCATTGTAGACATGTTCTTCTCATCTTCATGTCGTATGACGGAATATATTTGTCTCGGTGCAACTCCGGAGGTGGACAAGTCTTCGACTATCTTCTTCTCCGTATTGTTCAACCGTCCGACATACGGATGACCCAATAGTGTCTCGGCAATCTCATGGTTGTGGGTTCCATTCTTCACTTCTACTGTCCATTTCCCCTATTCTTCGTTTCTGATATGTATCGTGAATGGACAGCCACATTTTCTCATTCCAATATTTTTTCTTGGAACTTTACTTTGGATAACTTCTACTGTGTTTTTCTTGTGCGTCCTGAACACACCACCTCTTTCACAGCCCACCACCACAGTTTGTCGTCCCGGTCGATTTTGGGCCGATCTGGATATCACTAGAACAATATTGTTTTCCCGTCCAACTTCTCGACACCAATGTACCGCACCCTCGCTTGATTCAAAACATAGATCGGTCCAAAATAAATTGGCTACATTAACTGCAATTGGAGCCGGTACCGCAAAATCGGAAGATCTCAAGTCCTACGATAAATGTTCTTTGGTTAGTACAATTAGACAAAATCCTAAAGTAAATAGGTTTCATAGATTAGGCCCGTGCATAAGATTGGTGTCCATAAATAGCAAATTGTGTTAATAGCAAGATCGTCTTCTGTGAAGGACTGCAATAAAATTCTGCATTCTAGTATCATAGACTAGGACTGCCAGAGTGTTGGCAGTCCTTCACAGAAGAAGGACTGCCAGGACCCTGACAGTCCTACATATTTGTAGGACTGCCAGGGTCCTGGCAGTCCTTCTTCTGTGAAGGACTGCCAACACTCTGGCAGTCCTAGTCTATGATCTGGACTGCCAGAGTGTTGGCAGTCCTCTGTGTCACAGCACAATTTTAAGTCCGAGCTCAAGTTCAAATGTAGTTACCAAGAGAGCTTCCGATGCATCAAAGTTGTCTTCGGACGTGGCGGGGACGTGTTCTTCGGACGTGAAGGGAATGTTTGATGATCCCCGTTGATCCATGTTCAATATTTTTCTATATTTAACACATAATTCAACTTTAATATGTGAAATTCTTGTTTAAAACATGAAACATATTATAGTTCGATGACTTACCAAAAATTTGGAGAAGTCAATGACCTAGAGTTGAGGGAGAGAACAATTTGCCAAAAATGTAGGGAGAAAAGAAAAGAATTAGGATTTTAATTCTTTGACCTAAGAGAAGAGAAGGAGGGAAGAAAATAGTTGAGGGAGAAAAGAAAAGAGAAGAAGGAGAGAGAAAATGAAAATTGGTATTTATAGGTGTGCTTGGGCTAGCCCCTAGCAAAATTTTTGGATGGCAAACTTGTAATAAATTTGAAAAATTTTGGGCTAGCCCCTAGCAAAAAGGGTGGTGCCCTTAGAAAAAAACCTATTTTATATGCTTCTGCTTTTTAGTTAGAAGCACCTAGGGGCTGTTTGGATAGATATAACTCTTTGAAAGTGTAAAAGTGGCACTTGCAGCAAGTTGAGTTTTCGTGGACTTATAGCAAATGGCACTTTCCAAAATGTGTTTAGATGGAGTACTTTTTGTCTGATAAAAGTGGAAGAAAAATAAGTTCGTTGTTTGGATAGTTATGTAAGTAGAAAGTGAAAGTTTTTTTGGAGATGTGGTAAACCTAGGTATGGTTACCCCCAATAATTAAATTAGTTATCATAATTAAACCAAAAAAAATAAATAAATTAAACTAAATAAATTAATTAGCTACCATATTAGCTGCTAATTATATGCCATAATTAGCTATTAATTACCATAATATATTAATTACCTATTAATATTAACTCTCCCCCCCCCCCTCCTCTCTCTCTCTCTCTCCTTTGTCTCTGGACTCTTCATCTCTCTCTCTCTCTCTTTCTCTCTCTCTCTCTCTCTCTCTCTCTGGCCCCTCCGGCCTGGCCGGCCACCCACTACTAAAATAACCCATTTTAGCGACGTCAGGAGACGTCGCTAAATAAGGAAAATACGTCGCTAAAACCAATTTGCGACGTATTTAGCGACGAAAACCGGACGTCGCTTATAGGCAAGTCGCAGATGATACTTTAGTCGCCGAACGTCGCTATTTGCGACGGCGGAGTTCATTGTCGCTAGACGTCGCAAAATTAGCAACAGATAGCGACGTATCACTACGTCGCCAAAATTGCGACGTAAAGCGACCACTTGCTATGCTGTAAACTTTATATATGATGACATGGCATGGCAGCCACGTGGGCAACTTAGCAACGCCTACCGACAGATTTAGCGACGTACACCTCAGCCCACGTCAGCATATTAGTGACGTCTAGCGACGTTACGTCGCTATTTAGCGACGTATAGCGACGTCTACGTTCCATCGCAGTACGTCGCTATACGTCGCAGATATTATAAAAAAATTTAAAAAAATATAATTGATATTTTTGTTATGCTGTGTGTCTGTGTTTACAGTGTGTGTGAAGTGTAGTGTTCGAACCATCGACAGTTTCGCTTACTGTTCTATGTTTTATCTTGGATAGAAAGAGCAACAGTTCAGGGTGCACTTCTCAGAGCTTCCTCTTCACGTCCTTCACCTTCTTGGGAACCTTTACGACGTCCCGAGAAAGTGAAGGACGTGAAAATGAAGCTCTCAGAAGTGCACCCTGAACTGTTGCTATTTCTATCCAAGATAACACATACAACAGTAATCGAAACTGTCGATGGTTCCGAATACTGCATTTCACATTCACTGTAAACACAGACACACATCATAACAAAAATACACAATATATTTTTTTAAAATTTTGGCTGCACCTTCTTTGTATATCAGATCATCGCTTATAACCCAGAGTAGGTATATTTGTCATCCCCGTCGCAGATATCACAAAGTAAATATCACAATAAAAATAGGAGGCAGTGCAAAGTAAATATCACAGACACACATCCTCACAAACATCCAATAGAGTCAAATAAAAATGGAAGATGATAAAAAGTCTCCCACCAAGTGTATAAACAACAGTGTACCAATAAACAATTTGCCCAAAGGGCCAATACATACAAGTCATAAAAAACCAATAAAATCACTGCGGACCCCTGTCGCACAACTGGGACAACTGGGATAGAATGTAGTCATACTGCTCCTGGGTGAGCTGCACCGTAGGGGCAGTAGGAGGCAGTGGAATGTCTGGAGTCGGCGCCGTCGATGGACCGGGAGGACGTATCTGCTCCAGCTCTCGCAGTCGGTCACCATGCGCAGCAAGGGTACTCACCACCCTCTCAGTATACTGAGTGAGTGAGGCAGACATGATCCTCTACGATCCCTCCAGCTCGACCTTTCTACGCTCTGTGCGCTGCGTAGACTCGGTGAGCGTCTGCAAGCTGGCAGCTGTAGCCTGATGCAGACTCATCAGCTCCTGTATACTGCGCTCGACCGCATCAAATCGTCCGGTGACGATCGGGGGGTCAGATCGTCGCTCGACCGTATTAGAAATCTGCTGCTGCAACTCGCGACGCAGCTCCTCGATCTGACGACGAACATCCTCAGGTCGTGACGACGCCTGCGTAGCCGGAGACTGCGCACTGACAGAGGGGGCCCGGGATGACTCCGAAGCCAAATACGCGCCGTAGGATCCCGTACCGTAGTATGTACCCTTCTGAAGACCGCCAACGGCGGTCATCCAGAGCTCGTCCGGCGATGGAGCTGTAGACGGCTTGGAGGAAGTACCAGCCCCTCCCTCTGCTTGCGTACTAGCAGCAGCAGTAGCAGCAGCAGCAGCCGTCTCCTCCTGTAGTCGAACAAACTCGGCCTAGAACATGTTTGCTAACGTGTAAGTGTTTGCTAAAGTCTATATTGATATCTATTTTTCTGTTTTCTAAATTATAGTAAATTAATATAAAGAATAGAACGTACATATGCCTGTGTCGCCCTCTCGTCAATGAACTCTCCAGCCCTCCGATGGGTGACCAGGAAGACGGTCACCATGTTCGGATCCTCACCCTTTTTTACCTGTTAAAATATATTATCTACTATTAGTATTAAATATTCTATCGAACTATATATAAATTAATGTCCATCATAGGAAACGTACCAGATGACGAAAATGCTCCGTCATCGGAATGGAGCCACCACACCACTTACCGGCGCTCGACCGCGCCACCTTGGCCTTCTCAGACCGCTCCTGGTACCTGCGCTCGCTGAATCTAGCCTTCATCGCAGTCCACTGCTCTGGCATAATCCAACCCTGGATCGGCTGTCCGGAGCGATCACGAAGCTTCTGGTCGTCGATCGCATCACGGATGAGCTTGGCTGCGACGGCAGAAAATTGGCCCTCGATCCTCGCCGCCCGGTGTGGTGGATAGAAATAGGTCCTCTACAAGAAGTAAAATACAAAAGTTGTATAATATACACAAATGATTATTAAAATTTAAAAATAAACAAATTTTTTACCTTGAAGTGGGCGAACCAAAAGGCCTTCCTATCTGCGGGAGCATCTGAGTAGTTAATCCAAGGCCCACCATAATTCTGCCTCAGAAATGTCCCCAGCTGTCTCTGTACTGCAGAAGGCCGATATCTATACAATAATATTTTTTTATGAATATATATGTACATATAATCATTTGAGAAATATATATTAATTAATTAACTTACTTCATAGGCCCGTCCGTCCAAATCTCCATACGCGTCTCGCCCGGGGGAGCGCATGGAGGGTCGCTCTCACTCCTGCCTGGGCAGGATCAGTCTGATCGCCGTCCTCCATATGCTCGACGTCGGCTCCCCCCATAGAGCCGTCGACAGGAGGAATGCTGGACGGGGGATCAGGGATGCTGGACGGGGGATCAGGGATGCTGGACGAGGGATCATGAAGGCTGGACAACGAGGGAGGAGTCGGCAACCTGCTGTAACTGCCCTATCCCGGTAATGGACCGGGAACAGAACGGTACAATGGCGTACTCGGAGATGAGGATGAGGGTACGGAACTGCCCTCTCCATCCCCAGCCCGAGGCTGACGGGACTGGCTAATATAAAATCCTCTGCGTCGTCCTCCTGGTCTAGTCATACCTGATAATAACATATGATAATAAAACAAAAATACATATTTATATGATAGACATCACAGATTTTTGAAAAATATCATGGTCACAGATAAAAGTGTCACTAAAGTGTCACAGATTTATTATTACAAAAACACATATTTATATGATAGACATCACAAATTTTAATCCTCTTCTGAAAATTCATCTAGTTCGTTTAGTTCATATTCTTCTTCTTCTTCTTTCTCCTCTACATCTTCACTTTCATCTGTATCTTCTTCTTCAGATAATTCTACTTCTTCTACACAATTAGATGTGTAATGAGGAACTTCCGTCGTGTCCACTTCTATAATATTTGTTACAAGAGGTAGTTCATCCTGTTGATAAGCTATATCGTCAACCTCAAAGGTATTTCTAGCTTTGGTCTTGCATACTGCCCACCAGTCCGACCTTGTTGTTTCCCGTTTAGGATAACTTGTGAAGTACACGAGCTGAGCCTGACTTGATAGGACAAATGGTTCATAGGCTTGATATCGACGCTGATAGTTTATATCAACAAGATCGTGCTTGTCTACTTTCCAACCTTGACCTTCAATCGGATCGAACCAATCACACCTGAATAACACAATCTTAGCAGGCTCTATTCCATAACTATATGTCAGCTCCACGATCTCCCGTAGCACGCCATAGAAATCGTTGCCCGCATCAACATCTTTGTAGTTCGAAGATCAGATACACAAACACCTGTTTTTGGTGGAGTCGAGATCCACAAAGTTGTCTCTGATCGGGCAAGTTGTTGACTTGAACCTAAACCCATTAACACAGTAGCTTGGCCATATTTTTGCAGCATAAATTGGTCCCTTGGCTAGCGTTCTAATAGACTCATTCTCAAGTCTTGCGTATGGACGATCGACCTAAATACCACGAAAGAAGCAATTAAGCTCATTCTCAATCAAGTGCATATACAGAAAGGTAATTACAGAGTTCTCAAGTCTTACATATGCACTCAACCATGATGGAAAATAACCTCTCATTTCTTGTTCTAGTTCTTCTTCTGTTATGTGTGGCCTACCTGACCTCACATCATCATTAAATATGCTGAAAACAATATCGTGCAATTAATGTAATAGTATCATTCTCAACACTATTAAAATAATGTAGACGTATTATTTACTTACCCGTCCAGTTTCTCTACTTCCTCCTCGTCGCAGTTGAGTAATACATACACCTGAGCAGCCCTTAGCTCATCATCGTTCAGATATCTCTTCTTCATCTTACCCGATGGCTTTCCTGGAGCATTGAATACCTTCAGTATTGTATCATTACTTTCATGATCTCCCTCGTCGTTTCTGGAAGCTCTCGTTCTATTAGTTGCAACATGAGGCTTGAAATACATCGAACAAAAGTTTGTAATCTCCTCGAGAACATAGGCTTCACAAATAGAACCCTCGACCCGTGCCTTATTTTTTACCTTTTTTTAGGTGATTCAAATGTCGCTCGAACGGGTACATCCATCAATATTCGACGGGTCCACCAACACGTGCCTCATAGGATAGATGAATCGGCAAATGCTCCATAGAGTCGAAGAATCCAGGAGGAAACACCCTCTCTAGCTTGCATAGTGTCACCGCAATGTGTCACCCCCATTTCCTGTATTTCGTATTTGTACTCGTAATTTGATTTTCTCGACTTGCGGATTTTGGTTTCTCGTAAATAGATTTTTGGACCATGGCTTGGTTTTATTTTTGTGGAGTTGGTTTGATTTGGTTTGGTTCATCATGAGTGGAACACCTTAGCCTATTCTCCACCTCCATTCCATCACAACCACCCTTATTAAAACCTACCAACTTTTTCTCTCTCCTCCATAACTCCATTAATTTCTAACTTCTTCTTCTTCTTCTTCCTTCTTCCACACAACTCCCCAACCCATAGGCAAGTGCACCTTGCCAACAAATAAGCACTCAATTTTATTTGTCCATTTTATAGATTAGGACATGTAGATCAACATTAGAACTTAGAATTTTCTGATTTGGAGTCTCCATTGTTCTAGATCTAAGTTTTGATTATTTTCGGAAATTCTTGGTTTGGATCTATTAAACTTTGATTTTTGCTTGTTTTGATGCTTCCATGTGGAAGAGAATTCGATTTTACTCAAGTTAGAACTTTGAAAATCTAGATTTGGTTTTGATTTGGCAAAGATATGAAGATTTAAAGTTTTGGTGTTCTTGAGGAGTTCATCTCAGCCTTGGTGAAGGCTCTCGGCCAATGCTCTTTAGCACTTGACCGTTTGCGCACCCCGGCTTGTGCTCTTTAGCGCATGGCCGATTGCGCATAGGCTCAGCCAGTGCTTTGCGTTGCGCTGGATTGCGCTGGCGCAAGCTAGCCATGCGCAAGCCAGCCATGCGCAATCCACTCATGCGCAAGCCAGCCATGCGCAATCCACTCTGCGCAACCAACTCATGCGCAGTTCACTCCTGCGCAATTTACTCCTGCGCAGTTCACTCCTGCGCACTTCACTCATGCGCCATCTGCCCCTGCGCACTTGACCACTCCTGCGCAATTCACTCCTGCACAATCTACTCATGCACAATCTAACCCTGTGCGCTTGGACCCTGCGCAGTACAACCCTGCGCAGTTCAACCTTGCGCCAACCACCCTGCGCAGTTGGCACCCTGCGCAATCCAACTCCATGACCCCTTGCGCAATATGTCCAATTATGGAGATTTGGTTTTATTTTTCCTTAATGCTTGGCTCTTCTATAGCCCCGTGTTTTGATATTTTATTAGATATTTTGCGCCCATTTTATATCCTTACGCCTTTTGTCATGAACTTGATTTTTACTTAATACGTTTGGATTGACTTTTGTACATGGCATGGTATGGCAAGGAACTAGCATGACATGACAGTGACCCGTAGTGGTGCACTCCTGACATGACCAACCTGACATGACAGTGACCCGTAGTGGCACACTCCTGACAGTACCCTGACATGAATTATCTTGATAACTTGATAGTGGCCCGTGGCGGCGCACTCCTGACTTGACTTGTAACTTGTAACTTGACTCGTATAATCAACTTGACACCGTGGGTGTTCCTGCTTGCTTGCTTGTACAATCCACTTATCTTGTCTTGTATCATGTCTAGGACGTGACTTCCTGGGTACCACGACCAGGGACTCGCGCTGAATTGGATTAGGCTAATTATTAGATCAAACTAGAACATGGAGAATTCCCAGTCACAGGCAATCTCGTTATCTGGGCGCTTTAATGGACTTGTAGCTTGCCGACGAGTAGAGCACATTTCCAGCACACTGTCATGTGTTGCACCCTCTAAGTCACCTAAGGGTACATTTGTCTCCCGGGCAATATACCCACCTATAACTCTCAACCCGCGAAAGGATAACTGGAGGGTCTGCAGGGCTTGGGACTGGAAATTCTCACTTGCATCTTGTTAGTAATTAGGCTTGTGATAACCCTAGTTAGTTAAAGTAGTAAGTCGTAGTACTTGCTTGGCCGATTGTGAATGAATGGTGTCCAGCCTTGTCTATGTCTTGTCTAGCTCCAGTACCTGCTATCTCCAGAGCATGTTTATTTTAATTATCTTAACGATAAATGAGTAAAGACAGTGAGCTACTCAGGCGAAGGGTTACAACCCCGGTCCTTGTCTGGTTTAAGGATTGTAACCTGGCTCCCGGAATGGTTTCACGTCCCTAGTCGTTTATCGCCCTGTGTACTTTACTACTTGTACTTCTTTTATTCTTATGTTCTGATATGCTGGCTTTTGTTCTTATTTGTGGCCTCCTTTGTGGCACTTGCTCTTTCTGGGGTTTGACCCAGCTGGTTTTGTGTGGCCAGATTTCAGAGCAGCTCCCGAGGATCTACCAAGCTTCCAGCCCAATGGTGAACACTAGACGGAACCCGAGCTACGAGTGGGTTTTCCCTTTTGTTTCACCCACTTATATGTAAATTTATTCTTTTGAGGCGTTTAGCCGACGAGCACCTTTTAGCTCGATGCACATTTACTTACTGTCTGCCTACGGGCTGTAAGCATGATTAACAAATCCTAGGGTTGATCATGTATGACTGAACTCTTGCTAGTCCCATCATTTTGTACGACTAGCTTCATGATCATCCAATATGTAATATTTGGGACGCCTTATATATATATATTTGATGCTCTAATATCTTGTAACTCTGTTAATTGCTTGAGATTGAGACAATAGGCTTGATCTTAAGAGACTGCTGGCTTGTAGTAAACCCTCATATCTAGACAGCCGTGACCGTATAGTTGAGATGTATTCTATTTCAATATACGTAGCTGGCTATGTCTGCCCCCGCTCTCCAGTATTCTGGTTCTGGGGCGTGACACAATGTCCTTCTCTTGCTTTTCTAGACGATCAACAAGCAATTTCTTAAAACAAAGATCCCTGAAGAATATGCTAAGCTCCGTCAATGGATCCCAAACTGCCTGCGGTAAGAATTTCCGAAATGCAATCGGAATTAACCTCTCCATGAATACGTAACAATCGTGGCTCTTCATACCCGTCAATTTGTTTTCCTTCGGATCGACACATCTTTTCAGATTTGACACATATCCGTCTGGAAATTTTAGGCCCTGGATCCACCGACAAAGTCTCACTTTATCCTCCTTGTCCGGCGAGAAAATTGACTTCGGCAGGAACTGTTTTCCATTCTACTGTATCAAATGCAACGCATGACGTTTGCATATTTCTTCTAAGTCCAACCTGGCCTTGGGATTGTCTTTCGTTTTTTCCTTTACGTCTATCACAGTATTAATTATGTTATCAAACACATTCTTCTCAATATGCATGACATCAAGATTATGTCTGATCAGATTGGTACTCCAGTATGGCAGATCCCAGAATATGCTCCTCTTTGTCCAGTTATGATCTCTACCAAATCCATCGCACTTGTACCCAGTTGTAGGATCTTCGATAGCACTTGGAAAATCTTTAACCTCCTCCCATATCGTGACTCCGCGCCACCTTGGCGGTGGATCACCCTTCTCTACAACGCCGGTACGGAATGCATTCATGTTCCTTCTGAACGGATGATCTTTTGGCAGAAATTGTCGATGACAATCAAAGAAGTACGGTTTTCCTTCGTATTTCAAGCAAAAAGCCCTACTACGGTCTATGCAATACGGACATGAGAGACGGCCACGAGTGCTCCATCCAGATAACATTCCATAGGCCGAAAAGTCGTTGATGGTCCACATAAGGGTTGCCTTCATCTGAAAATTCTGCTTCCTGGAAATATCGTACGTGTTAGCGCCTACTTCCCATAACTGATTCAACTCATCTATCAAAGGCTGTAAGTACACGTCAATATTCCTCTTGGGATTGTTCGGACCAGGAATTATAACGGTTAGAAACATGCACTGAGTCTTCATGCACATCCAAGGCGGTAGGTTATACGGAGTGACAATCAGAGGCCAGCACGAATACTGGGATCCCGAAAGACCAAAAGGAGTAAAACCGTCAGAAGATAGTCCCAACCTGACATTACGCGAATCTGAAGCAAAATCAGGATACACTCGATCAAAGTGCTTCCACGCTTCTCCATCGGATGGGTGATCCAACACTCCTTCAATCTGTTTTCGCATGTGCCAACTCATATTTTCGGCCGTCTCTTTCACCATAAATAATCTTTGCAACCGCGGCGTTAAAGGCAAGTAGTGCATTGAATCGGTCGGTCTTCTTGCACCGGTAGACCTTCCTGTACTAGTTGTCTTATAGCGATCAGCACCACAAAATCTGCACACATCTGCGTCCTTGTCGTCTTTATAGTACAACATGCATCCATTGCGACAGGAATCGATTTTCTCGTATCCCATCCAGAGCGATCTCACCATCCTCTTAGACCGGTAGAAGTCTTTAGGCAACTTAGCACCCGCCGGCAAGATCTCAATAATCAACTCCAACACTCGGTTGTAGCATTCTTGCGACATGTTAAAATCTGACTTAATGCTCAACAGTCTTGTAACCACCTCCAACGGTGAATGATCCTCACAACCAGGATACAATAGAGTCCTTGCATTCTCCAGCAACTCCATGAACTGTACAGCATCGGCGTTCGGTGCCTCTTCAGGTGCATCATGAACGAAACTAGGCCCCGCAGCGTCGAAAACCATGTTCACGCACCCGTCGTCGTATGCACGATTATCTGAAACAAAATTAGGTCCCGCATGCATATATGGCTCAACATAAGGCTCCGGCTCTGATGCTAAAGACACAAGTTCTCCGTGTGCGGTCCACTGATAGTAATTAGGCGTGAAACCCCTCGAGTACAAATGATATGTCACTTCTACTTCTGGATAATATTTCACGTTATGACATTTCACACACGGACACTTAATTTTGGTGCCGTCCATGTACTGAGGGAACGCTTTAGCAAACTGCAGGAACTGCTCTACTCCCGCTATGTATTCATCCCGCACACCACACATATCATCAGGACGACGATTGTACATCCATGAACGATTCCGCAAGTAGTAATTCATATCCATTTGGAAATAATTCTGCAAAGATGGACACACATTATCCAACAGGAACAAATTAGTATATTATGTCTTATTAGGGACACACATTAGTAGCAGACAGTTACTAATAACAATGATATGCAATCTAGGTCAAACTAGGTTGTACTAAGTCAAACAAAGTCAAACAAGGTCAACCTAAGTCAAACAAAGTCAAACAAGGTCAAAGTAGGTCAAGGGTTGACCTATAGTTGACTTTGTCAACTCTTAGTCCAATCTAAGTCAAATATCCTATTTCTAGTCATTACCTACCAAGGTACCGTTTACCTTATCGCTATTGGTATCCCAATACCAATACCTTAAGTTGGTACCCTTTACCTTATCGCTATTGGTACCATTTACCTTATCGTTATTGGTATCCCAATACCAATACCGCGGTAACATGGTTGGTACATTAAGGGTCTTTGACAAGGTGACAACCATGTCACCCTCTCAGTCATATCCCAACTAATAAATAGTCAACCTTGGTCAAACAAGGTCAAATCTAATATATCCTTACTAATTTACAGTTTACAGGAACCCAATGTTAAAACATTCATTCAACTCATTAGGAAGAACAAAACTCAGGTATAGGAATTAAACCATTCACTTGGTTAACAGTCAATTCAATTTCAGTTATTCAAGGGAATCAGTTGACACATTCAGTAGATTTATCTCAGGAATAGGAAAACCAATCTCAGTCCTATTTACAGTTTAAGAAAAATGAAATCTATATTTCTTTTGAAAACAATATATACAAAAAGGGAAATCAGAGTCTCAGGTTTAACACAGTGAAGTGATATATGT
Source organism: Iris pallida (assembly GCA_029216955.1). Lineage (NCBI taxonomy): Eukaryota > Viridiplantae > Streptophyta > Magnoliopsida > Asparagales > Iridaceae > Iris > Iris pallida. The sequence goes on along the minus strand of JANAVB010005597.1, from coordinate 22,392,449 downwards.
GTCAAGAATATTACTGAATGTTAAAGGAAACAGTGGCAGACATTTGTGTTCAAGTGCCAATGCAAACAATGAGCTAACTAACATTAAGAAATCTGGAATTATATTAACAGTTGCAAAGGAAAGAAAATTCAGTGAGCTAATAACTGGAATGGGAAACAGTGAGCTAACATGAAATCAGTGAACAAGGAAACTGAGAATATATCTCAGGAAAATAGGAAGGGAAATCAGTTCCCAGTCCTGCATGTCTTCGAGAACCAACACACAGTCCAATTTCTCATACTCAAACATATAGCCTATTCTAATTAAGCAATCCTGCAGTAAACACAAACTAGAACATGTGGGGATCATTATAACTCATCAAAAGGAATCAGTTCAATTCAGTTCAAGGAAGAACAGCAAACCAAATTCCTGAGTTTTCATCAAACCAATTTAAATCGAACCCCATGTCCAATATCCTATTCTCAAATCACAAGCCTAATCAGAAATAAAAAAAAGGAATTAACAGGTACTAACACATGTGTTACAACCAATGATAACTGAACAACAATTAGAAATCAAAAAAAATTTGGAATTGAAGTTCAGGGGACAATCAAAACTGATTCATGAGTATCAGTCAACCCATTGAAACCAACTCGAGTCCAAATTCCATTCCCATATCATAAAACTTAATTTAATAAGTAAAGATCAATCTATCATAGGCTAATACACATGTAGGAGTAATATTGGCACTTAAAACATTAGTTAGAATCAGATTAACAGGATTGACATAGGAAAAACTTGAAACGTATCATGTATCAGTCATGTAAAGTCAACCCACATATGTTCGAATCCCATATCACAGCAACGACCCATTCTCAATGTAAATATCAACTAACATAGATTAACAACATGTCTAGAAATCAAATCTAGCATTTAAATCACAATTTAAACCATTTAAACTAGGAATAAATCTGTGTGTGTGTGTGTGTGTGTGTGTGTGTGTGTGTGTCCGTGTCCGTGTGTGTCCGTGTGTGTATGTGTGTGTGTCTGTGTCTGTGTCTGTGTCTGTGTGTGTGTGTGTGTGTGTGTGTGTCAGTGTCCGTGTGTGTCCGTGTGTGTATGTGTGTGTGTCTGTGTCTGTGTGTGTGTGTGTGTCCGTGTCCGTGTGTGTTCGTGTGTGTGTGTGTCCGTGGGAGAGGAGGAGGAGGAAGGAGAGGAGTTAGGTTAGGGTTTACCTGAGGAAGAGGAGGAGGAGGAGGAGCTCGGATTGGGGGAGGAGGAGCTCGAGGAGGAGGATCTCGAGGAGGAGGAGCTCGCCGGAGGGGGAGGGAGTCGCCGGGGGGTAGGGGGTCGCCGGGGGGGAGGGAACTGACAGAGGGGGAGGGAGTCGCCGGGGGGAGGGGGGGGTGGGGGGAAAATTAAATTTTTCGGGTTTTCGAGTGAGAGTGAGGGGGAAAGAAGGCAGCGGCGTGCCCTAAGTAAAATAACTTAGCGACGTCACGTGTTGACGTCGCTAAACGTCGGAACCATGGCGACATATACTTATAATATGTCGCTGAACGTCGCTATTCAGCGACGTAGGATACTCCTGTCGCTGAACGTCGCTAGTCAGCGACGTTTTACGACATGTTTATAAAGATGTCGCTACTGGCGACGTAATTTCTTGTCGTCGCTACATTATGTCGCTATTTGATGATATTTTAGTAGTGACCGCCCTCTCCACCACCACCACACCACCCTCTCCACCACCACCACACCGTCCTCTCTCCGCCACCTCCAGACCACCAACCCCTCTCCACCGCCACCGCCACCGCCACCACCACACCGCTACCGTCCTCTCCACCACCACCGCCGCTGCCACCACCCCAGACCCCCATCCCACCTCTCCACCGCCACCTCCAGACCACCACCCCCTCTCCATCACCACCGCCGCCGCCATCTCCACTTTATTACTCGGTTGAGTGTGTCCTGCCCGAGTCCTAGGTTAGTGATCTCCAGCACTAGATCTCGTCGGATCTGCACCGCCTCTCGCCGGATCTGCACCGCCGAGCTCAAGAAGGAAGGGAGGTGTCTGCAGTGTCTCTCTCTCTCTCTCTCCTCACTTGCAGGAGAGTTGCAGCTATTTTTTGATGTAGCTGAAATTGAAGAAACGACAGGGGACAGCAAGTGAAAATGTCAGAAAAAGGACACTTGCGGGAAGAGATGCAGCGTTAACAAACGCTACAACCGACTTCACTTGCAGCATGCAGTGTAGAAAGTGGTCACTTTCTGCACACCTTCGTCCGTCCAAACAGCCCCCTAGAAAAGCTGTTGTCGACAGCTGCTTCTTCTAGTCTTTTGATGAGTTATTACATTTCTTGTACAATTAATATTAGAAAGCAGGATGCTTCTGCTTCTATTGTTTTAAGGGTAAATTAGTGTTTAGATTCTGGATAAAGTTTAAGTCCTAACATGTCAAATTGAAAAGTTTTAATTCTAAATTTTTATTTTGTGTTTCATTTTTTCGTTATATCTTCATTTTCAGCATGTGTTAGTTGTTGTCTTTGTAATCATGTTCATGATATAATTGAAAAAAATAAACCAAAAATAAAAGTTCAAAGTCCAAAAATTTTAATTGGACATGTTTGGACTTAAACTCAAAGTTGTTGTAAAACCCATAATCTAAATACTAATTAGCCATTGTTTTAATGAACAAGCACAAGGAGCATTTTATATGTTTTCAAATATTGTACCTTAATTTAATCTAGTTTTTTATAAATTATTTTTGATAGACTGGTGTTGACAAACAACTTTTAGCTGCTTTTCAAAAAGTAAGCCAGAGCCATTCCAAAGCCAGCCTTAGACCTGTTTGGGATTTTCAAAATAACATGACTTTTGAAAGCGTCTTTTCATAATTGGCTTTCTCCGTTTGGATAGTCTTTCTGAAATTTTGTTCTGAAAGCAGTTTTTTGAAAGTAAGTTATAAAGTTGTTTTGGGAGTATAAAAATTAGGACTTTGCGTTTGGTTACTTTTATCTGAAAAATAATTTTCTGGAAGAAAAAAATTAGGATTTTGTTTCGTAATAAAATTTTAGAAAATAATTTGTGTCATGTATTCTGTGTCACGTTTTCTGTGTCCTCCATATTTTCTGTGTCCTCCACCAATTCTTAAAATCTCTGCCGCCACGACCACGGCGAGGTCACCGCCGCCAAGATCGATGAGGTCACCGTAACTCGAAGTCACCGCTGCCAACGAGCTCACCTCTCGACGTCGACGAGCACAAACCTCTCGACGTCTCCCGGAGCCCGCCCAAACCATGGATCTCAAAGACCCATCACCACGGCCGAGGTCGGTTAGGGTCCTCGGCTCCAATCTCCTACTCCGGTGGTCGACGAGGGCCAAGTCCCGAAACCCTAACCCTATCCCTAAGTCGACGAGGAGGACGCCACGGTCGATGTCGTCGACGACGACGTCCACGGTGGCGAGCTCCGGCGGGGAAGTTTCCTTCGTCGAGCTCGACGACTTCCACGATGGTGAGCTCCGGCGGAGGAGGTCCCTTCGTCGACCTCGTCCTCGACGAGCTGGAGGAGCTCCTCGTCGTTGTCGGCGTCGAAAATCTGAGATGGAGAGGGAGAGGGAGAGGGAGAGGGAAGTGGAGAGTCTTCCTGCAGAGAAAAAGATAGAGAGAGAGAGAGAAATGTTGGGAGTCTGGGACTTGGGAGTGGGAATGGGGGGTGGGTCCCATATTTGTGAAACCACATTTTAGAAAAGAGCTTTCAGCTCTTCTTCAAAAGGAGAGTTTAAACTCTGCTTTTGGGAATTTATTTTTGAAATGCCTTTTCGAGTGTTTACAATCCAAACATAATTTTTGTGTGCTTTAACATTATAACTCAAAAAACTGAGTTATAAAGTGGAACCAAACAGGCCCTTAATGTTCCCAAGTAGTTGTTGTCAAACAAACTTTTAGACAGTTTTTGAAGGGGACAAAAACATAAAAAGCAGCAACCATGATAAACATCCGAGCCCAACACAACATTATGCCTTATTTTTTTTCTGTAAGTTATAAAATAACAATATTCTCATTAGGTCACAACATCGCTGCACTTGCCCGCTATTTGTTTCCAAGAGATTATTAAATGGGACATGCTCATCATGTGGTAGAAGTAAATGATGAGAGCACAGTAACACATGGTATAATATCTAACTAATTTTTATTAATAATATTTGGCAACTGTTTGATTATTATATTTTAGCTTTTGATATTACCATATGTCATTATATTATTGGACGTACTCACCATTCACGTGAATGGCACTTTTCAAGCAGTATACAAGCCGAAAGTTCCAAATAAAGGAATCCATATATATATATATATATATATAGCTTTATTTGAACTTAAGAAGAGATCTGCATAAGATTATCTCAGCTACAAATAAGCTCTCAAGTCTCAACTCTTCCCTTGAACTATGTATCCAGTGAGCATTAGAAACAATTGCAGAGGGAATGTGAAGGGAAGCAATATTGGCATGAAGTCCAAGTATGGATCACAAACTCGAACATATTCCAAGTTTCAGTCTTCCAGCAATCCCTTGAAGTAACCTATAAGATGAAACAAGGTCGAGAGCCATTTCATGTATCCGTATCTGTATTCACAAGAGATTGTATCGTGTCCTTATTTGTTGTCCATATTTGTGCAACATATATATAGCTCGATAACCCCAACCTGCACAGATTCTCCGGTGCTGCTCTCATTATAAAACAAGAAGCTGAAGCACTTGCTCCTTCCTCGGAACACATCTTACATCTTCCATTACAAGTTGAAAGTTGAAACACAAACATAAGTATATATTTGTGCTAATAACTATCCCTTATATATATAAGCACATTCCCCAGAAGAGCGTCGCCCACCGTCTCCAATTCCCTTCACATATGCAGCGACCTGGTCCGAGTGCTGAGCAGGGTCACGTCGTCGACAACAGGGCCGCAGAGCGAGCCGTCGGTCTTCATATGGTACGAGTCGCCGAGGAACACCACCCTCGTGCGCGTCGACACCGCGGCGAACTTCAGCACCGCGCGCTTGAAGCCTCCGGTGCCCTTGGACACGTAAGGGACCCTGGCTACGCCCCGAGCAGCGTAGGCCTCGACGGTCATCGGCCCTACGCACGAGTTAGCCGCATCGCCGACGGAGAAGGCCAACGTGTAGGTCTTTCCTGGGATCGTGCGCACGACCTGGGCGAGCGCGCTCTCGCTGCCCGCGACGAACTCGACCGCGCGCCTCCCTTTGGGGATGGAGAAATGGTGGGAGTCGATGTATCTGATGGCTTTGAGGGACTCGACCATCCAGCCGGGGAGCGGAGAGTGGTCGTCTTCGATGTTGGGCGGTATCAGGACGCCCGTTGTGGTCTCGGGGAGGAAGTAGGGACCTTCTTCGAAGTCGCCGTTCTTGATAAGGTTCTCTGTTAAGATATAGAGAAAGACAACAGGAGAGAACTTTGAGCCGCAGAAAGTCGCTCCGATAGTCTAGACCATGTCTAGTTGGACACATTGGACACAATCCGAACAATCGAGAATATACAAGAACAAACCAAACTAGGTGTCATGCCTGTGTCGACGTGTAATGTAGTGTCGTATTCGTGTCCATGCACATATCTTGCAGATAATTTTAGTATTCCATGCATACCTTATTTACGTTGGCATTACTCAATAGGCTAAATTATCCTAATAGTATCTCAACTGTAATATTCGGAACTGTTCGATTTTGATATCCTAATTTTATAAATTACTCTTTTGAAACAACTTTTCTCAATTTTGAAACACATCGAGATGACATTAAAATCATATTGTGTAGTACAAAAAGTGCAATTTAAAACCTTGCATTGTTGCATATTCTTGTACTTCAAAAGAAGTATATAAGGTTAAAAGTGTCAAAATCACCGGAGCCCTATAGTTGGGATACCATTAGAGTAATTTAACTTTAGTAAATATTACGAGATATTGGCATTGAGAGGACTTACGATTCGTTATCCGGGGTGGGTAGAGTGTCCTCATCGCGATGGAGTCGATAAGGGGACCGCAGGCGGCGTCCTCCACGACCCCGGGGTTGTGGATCACCAGGCAGACGTTGGCGAACTTGGCCTTGAAAGCCCAGGATTGGGAATCCCAGCCGCTGCTGCTGTACATGGTCTGGATCGGCAGCACGCCCCACTCGGGCGTGACGGAGACGTTCAGCCTCTCGTCCTGCGCGCACGTGCGAGCCGCGCTGAAGGTGATCGCGTAATACATCCCTTTCTCCACCGTGAGGCACTGCTTGACCGACGCCTCGTTGCCCAGCCGGACGGCAAATGCGCCCTCCGGCACGGGGAGCAGCATGTCCCCCTGTTTCTGTCCGGACTTGATGTACTCCACGAAGCCTGAGACCACCCACATCGGGATCGCGTCACGCGCCAGCACCACCGTGCCGTTCAGCTGGTCCGGCTTGGGGCCAGCTTCGAAGTTTCCATTGTTTATCAACCCTGCATTATGTAGTTGGCAGAGATGCGGTCGGCAACGATAATCTAAAAAGGAATTATTATTTTTTTCCCATTTATTAATATAATTTTTACTTACATTTTATTTTTTGTGTTTATTAGATTTAAATTCTACTTCCTGTTACGAAAAGAATAATCTTCGTGTAAGTTTATAAACATAGTCCGAGCTCTCTAGCCTAGTGGTATTAGAGCGGACATCCGGAGGGGCCGGCAAGGTTCGAGCCCCCCAATTGTGTGTGTGCGTGTGATTTCAAAAAAAAAAAAAAAAAAAAAAAGAGTTTATAAACATACAAAAGTGAAATGTAAGTACAAATTTATAATTAATAAGAGGGACGAAATTGAAAATTTTTCTATCTGAAATAACTGAGCGTAGTAAAATATTCAACAATATCTAAAGTTTGGACACTCCAAGAAACCATGTGCTGTCGCATCGTCTCGTGTCAGATGCAGCATGAACATTCCGAATCAGGGGTGAACATTATTTGGTTTTGGACCGAAACCGCATCGAATAAGAAAGTCGGTTCAGTTTAAAAAAAATCGGTTCGGTTTTGAAAATACTAAATTTTCTTTTTCGGTTTCGATTTTGAATTTCGATCCAAAACTGAAAACAAAATTTTATATATATATATATATATATATATATATATATATATATATATAAAAACCAAAAATCGAACCGATTTAATTAGGTTCGGTTTGATTCAGTTATGTGTCAATTCGATTCGATTTTACTTATTTGATTTTTGATCTAATTTAATTTTTGATTATTCGATTGAATTTGAACCAAATTGTCCGAATGCTGGTCATCACTACAAACTATGAAGAAAACCCTGGAGCCAAATGTGAAATGAGTGCCAAACCGGTATCCTTGTGTGGGTGCAAACTAATCCCGTAACGCATCTTGGAAACGGGCGTCCATTCCAAAACCAAAAATACTCTAGGGACTAAAAAACAAACTTTTACTATTGATATTGTTATTAAAACAGGTAGACAAAAAAAATAGCTGTTTATTAAATGTGTATTTTTTTTAGAACAGAAATAAAAAAATATAAACGACCAGTCTTCCGGGAATATGAGAGAAAAAAAGAGAACACAAGAAGAAAAACGCAGCCAACCCACGTGAGGACTAATGCAAAGGACATGCATAGATCTGTGTGTCAAAGTATAAAACCCAACAAAAAGCCTAATTTTAATATCACTCCAAATTTATGTAGAACTAGTCCGATTTTTGTTAAAGATTAATAAATTTGTTATTTTCATTTTTAATTTTGGGATTAGTCTAAATTTTTTTTCATGACTGTCAAACTTGTTGACAATTTTTACATCAAGTAGGACAGCCAACAAAGTTACAGTGTGTGTCCAAACAGAAAATTTAGATAGAACTGTTAACTCTGTTTGTAATCCTATTTCGTGTTAGGACTGCCAACAAAGTTGACAATTCTATTTTATGTTAGAACTGCCAACGAAGTTAGCATTTCTATCTGTTCGTCATCCGCGGCTCTGCCGGCATCCGCAGTCCCGCAACGAATGCGAAGTTCCACACCATGTCGAGCAGCACCATCGGCCTGGAGTAGGCCCAGTCGCTCTGGCGCTCCTCCAGCTGCTCCACGGCGAAGTCGCACACGATGAGCGATGGCTCGCGCATGATCCGGCGGCTCCCGGCGAGGCGCAGAAAGCGGACGGTGGCGAAATACAGCCTACCATGTCCTTAGAATTAGCCAACAAAAATCGTCCAACACTAAAATATATAAGCATAGTAAATTAATAAATAGCAAAATACAGCCTACCATGTCTGTTTAAGGGACCAGGGTTTTTTTTAGAAAAAATCGATGAAGAATCCTATTTTGTAAAAATTAGTTAGAAAATTTTAATTCGTCGGACCGTCTTAATCTCGTATGATTTCAGAACGGCGAAGATGCCAAACGTCAAATCGGCTCATACACCACGTATGACGAGTTCAGCATAGAGGAAGAGGGGACTCACCATCGACGATGGCCGACGCGGCATGGACAGAGGCGCACAGTAGCAGCAACATCGCACTGTAGCGGAACATTTTTGTATATAAGGTTATTTAAAAAGGGAAGAAGGAGAGGAGGAGACGAGGGTTTTATATAGAAAGTGGCTGGACAAAACAGCCTCGGGAGCCTACTTAATATCGAAAATGCCACTTGGTCCGAATGCCTCGAAACACTGTTGACAAGGACACGTGGCGGATGGCCCACCATGATGGACGGGAGCGGACAGCAAAGACACAGTCACACAGACTATACTATTTATTCGGTTTCGAACCAAGACACAGACTATACTATTTTTTTATTTAATAAAAATATATAAAAATACGAGGCACTGGATTCAAAAGATGGGAGTATATAGGAAGCATATCACTGTTTCATTTAATATTGTCCAATTTTATCTTTTTTTTTATTATATATAGACTATTATCTATATATATCTACTCGTATGGTCCACATACAATAGATAGAGATAAATATATAGTATTAAATGAAACAGCAAATCAGTTCTCTGAGTATATACAAAGTCTCGAAAATTAAGTTGGCCATTATAAAAATAAAACTTAAAAAATAAATTTCTACTGACATTGTTTAGAAATAGTTCAAAATTAAGTCATCTAAATCCTTTCTTTCTTTCTTTTCCTATAATCGAAATTTTTTCCCCATATATCTAGAATAAATTATAATTAAAATATAAACAAATTTATATCAAATTCCTCTCTCTCTCTCTCTCTCTCTCTCTCTCTCTCTCTCTCTCTCTCTCTATATATATATATATATATATATATATATATATAAACTATTTTTCAAGTATAAAAAAGGAAATTCTATTTTACATGCAATCCACATCGGACATTGTAAAAATAAATAAATAAATATTGATAAAACTCAAAAAGTTCATGTCAATGTTTTAAAAATCGGACCGATGATCGAGCCGAATTTTTTGGTATAGGTCGGACCAGCATTCAATCAGGCTCAAACCAGTTCAACCGAAGTTCAAATATATTTGTTTTAGTTCGATTCAAATAGACAAGATATACATATTTACTTCTTGGTTTAATTTGATTGTGTTTAGTTTGACAACTATAAGGCCTATCAAAATCAAACCAAGAATCAAATTGTCCAAATTTTACATGATAATTTATTTTGATTTTTAAAATAAAACTAAAATTGGCCGGTTCTCTAGTTGACCCTTGATTTTTGAAAGGAAAAAAAAACGGTTCTTTAAATGACCCAATTTTAGTCTTCTTTTTTTTTTTTTTTTCATAAACCGGTTGAATTTGGTCCTAACCGTCGATTGGGTCCTCTTCTTACAACACTGGTCCATGTATCACGAAAATTAATCAAGTCTTTAATAATTGGGAGAAGAGCATTTTTTAAAAAAAATTATTTGGAAGATTATGCAGCAATTCCAACTACAAGTGTTTGAACCGGCAGAAGTTACCTCTTCCAATTAAGAAAAACAACAAGAGGGAAGAGCATAATCATTGTTAATAATAACGGTTCCATCTTTTATAGGAAGAAGGATGAAATTTAAGGACTGCATGAACACTTATTATTTTTTATATGGGCCAGCAGTTTTGTTGCACACCAAGTGTCAAAATTAACTTATTTTGTGTCCATATTTGTATTTATATTTTTTTTTAATAATAAACATTCATTTATTCTACTTAACTTTTGTACCTATCTCAGTTGTATCAAGAGAGTATTCATAACTAATGAGGACATGGTTTGTATTTATATATATATATATATATATATATATATATATATATATATATATATATATATATATATATATACACGTCCTCACAGCCCTGTGCTAGACTGGACGGCCATCATTTGGGCCAAGGGTGCGGCGGTTAAATGGCAAATGTGCACGTACAAGGGGACCGGTTGCTAACCAAGGAGCGGCTGCATAGGTTCGACATCCCTATCCCAGATCAATTGTGTGTCCTCTGCGGAGTAGGCCGAGAGACGAGGGACCACCTCTTCTTCCAATGTCGATGGTCAGGGGCTATCTGGCAAAACAGTCAGATTCGTCTTGGCTTGCCTTCCTCCCATGGCAGTGGATTTCAGGAAGTACTCCAGGAGATTGCTGCTCTGAAGGCTCGCGGGATCAGTCTATACAATAAAGCTAGAATCCGGCTTCTCTCAGCTGTATGGCACGTCTGGCAGAAACGAAATAGGAGAATCATTGATGGTGTTCAGGCGTCCATGTACGCTATACTGAATAATATAGATTGTGATACTAAGATTATTGGTTATTAACTACTAAGGGGTATAGTGGCCTCTTGTGTGGTTGTTTGTAATTATTTTCTCAGCAAAAAAGTACCCATTCTTCAATATATATATATATTCAATTGTTTGTTTGAATGCTAGTTTGAAGTATGAAATTTAAAAAAAAAAAATTGTAGTTTTTATAGTTGGTTTTGGTATGAAATGATAGTACAAAAGTGATATATATGATTTTCAACTTTTGAATAGGATGAGATTGCCACCCCTAAACATTTGTTTGTTAAATTTTTAATTCCAGTTGATTTTTAGTTACCACGTAATCATTAATACAATATATTATTAAAATAAATTAGTATATATATTCATTAATAAAAAATAATAATTTAATAAAATAAGATAAGATATTTTTTCACTACAGTGACAAATCCGAAGAAAATTTCGGATATCAAAATACAATAATGCTAAGTCTACTACCAAATTTTTACAACCCTTTTACAACCACTCACCCATGTGCTGACATGTGGGCCATGGCCCACATGTCAGCAATGGGTGAAGGTTGTAAGAGGATTGTAAGCATTTGGTTGTAACTGTAGCATTACTCATCAAAATATGAAAGTAGCAGCGGACACGATTTTCTATTCATATCACTTCACACTACTTTTTATCAAATTTCTCTTTTGTAATTAAACACGTCGAGCTAGGGGTGCAACTTGGACGGACTAAATCCGATCTCGATCGGATAAACCCATTAATGGATTGGGTTAGGATTGAAGATACTCGATTTCGGATTCGGATTTTAGTTAAAATATTTGAACCCGATCAACAATCGGATTGGACTCGGGTTCCTGTATCGGATTACCCGAATAATCCGAAATCCGACTTATATATATATATTGTTTCATTCTTCTTAAATAAAAAGTTTAAATCATAAATTTGTCCACCAAAACTCTTCAACTCTTTATCATAAATCTTATTTCAGTCTGTATTTTGTAATGATCAAGACTTGATTGCTATTTGATTATGTGTTTAATATTACTTTTGTTTAAAATTATTTCAAATATTATATTAGAGTCCGATAAACCCGATGGATCCGGCCCAACCCGATCCTTCGGACTTGGTCTTGGGCTTCATATGTTGTACCCGAGGTCGGGCCAGGTTTGGGCTCGAACTAGGCTTATGATTCATCGGGTTGGGCTCGGGTTGACCTCAAACCCGACCCAACTGCCCGAGTTGCACCCCTACGTCAAGTGGAGAAGAGAAATGAAAAAATTGAATATTTCTCAATTTTAGGGTCAAAATCAAGAAGCCAAACATTCCTAAGAAGATGTTTGGTTGGTTGTTTCTAGTAAAAGTTACATTAAATCTAGTGTTTATTTCACTTAATAATCATTTTAATTCATACTATTTGTAGCAAAAGCATTTTTATTTCAGTTCAACTACAGAAATTCAAATATGAACTCAAAATAAAGCCATCTCCAATGGAAATTTCTAAAATTGAGCTTCTATCTCATTGTACTTTATGGAAATTTTTATCCTAGTTGCTATATTTTTTAATATTGAAATTGTACATATACAAAAATATTTTATAATGGTTCTCCATTTCCATCATACTTTATAACAAATAAAATGATCAATTTAATATTGTGGTTCCAATATTAATTGGTATAGTAGATGAAAAAATTATATGAGAGTTTATACAGATAAAATTCTCGTATAAACTTTCTATCCTACATCACCATCACATATGATAGAAGTTTTCAGAAATAATTTTTTAAACCCCCACCAGAGATGGCCTAAACACTTGCAATACGTATATGACATGTGGACTTTTTTTTTTGTTTGGGTCCTCCAACTTTTTCTGTTTAGGCTTTTAAAAAAAATCAAAAAATAAGATGCATTCAATCCAACTATTGTTGTTAGCCAAGTTTTAAAAACTAAGAGCTCTCGAGTCCTCTAGGATTTTTGTTTTTATTAAGAGGCAACCAAATGGCCGCTTAATTCATTTTGCACTGAATACAAAAATTGTTTTGTTTTCCATGAATATTAACATGATTAATTAACCATAATAAATTCTGCCATTTGGAAACATAAGGGTGTGTTTGGGATTTTTTTTTTTTTTTTTTTTTTTGGGGAGGGAGGGGGTGGGCCGGGGAAGGGGGGGGGGGGGGGGGGGGGGGGGGGGGGGGGGGGGGGGGGGGGGTGATTGAGAGGAAAAAAAAGAGTAAAAATGAAGGTTTATTTAATTTATCTTTTTTTTTTGTTTGGATAACTTAAAGTAGAGAAACAAAAAGTAATAAAATAAAATTTTATATATTTGTGAAATAAATAATTATTATTTAGTCCTGATTTTTTAAATCATGTCTTATGTTTAGTTTTTTATAGTGGGACTCATCTTTTTCTCCTCACATTTCTCTCCTCCATTCTTTCTACTTCCCTTTCTAAACATCATTATTTTTTATTTTCCTCCCATTTTCTTCAATGCTTTTTCCTTACTCCCATTAATCCCACCATCCACATATAAAATTTATAGTAAGTTTAAACTAGATTATTGCACAATTAAAACATTCATTAATTTCCATCAAAGTGAACATACATTGCATGTCAATTACATAGATTTGTATATATATCACTAAATTAATTTGTGTTTGTCGATGAACTAAAAAGAATCTGTGTACCGTCGTTCGTTGACATTGGTGGATCATTCATGAATGGGGTTCAATGTTGTATAATTTGAAAGGGTTACTGAATATATTAATTCTTTGTGCTCCAAATTCTCCTAAGAAACAAAGGCTTTCAATTCATCCTTATCTCAATATTAATTAATCTTTTTGTATTTCTTACTATTTTATTTTATTTTATTTGGATCAACAACAACACCTCCTCAAATAGACTGAATGGTTGAACTATTGCATATTTATTTGAACTTTTCTAGCTCTGCGTAATTGAAAGAAAAAGAAAAAACATATAGAGGAAGACATTTTTGTTGCTGTTGCAGTGCTTAAACATCACATTGAATGCAAAGACGAATCCAAACTTTTAAGGAGGAGCAAACAAATAACCTTATATCCAAAAATAAATAAATCAGAGAAACTGCAATATGTTTAATTAAAATAATATATAGCTTGTGAGCATTGAACTCGATTCTTCTTGGTTAAAAATAAATAAATATAGTATCTAAAACTTGTGTTTATGTTGAATATGATTTGAATTGTATGACTTGGATTATTTAATTTTGTTTAACCAATCGAGAATTAGACTTATGACAGTGTTGTTTGGAGTATTTGTTACTACAACAAGCAATTATGATATTGATGTTAATCTGGGGCAAGTGTTCGGATCTATTATGACATAACGATTAGGTGCCCAACGGACATTTTTTTTCTTTTTTTTTAATATACTCCAAACTAATTTTAATGTGGAGACGTCTATAAAGACGATTTGTGTCGCTTTCGGGAAAGAAACAGACTTCCTTACTGAGGACAAGTTGGTTTGAGGACCCGTTGGTCAAAGAAAAAAAAAAACATTCCATTAGTCCTTTGACGTGACACACTATAGACACACAGACAAAGTAGGAATCGAACCTACATTCCGCTTCGTCAAAGCAGGGAAGAAGACCATTCATGTTCAAAAAATGCTTATCCCGGTTGGCCTGTGAAGACCTAGAAGGAAGTTTTATCTTTGGAGAGATTTCAAGTGCTACATTTTTTAAGGCTGTAATGGGCACTTATTCATACTTAAAAATTATTAAAAAGCTAAAAGACACTCAGAATTGGAACATGTACTAGTTTTGCTACATTAATTTTTTTGACCCACCAAAATTATCCGTTCTTACCGAACATTAAGAAAAATAAGGGAAAAAAGAGGGAGGAATTTATTTTAACTAAATAGGGAAGAAAAATAAAGAGAGAAAAGAGGAGGTTAATTTGGAGTTATTGTACAAAACTCATATGGCTTTTGTGGTAAGTGAGATGTATAACCTCTTTGGCTAGGCGGACGGTCTTATGATTGAACCTCGGGGGTGGGGTGTGTGTGTAAATTGGGACGACAGTGGGTGGCAGGGCCGGCTCATCCCTTAGGCAAAGGAAGCAGTCGCCTAGGGCCCCACTTTTTTAGGGGCCAAAAAAATACCAGATACTAGTATTTAGATATATATGCAATATGTATTTTTGTAAAGAAAGTCCAGCTGAAAAAGGAAACAACCACTTGCCTATTTGTAAAAAATTTAAATGTAATTAAATATATCAAAATTTGGAAAACAAATAATAACCATTGTCGCCTCTTCGTCTCCTCCTTCAGAAAAAAGGTTTGGCCTCTTCATCTTCATCTACTACATAATTAAAATAAATATATATGTACAACTGCTTCTTATTCAAAATTTAAAAATTATTAATTAAAAAAAAGATTTTAAATCCGTCCATGTAACGTTTATAGCGATATACCACCAGTCCCAAGTTCGAATCAAGGATGAGAATTTGCATATAAATCAATATGATAAATTATATAATTTAATTATGTTTAAATTTGCAAGAAATGATCCCCATCTTTAGACTTTGCTTAGGGCTTCCAAATGGCTTGAGACGGCCTTGACACTGGGCCCAAATGACATGCACCGCGAGCGTGCACAAAGTTCTGTGTGTTATGCCGGACATCGCAAATTTGTTATTTTTTAGTATTTATTTAGAGTGTACCATCGTGTACCAATATTAAAAAAAATACTCAAAAAATAATATTTTATACCATTTTTAATAATTTGAAATATGCGTTTGGAGTATCTCCAATGTACATGCTCTATTATGTAAGAAAAAACTCAAAGGGAAGACTCGGCATTGAATTAATAATTTCACATGAAATCTTCATCCGATTTTGAATCGAAAGGAATAAATTGTGGTAGGCTGTTGGACTAAGAGGTTTCTTCCTGGGGGAGGCTTCATCCAACCAGTGGTCAAGCAAGCACATTTAAATATATATATATATTTAAAAAACAAAAAATTTAAAAAAAGAAGAAGCAAAAGCACATTATAAGAAATTATTGAATTGCCAATTCATCGCAGCAATACCAGGATTTGAAGAAGAGGGGCTCAGCAATACCAGGATTTATGATACAAGAGACAGCAGATCCCAACCGAGGAGAATTATATTCTACGTAACTAATGACCCCCCTTAACAATTGTTTATTAATATTTTAAAATTATTTTTATTTAATTAATATATTATTTTGTGTTTTGCAATCTTAGGGGTTCAAGGGGTCACTTAGAGCATCTACAGTGAAAACACTCTAAACACGTATTCCAAATTATTAGAAATTGTATAAATTATTACTTTTGGAGTGTCTCCTTGATGTTGACACACAATGCTACACTCCAAACAAATACTCCAAATTAATATTTTCCATCTTTTTTCTTTTTCTTCCATGTTTGGTAAGATTTTTTCTTCCTATTTTTTTTTTTATTTTTCTTCCATGTTTGGTAAAATTTGTTAATATTGGAGGGCCCAGAAATTAATGTAGTGGAGCTAGCACACGCTTCAAATTTGGAGTGTCTCTTAGCTTTCTAGCAATTTTCAAGTATGGACAAAGTGTCCATTATAGCTTTTAAGTGCTACAAAATTTGACAAAAAATCAAAATATAGTAATTGAAATCTATTCCATTGTGGATGCTCTTAGATCATGCTTTATATTTTTTTTTTCTTTCCATCTAGATAGAAATGATCACTTTCATAATCCCTTTGGAGATACTCTAAGGTCCATTGAAGTAGTTCAAATCTCAATAGAATCCATACATTACTGTAATTTACTACATTTATTCCTTCTAGAACTTAGAAATTATGGAGCATTAGCATTACTAGGGGTGCAACTTGGGTGGGCTAAATTCGTGTCCGATCGGGTAAATCCGTTAATGGGTTGGGTTAGGGTTGAAGATTCTCGGGTTCGGGCTCGGACTTGGATTAAAATATTTGAACCCGATCAAAATCGGGTTGGACTCAGATTCATGTGTTGGGTTACCCGAAGAACCCGAACCCGACTTATATATATATATATATATATATATATATATATATATATACCTAAATATTATTTTAGTTTGTATTTTGTAATGATCAAGGCTTGATTGCTACTTGATTATGTGTTTAATATTACTTTTGTTTGAATTATTTTAAATATTATATTAGAGCCCGATGAATCCGAGTCCAACCCGATCCTCCGGACTTGGTCTTGGGCTTCATATGTTGAACCCGAGGTCGGGTCGGACTTGGGCTCGGACTAGGCTTATGATTTCTCGGGTTGGGCTCAGGTTGACCTCAAGCCCGACCCAACCCGTCCGAGTTGCACCCCTAAGCATTACGGCTAAGTATTTCACAATTTGTTGAAATGATAATGTATGTAATAAAGGTTTTCAAAAGTTAGACAGAGTAATTTATTACACAGTAATATAGATAGAAATATGTTATTCACATAATCTAATAAAAAGTATGAAAAGTTATTTTTTTTGGGTATCATATTCCTACATACAAGGAAATACAATTTCTATGCTGAGAAGTTGATATTTCTTAATCCCACCCTTATATCTTTTATCTTCTATTATATGAAGAGGCTTCAAAATAGTTCAAAAGTGAGCCGTCTAAGACGTTTGAATATCATAAACTATTTTATTTTTTGAAAATTATGGAAGATAAAAATTAACTTCCTCATTCAGGATTTTTACAAAAAATACGAATAAAACTAACATTCTATCTTTTAGTCCGTACAAATATATGTTTAAAAACTAAATTTAAAATTGTTTAAAAACTAAATTTAAAAAAAATATATGAGAAAATATTTAAAGTGTTTAACAAACCTTAATTCAAATATATTAACTATTTTTCAACACTATCATAAAAAATTTATCCATAATAAATTATAATTAAAATTTAATTTAGTTTGTACAAATTTTAATAAAAATACAAATATATATACAATAAATTTTAATTTTAATTTAAATATGTAACTTATTTTTATAAGTTTGGAAAGAAAACAAAAAAAATTTAACGTGCAACACGTACATCTTCTAGTATATATTAATATTTTGTGTTTTTCAAATTATTCCCATCAAATTATAATAGACTGTAACTTGATTTGGACCTAAACCCAACCTAACCCAGTTTTACCGAAATTTGATACGAACTTACTAATCCGATTATGAGCTAAGACGATTAGATTATTATAATATACTTTCGCGAGAGCAAAAACTAAAGAAATTATGCTGAGAATATTTTTTTGTAATTTATTTGTTATATAAACACAATAATTATATATTCCTATAAATAATATTTATATATTCCTCCGATTATATTATCTTGTTTTCATCTTCCTCTCGTCAAATATTGGTCCTTCCAATCGCGCGCGTGTGTGTGGAATTTCAAAAAAAAAAAAAATTGTGGTCATTTTTATCAAAGAGTTTATTATTGGGCCGTCCGACATCAAAATTTTATTTTTCATATG
Organism: Iris pallida; assembly: GCA_029216955.1. Classification (NCBI taxonomy): domain Eukaryota; kingdom Viridiplantae; phylum Streptophyta; class Magnoliopsida; order Asparagales; family Iridaceae; genus Iris; species Iris pallida. The sequence continues at coordinate 22,374,236 of JANAVB010005597.1, read as the reverse complement.
AAAATTGTAATTATGGAAATTGTAATTGGAAAGGAGATTTTATAATGTCTCCCAATATTCAAGATACGTTTACAATTATTTATAATAAAATTTATAAATTTTCTTATAAATTGAGAATAATTTTAATAATTTATTTTAAAAAATTCGTTGACACTATAAAAACTTTGTTCATAATTATAGTTTCTTTTCATATATATAATCGATTAATCATCAAAAAAATGAGATTCAAATTCGACTATTTTGTATGCATGCTCGCGTCTGAAGGAGGACGGCGGAGGAAGAGGGAAAAGACAACTGTGGACAGTGGCTCGCGCGAGTATTCGTTTTAGCCATACCGCTTTTTTGTATACAACGGTGCTACATGGCCCGCCTGCGGGCTAGCCCGCGGCTACGCGGCGCTCCCCCATTGGCAGAGCGCCGGCATGGGCCCCACACGAATAGGGGGAGAGCCAATGGGGGAGTGCCACGCCGGCGTGCGGACTGGTCCGCCGGCGGGCCAAATATCATTTTCGTTTTGTATAAGCATAAAACCGGTCAACCGATAAATAGATGAGAGCGGTCACATGCTCGCTGACAGCTAGAATGCCCCCTTACGGACGAAAGCCGTTGCATCGCGTCCTCTAATCTTCTTCGAAGAATAGATTATTCATCCACCACTGATATGGAAAAACAGGGATCAATGAACATGCCAATAGCATGCATGTGACAATAAATATATATATATATATACAAACACAACAGACATGAGTACTGATCATATGATGCCTATAGTTTGGTATAGGAAATGTGCGTGCATGCAGCTGGATGATAGTTTATGGTGTGCCATCTGCAACAGGTTGGTCATGTCGACGACAAGGATATCAGCTCCATGTTCACAATCCTCCTCTGATTGACCCCCGCTCGTCTATCTTTAGACATTTCATGTGATTTCATGTGAGGATATATTAAACAACGCTGCTATTTTGACCGTTTTGGAGGTTGGTCTACGCTGGCTCGCGGCCACACGGCACATCGGTATTGGCCCTCCAGTCCGGAGTGGACCCACGTTAGCAGGGAGGCCGGCCAATAGCCGGCCGTCACGTGGGTACAGACCAGTCCTGCGGGCATTGAAAATGGACTTTTCCTATATTAAAAGGATGTAATTAGAAATTGATCAAACTAGGATGGACTGAAATAGTTAGGGTAGGCTGAAATAAAAGTACTCATATATATATATATATATATATATATATAATATATATATATATATATATATATATTTTTTTTTTTTTTTTTTTTTAATTCTTCTAAGTACTCATATATAAAAACACATATATATGAAAAGAAAACAATCAAATAAAATTAAGTAAATTTTCGTCGGAGGAGTTCCGCCAAAAGTTTGCTCACCATCGAATCGAAGGATGCGTGGGGCCCACGTGCGCTCCCGTTCGATCCAACGGTCGATGGCGATGAGACTCCCGCAGGATTCGTGTCCGTGTGTGTGTGTATAAGGTATATATTACTTCTTCCATTTTCCCTAAACTAGTGGTGAGGCATGCTAGTGGAATGAATAATTTTTTTTTTTTTTCGTGTTATTCAAATTCTGAACCAGAGCACTAGAGCCATGAGTACGTCCGGACTTGATAGGACTTGATACGAGGCCATTGAGGCAGCCGTCTTAGGCGCAAAATTTTAGAGAACACCAATTTTTTTATATACTATTTAATAGATGTAAGTCCAATTCTGAAAAAAAAATCGAGTATACTAATTCTGTTCTTTATAGTCTGTATATTTTTTTTTTGTTATTTGATATGTAGATGTCATATATTAGAACAAGCCAGTTAGTTAGACAAAAAAAAGTTTGGTATAATAGATGTAGAAATTCTTTTCCATTTCCTTGCTCTAACAGTATGACGCATCATTTATTCTTCCGTCATTGTCAATCTTCTCTGTGTGTGTGAGTATCTGTTTCTTGGAGGTAATTAAACAACATAAAAAGTTGTAAAAAAAAATTTTTGCTTTGAAATATCTTCAATTTTATTAATATATTATTATATATGTTATATATTATTTGGATATTATATTTAGTTTTTTTTTTTCGTGGTTTTTTCTAATAATGCTATTGTATCATCGTCAATCTAAAAAAAAGTAAAATTATATGAATTTTTACAATTCTTCACAGCAATGTTTTAAAAAATCGGACCGATAATTGAACCAATTTTTGTGTATAGGTCGGATCGGAGTTCAACCGGAGTTCAAATATACTTGGTTTGGTTTTGTTCGGTTCAAACAGATAACATATCCACATTTACTTCTTGGGTTGGTTCTTAGCATGTTTGGTATGGTTTAATTTACAACTATAAGGTCTCTCAAAACCAAAGCAAGAACCAAATGTTCCAAATCTCACACAATAAATTTTTTTGAGTTTTTTTTTGAAAAAAAAAACTAAAATTTTCGGTTCAATTGCGAACCGGTTCGACCGGTTCACCGGTTAAACCCGGTTCTATAAAAAATCGACGGTTCTTCAAAAAACCTTAGTTCATATCAGATCGGACCAAAATTTTTGCCAAACCGGTCGGATCCGGTCGGACCACCGGTCCGGTCCGGTCCGGTCCGGTTCTGACAATACTGCTTCACAGGCCTCAAAGTACAAAGTCTGGTACTGGCCACGAGGCTTTATTGTTTAAAACGGGACATGCCTATTTGGTGGCAAGTGTTTGGTTTACAATGTTTACACTTTTCGTTACAAAAAGTGTAAAAAATGTCAAAGATTTGTGAGAGCATTACTTGGTGCTTGTTATCTTCTACTATCTAAAGTTATAAAAAGTGGCTTCAAAACGACTCAAAGTGGACCGTCTAAGTCTCATATATATCATGAATTATTTTATATTTTTAAAATTAAAGAAAATAAAAATTAACTTTTTCATCCACCATTTAAAAAAAAATACAAATACAGACTAATTTTATCTCTTTTAATCCGTACAAATATCTATTTAAAAACTACTGTTTAGAAACTAATTTTAAGAAGAAAAAAATACCAGAAAATATTTAAATTGTTTAACAAATCTTAATTCAAAGGATTTAAATATTTGAACTATCATTTAACACTATCATAAAAATATTTATCCATAACAAATTTTAATTAAATTTTTACAAACTTTAATTAAAATATAAATATATATACAATAAATTTTAATTTAAATATTTAAATTATTTTTTTATAAGATTAGAAAGAAAGAAAGAAAAAAAATGATTTAACGTGCATCTTCTAGTCTGAAATAAAATATTTGTCATTTCAACTAGAAATCAAACTAGTTAAAAAAATCAATCGGATCAGCTTATAAATGAATTCAGATTTAGAGCGTAAAATAAAGGATGATATTTTTTTATTTGTTACTATTACAACAGTATTAATGACTTATATATATCTACTGTAGGACTTAGAAATGGCCCAGAAATGAATAGTATCAGTCGTATGTATATCATTTGTCATTTATTTTATTATAAAAATTGCCGATAAGAAAACTTTTTCTACTTATGTACTCGCACGTGCGCATACACGCACTATATATTTTAAAATTAAATTTTGGATTAAAAAATTATATATATTTGTTATTATTATTTTTACTGTTTGGTTATAAATAAGTGATCATTGCATCTCTCTTCACATATGACATGAAGTGGATTTTATTCTTTTCAAAAATTGGATTCATCGTGAGTCTACTTTTGCTCATCCAACAAAACTAAGATGAATGTTTCAACATTCCATTCAAAGTCTATCACGTATCAAATTAGTGATCAAAACTAGTATAAATGTTCACCAAATTATTTTTAAAATAATTTTATACTGGATAAAAATGATACGTGATAATTCTTGAATGGAAGATTGAACAACCATCCTAGTTTTGGTGGATGAACAAAAATGTACTCGATTCACAATTTCACATCCTCATGCTCAACACAAGAAGTGAGATAAAATTGGAATTGTAATACATTTTTTATTTGTTGTTAGTCCCTTTCGGCAAGGCACTCCGGTAGGGATGCAAATTAACCGAGTGTATACAGGTTTACTGGATTTCTATATTTTTTTTCTCTTAACACATACAAATGCGGATAAATACCAATATAGACCCAATATCGATATAGACCCTGTCACGATCTTTGGGTTCGCAGCATGTTTTCATATTCAACAATTGTGACGATAGGCTTTGAAATAAATATACTAATCCTTCTATGTTTCATGAGTATTATATAAACTATATCTATTACGAAAATAATTACACTGACCACTCTTTTCTTTCGAAGTTTTATAAAACATAAATATGGTTAGTGTTATAAATTTCTATAGAAAATATAAACTATAGAAATAATTCGTATAATTAGTTTAAAAGTAGAATAATTTTTTTAATAAAATATAAAATATAAGAATAGTTAGCGTAATTTGTCCACAAGCTTTAGACACACAAAACACGTCTTTCTTTTCGATTCGATGATGTATGAAAGAAAATGAAGTTACAAGCAAAATTATGGCACGGTCCTGCTAAGTGGGAAGTCACATGTTTCGTGACAGTACACTTAAGTCCGGCCATAAGCAGAGGACATGATGCTCCCTGTGCCGGAGAGCGAGGTCGCCAATCAGCTGGGCAATCAAACGCTCTTTGCTGTGACGACAATAGTGTACAATGCGACACGTGGGTGCGTGCTGGAAGAGGATCTCAATGTGACTGCCACGTCAGAGTCAGACATACTGTCGATTCAGTCCATGTACAACAACATGGTATAAACATAAGGTACATGATTTTTCGTTCCACCGAGATATTTATGGTGGAGTCCTCCTGAATTATCATGAGACTTCTCTTAGTTTCTAGAGGTTCTAGAATCTGTCTATCACGTAAATATCCAAACTGATTATTGGGCAGTAAAAGTCGTGGTAGATGTACCTGACGTTATTCATGTAATAGGATCGTCTTTGGTTGCATGGAAGTGTGCTAGTGTCGCCAATCCACTTCGACTCGCTTTTATAATTTACACTTTATATTGTCTCTTCTTAATACTGTATTTATGTTAATACACTTTCCAATTATACGTATATAGAGAAGACAAATCATATATATATATATATATATATATATATATATATATATATATATATATATATATATATATAAGTTTATTTGTTAGAAGTTTCTTGTAGTTTTAAGGCCCTTGGAATTCCCATGCTTGGGCTTTCTTTCATTGACAAAGTTTGATTGGGTGTTTCTGGTGATCCACGACCTCGGTCGAGCTATACTTTGATATAGATGGCTGTATCAAAATTTAATACAGTCTTCTGTATAACACGTGGGCCTCCTATATATATTTGCTTACACGGTTACCAAAAAAATAGGAGGGGCCCACCTGTCATATAGGAGGCTGTATCAAATTTTAATACAACCTTCTGTATCAAAGTTTTTTCCACCTCGGTCGGGGTCGAGAAGTACCCAGCTTGCGGTCCGCGCATCGACTCCATTGTGCTACCATCGCATGTGTCGATATTTTAGCTCGAGTTCATACGTCCATGGGTGCTCTCAAATGAGGATTTCGGAAAAGTTTTGGAAGAAACCAACTATAAAATTAGATACTCTCTATCCGAGGTGATTTCTAAGATGCCAACTTCACTGTCACCATCCTAAACACTCAATCATCAAATACGAGATACAACCCAACACCAAACTCTTTTGGTGACGTCCGTAGAGATGTAGTCCGTTGGGTACACTGGAGAGTCCCGTGGAAATGATTATGCTTCGAATATCTTTTTGGTGTTGCTCGCCAGCCCAAAGAAAATGACACCTAAAAAAAAAAAAAAATTCATACTGCCAAAATCTCTACCGTTTGTTACAGATGGTTTTCGTGTGCCTACAGTTTAATATCATTTATGCGAAGTTTGGTGTTGCAGGACTCAGTAGTATCCATCCAAATCCACCAGTATATGAAAATATTGTTGGTGTTTTTTGCCTTTGGACTAGAAAAGATAGTCCCACATCGGCTACACCAAATGGTGAGTATCTCAATATAATGCATTGCTTGTGTTGAGATGTGCACATGAGGTGTAGTGGGGCACAAGTTTGTGCCATGTGGGAGTATTTTTCTAGAAGGAAAAAGGATTAAATTCAACAAAGATGCAAGTTGATTTTTGTTGTACTGACTCGGACTCGGACACGGACTCCAGGATGTCTCGTGCATGCACGGGAGTGTTCGGGGGGTAGGCGTGGACTGGCACACTTCTATGCTGATTGTGGGATGATCTAAAATATCAAACTCTATTTTGAGTATTGGTATTTTAGTCCCACATCGGATAGGAGAAGAGGTGAAGTCTCAACTCCACTCTATAAATAGAGCCCCTTGGCCTCCTTTGAAAGATGCACCAAGAAGAGAGTTAAGGGAGTCTGTAAAGTCCAAGAAGCCCGTTCAAGTCTCAAATATTGACTTACGAGCGTTCCAGAAGTTCTTCGTGAACTTGCGGGTTCCTGGAAGCAGATCGTGTTGGGGCGAATCTTGCTTTGAGCAACGGTGATCTTAATCACCCCAGCAAGAACCTTTCCTCTTCTTCTTTCTTCTTTCTTTTTTCTTCTCCTTCATCTGAGTTGTAACTCAGTTCTGTCCGTCTGCAACTGCGATTGCAAGGAAGAACGTGAGATTTATTTTCTGAACTCAGTTCTGTCCGTCAGCAACTGCGATTGCGAGGAAGAACGTGAGATTTACTTTCTGATTATTGTTGCTTTTGTAATCAGATTCATATTATAGAGTTCCTCTTGGATCTCGAGAATAATCAAAAGGTGAACGTTTGTTGAACCTATGATCTCGACATCGAGTCTACCATCTTTGATCAAGCCCCAGGACTAACAATCTCAAAGCAAGATCCTTGTAGATGGAGAACTATCGCACTACCAAAATAAGTCATATCAGCGACGTATTTAGCGACTCCAAAGAAGAACGTCGCTATTTTTGGGGGTTTTAGCGACGTTTATACAAGACGTCGCTGTTTGTCGCTGACAGCGACTAATAGCGACGTCTAGCGGCTGCAATTTGTTAAATAAGAATAGGCGTCGCAAGTTCGTCGGTACACGTCGCTGATGTAGCGACGTGTAGCGACGCAATTTAAGTAGCGTCGCCGTTTCATAAATATCAGCGACATTTAGCGACATTCTAGAATAACGTCGCTAATCGTTTCATATAGCAAGGGTTTCGCTTTTCGATCTTTCACAAAATTTCCCCCCAAATATTTCGTGCCCTCCTCCTCCGCGACGCTCCTCCGGCGATTTCCCTCCTCCGGCCTCCTCCTCCGCGCCGCTCCTCCGGCGATCTCCCTCCGCCTTTTCCTCCTCCTCCTCCTCCTTCCTCAGGTAGCTCCTCCTCAGGTAACTCTCCCCCCCCCGCTTCCCAGTTTCTCCTCGTCTTCTAGCTCTCTCTCTCGCTTCTAGTTCGTGTCCACGAGAGCGTGGACTCGCTGTCGGGGACACGAGACTCACAGTGGACTCGCTTCTAGTTCGTGTGACACCTATTTTGTTGGTTTGGACATGTCGTGTCCCACTGTGTGGATACGATACTCACAGTGGGCTCGCTTCTAGTTCGTGTGACACCTATTTTATTGGTTTGGACACGTCGTGTCCCACTGTGTGGATACGAGACTCACAGTGGACTCGCTTCTAGTTCGTGTGACACCTATTTTGTTGGTTTGGACACGTCGTGTCCCACTGTGTGGATACGAGACTCACAGTGGACTCGCTTCTAGTTCGTGTGACACCTATTTTGTTGGTTTGGACACGTCGTGTCCCACTGTGTGGACACGAGACTCACAGTGTGACACCTATATACTGATATTGGGAGTTTTTTGGGCATATCAACTGTCAATTTGATGTTTTGCTTGGATTCGAATTCTAATTTAGGGTTCGAGCCCTATTTACTGATACTGGGAGTTTTGGGCTTTTTCAGGGTTTTGAAATGATGAATAAATTGACAAATAATTATTATCGAGCTCTATAAAATTTCAGCTATGTCACGAAGGATGGATAATAATCCTGTGAATGAGTTTTCTCCTAAGTATTCTCGACAGTTGAGTATGATTTAGCTCACTGACATTACTGAAATATGGAATGATTAGTGTAGGATATGTTGGTCAGGTTTTGGCAGAGTCAGCTATGTCACGAAGGATGGATACTAATCCTGAATACCATATTTTAAATCCTACAACGCTGCTTAGTTGAAAGTCTTATAATTAGACTTTCTGTCCAGTACTCTGTGACTGCTTAGTTGAAAGTCTTAATTAGTAGTAGATAATCTATGGTACGACATCGTGATCAGGACATAGTCCCTGCAGCCATTCGACTGGCGAGGCATAAACTATGTAGCCGTAGATAAAGTTGACTGTCCTCCGACCCCCATTCCTCGGCAATGATGATACGACAACCTATCACTACATCTTTTAGTAGTAGATAATGTCTTAGTATTACATTATGTGGGTTCATCTTGATTCTGTTACATCCTTCAGATACTAGATTCGATAAGAACATATACTACACAATATGTACAGAACATAGATGATTCAAACTAATGTATGCTAGAATGCATTTTGGGTTGTGTTCTGAGCCATTCGTCCCCACACTTGGCAATTATGTAGAACCGTTTGTGGATATACAATCGTCATCCTGATGAATTATTATCTGTGTCAATCTTTGCAGAATTATCTTAAAATGGATATGAATTACTATCTGCGGAACCGTTTGTGGATGTACAATCGTCATCCTGATGACATGTGCGGTGTGCGGGATGAATTTATACAGGGTGTGCAACAGTTCCTGCAGTTTGCCAAGGCGTTCCCTCAGTACATGGACCGTACAAAAATTAAGTGTCCATGTATGAGATGTCGCAACTTGAAATATCATTCGGAAGTGGATGTGACATATCATTTGTATTCGAGAGATTTCATGCCAAATTATTATCAGTGGACCGCACACGGAGAACTTGTGTCTTTAGCCTCCGAGCCGGAGCCTTATGTAGAGCCTTATGTAGATGTCCACGAGCAGCCTTATGTAGATGTCCACGAGCATGCTGATTACGACCAAGGGTGGACGAACATGGTTTTCGATGCTGCGGGGCCTAGTTTCGATCCGAACAATCAATATGCAGCTGAGGAGGCACCGAATGTCAATGCTGCAAAGTTCATGGAGTTGCTGGAGAATGCAAGGACTCCTTTATATCCTGGTTGTGATGACCATTCACCGTTGGAGGTGGTTACAAGATTGTTGAGCATAAAATCAGATTTTAACATGTCTCAAGAATGCTACAACCGAATCCTGGAGTTAATTATAGATATATTGCCGGAGGGTGGCAAGTTATCTAAAGACTTCTACCGATCCAAGAGAATGGTGAGATCGCTCTGGATGGGGTATGAAAAAATTGATGCATGTCGCAACGGATGCATGTTGTTCTATAAGGACGACAAGGATGAAGACGCCTGCAAATTTTGTGGTGCCGATCGCTTCAAGGCAACTAGTACAACAAGGACTTCTGGTGCACGCAAGCCAACAGATTCGATGCAAGCCAACACGACTGTCACGTTTTTATGGAGAGGTTAATCCCGATTGCATTTTGGGAATTCTTACCTCATGTCGTTTGGGATCCACTGACAGAGCTTAGCATATTCTTCAGAGATCTTTGTTCTACTAAGTTGCTCGTCGATCGACTTGAAAAGCAGGAGAAGGACATTGCAGTAACATTGTGTAAGCTTGAGAGGGTGTTCCCTCCTGGATTCTTCGACTCTATGGAGCATTTGCCAATTCACCTTTCATATGAGGCACGTGTTGGTGGGCCCGTCGGTTATCGGTGGATGTACCCGTTCGAGCGCCATCTAAACCACCTGAAGAGGAAGGTAAAAAATAAGGCACGGGTCGAGGGTTCTATTTGTGAAGCCTATGTCCTTAAGGAGATTACAAACTTCTGTTCAATGTATTTCAAGCCTCATATTGCTACAAATAGAACAAGAGCTCCGAGGAACGACGATGGAGATATAGAATATAATGATGCATTATTGAAAGTCTTCAATGCTCTTGGAAAGCCTTCAGGAAAACTGAAAAAGAGATATTTGAATGATGAGGAACTAAAGGCGGCCCAGTTATATATATTACTCAACTGCGAGGAGGATGAAGTGGAAAAGCTAGAGTGGTAAGTGAAAATCTTCAACATTCAAGTCATCTATTTGTTGATTCCGTTATTATAATTTAACGAGTATATCCCGATATTTATTGGTTTTCAACAAATTTAATGATGAGGTGAGGTCAAGTAGACCATACATTGCAGATGAAGAAGTAGAAGAAGAAATGAGACTTCATTTCCCGTCTTGGTTGACTGTATATGTACGTAAGAAGCTAGTTAGAATCTTCCTCCATTCACAACTGCACAAGAAATAACTTAACATTAAACTTAATTTTGTATCTTTTCGTGTTTAGGTCGATCGTCCGGACGTCATTCTTGAGAATGAATCTATTAGAACTCTTGCCAAGGGACCAATTTATGCCGTCAAAGTATGGCCAAGTTATTGCGTGAATGGGTTTAAGTTCAAGTCAACAAATGCTCTCATCAGAGATAGCTTCCTGGATCTTGATTCCACAAAAAATAGTTGCTTGTGTATCAAATCTACAAACTACAAAGATGTCACTCCAAGCAATGATTTCTATGACGTCTTACGGGAGATCGTGGAATTGACGTACAACTATGGCATAGAGCCTGCCAAGATCGTGTTGTTCAAAGTTGATTGGTTCGATCCCATACAAGATCAAGGATGGAAAATTGACAAACATGGTCTTGTGGATATTAACTACCGTCGTCGATACCAAGGATACGAACCATTTATCCTAGCAAGTCAAGCTCAACTCGTATATTTTACAACATATCCTAGACGGGGAACAACGAGGTACGACTGGTGGGCAGTATGCAAGACTAAAGCCAGAAATACCTACGACGTCGACGAAGTGGCTTATCAGGAGGACGAGCTGCCTCTTGTACCTAATACAGTTGATGTCGACTCAGCAGAAGTTCCCCATTCAATATCTACTTGTGTAGAAGAGGTACAAGTATCCGAAGGGAAAGACGAAGGAGATGCTAGTGACGATGAGGAGGAAGAGGAAGAGGAAGAGGATGAGGAGGAGGAGGAGGCAAACAAAGAAGATGAATTTTCAGAGGATGATTGAGAAACTGTGATTTTGATGTATTCATACTTCTGTAATCTTAAATTATGAACTATGATCATTTTTGAAAACTTAAATTATGAATTCCAATGTATGCAGATATTTCTAAACTGTCATTGTATTTATTTATATTTTCAATCATAAACTGTGATTTCGATGTATTCATATTTCTGTAGTCTTAAATTATGAACTCCAATATTATTATCAGCATGGCAGGACGACGCGGAGGCACCGCTGCACGACGCGGAGATAGGCCAGCACGATCCGTGTCCTTAGGTGGGCAGAGAGCTCCGTTACAGGAGGATGGATCTGGACCATCGTCTGACCCGAGCACTCCATTGTACCGTACGGTCTCAGGTCCGGGTGGCAGTGCACCTGCGACGAGCAGTTCCAGGCTTGCTGATCATACTACTTCCCCTAGCCTTCCTAGCGCTGACAGCAGCATGGCGGGTGGGGAGCAGGTGGAGGAGGTAGTCCCTACTCCCGCCCGTCCCGCCCGGGCGGATCCATACCAGAGCGACCCAGCATGCGCACCTCAGGGCGAGACGAGGATGGAGATTTGGGCCGACAGTCCTACGAAGTAAGTTAAATCAATATTTTATGCATGTCTGTATATCTATATATATTCATTAATACGTCGGTTATCGTTGTATACAGATATCGTCCCTCGTCGGTACAGAGAGCGTTGGGCACCTTTCTAAGGTCCAACTATGGGGGTCCGTGGATCAACTACTCGGATGCCTCGGAAGAGAGGAAGGCATTCTGGTTTGCCCACTTCAAGGTAAGTAAAGATAGTTAATTTAGTATGATTAATATAATTTTTAGTATTTTTTAGAACTAATTATTTTAATTTGTAATTCTTGTAGAGGACTTATTTTTATCCACCACACCGGGCCGAGCAGATTGAGAGGCAGTTTTATGCCGTCGCCGCCAAGTTGATCCGTGATGCAATTGACGATCAGAAAAAAAACGTCACTGCTCCGTAAAGCCGATTGCTGGTTGGATCACACCTGACCAGTGGACCACGATGAGGGCTCGATTTGAGGAGCCCGAGTACAAAGAGCGGTCGGAGAAGGCGAAGGCGGTTAGGACGATGGCCGAAAAGTGGTGTGGTGGATCGATTCCTATGACGGAGCATTTCCGTCGTCTGGTATGTAATTAATTGTCAAATATAAGATTTTATTAATAGTAGGAGTATATAATTTTCTATTTTACTAAAAAATAAAATATAACAAATACGCAGGTGAAGAGGGGTGAGGACGCAAACATGGTGACCGTCTTCCTGGCCACCCATCGGAAGGACGGAAAGCTCATCGACGACCGGGCTACTCAGAGCTACGTAAGTACTAATTTAGATTTCGTTAATTTTTAACACAACTTGAAGAATATACAGATAACCATATACTTAATAATAATTAAATATTTTAGACGTTTATTAGGCTAATTTAGGTAAGTACTGATGTATAGAGATGCACAATGATTTCTAGGAAGAGTATGTTAGGCTACGTGATGAGCGTGCGAGTGCTAGTGCACAGATAGAGGGAGGGGTTGGTACATCGCAACCCTCTCCGCCTCAGTCGGAGGACGAGCTCTGGAAGACCGCTGTTGGTGGTCTTCAGAGGGGTACGTACTACGGTACGGGGTCCTACGGCGCATTTGTTGCGACGCAGGCATCCAGGGCTCCCTCTTCCAGTGCGCATTCACAGCCGTCACAGGCCGAGTCGTCCCGAGTCGAGGAGACCATTGTCCGCCAGATTGCTGAGCTGCGCGACGATATGCTGAGGAGGATTGCTGAGCAGCAAGGGCCTCAGGCGCAAGAGGACGCTGCGTCGGTCACCGCACGCTTTGACGAGCTCGAGCGCACCGTACAGCAAGTACAGGGGACACAAGAGTCCATTCACGACACCGTTACCAGGATAGCGACTTGCATGGAGCAATGCAGCGCCAGACTCCGAGCCCTAGAGGAGACGCGGACGCACCCATCTCCAGCGGTTACACTGCCTCCTTCTCCAGCGGTTGCATTGTCTCCTCCTTCATCGTCGTCGGTAGTTCTTACACCGGAGCAGTATGCTTACCTTCTTTCCAGGAGCGGTGATAGGAGCGGTGATGCTCCTCCTGATCAGTCGTAGTCGGCATATACATTGTTGTGTGATGGCCCATTGTTGGATCTTTTATATGGTTATACATACATTATTCTTATGTGGACACATTATGTTTGACATTGTTACAAATTTTCATAAATCTGTGTTGATTGATGAGATTGTGTTTCAAACGTGTTCGTGATTGTGTGTATGTGTTGTTTGATACTGTGTTCGTGATACACTGTCGTTGTCGTAACAAATGGTGCTGCAAATTCTGCAAATGCTGCAAATGCTGTAATTTTTAAATTTTTTTTTTAATATTAGCGACGTTCAGCGACTGTCAGCGACGTCCAGCGACGATATAAACGTTGCTAAGTACGTCGCTAACATTAATAATTACCGTCGCTAATCGTCACTAAACGTCGCTACACGGACGTCGCTCAACGTCGCTATATGTCGGTAATATAGTGACGTTAAAAAGTCGCAGAACGTCGCCATTTGGGTCTAAAGCCAGGTCAGCATCGATGCATGTCAAGTCGCTCAACGTCGCTAGATTACGTCGAAAAATTATGACGTTTTATGTCGCTGGCAGTCGCTAACTTAGCGACGTGAACACGTCGCTAAAGCTCGTCGCAATAGCGACGTATGGCGACGTTTTCTGTTTAGCGACTAGGTTAATCGCGACTACTTGAAAACGTCGCTAAATACGTCGCTAATAGAAATTAGCGACGTATTTTCCCTATTTAGCGACGTCTTGACGCGTCGCAGAATTGACAGATTTTAGTAGTGTCGTGCTTCTCTCATCGATACCAGCTTTAACAAGTTGGAGAAATTCGACGGAGAACATTTCCAAATCTGGAAGAGGAAGGTCACCCTTAATCTTCGTGGACGTAGACCATGTGCTGATTGAGGATGAACCGACGATTCCAGAAGAAAGAACTGCCGATGCTATTGCTGCTGCACTCGTCAAGTAGAGCAAGTGGAAGAGAGAAAACAGCATCTGTAAACTGCTGATTCTTAATTCTATGGAAGACTCTCTGGCAGAGTCATATTCTAAGAAGGTGAAGGCCAAAGAGATCTGGGATTCTTTGGGTAAGCTACATGAAGATGATGAGAACATGTCCAAAATCTTTATCGTCGAGAAGTACCACAAGTGGCTCTTCGAAGACGAGATGGCGATGCTACCTCAAGTGAAGGAATTCCTGAAGTTGTGCCAGAAGTTAGATGACGAGAAGATGCCACTCGTCGACAAGTTTGTCGTTGGAGTGATAGTCTCAAAACTTTCTGCTGGTTGGAGCAACTTCTATGCTAGAATGCATCGAAAGAAGCTGGACATTAGCTTGGAAGATCTTCTACAAGAGATCCACGTTGAGGACGAAATGCGATCTCAACAGAAGATGGACTCTCTGTCCAAACAACTGGCTAAGGCCAACTTGGTACAGACAAGAGAGTTCAAGGGAAAGCAGGTGGCTTCTCATCACAAGAAGAAGGACTCCACTAATCTAAAAGTGAACGGTCCTTCGTTCAAGCAACAGAAGTCCAAGTCCCACGTGACTTGCTTCAACTGTGACAAGAATGGCCACTACATGAGTGAATGCAAATCCAAGCCCAAACTAAAATAGCAGGTATAGCTAAACTTGGTTATTTTAATTACTTAACTTGGTTGCTATTGTTGCACAGGTTGAGTTATCTAGCGTGGTAGCTGACTAGTGGTCTGACACTAGTGCATCTGACCACGTGTGCTCTCAAAGGAGCTGTTCACCAAGGACGAGCCATGTTATGACGAAGGTCTTGATGACGAACATATATCTAGCAGAAGTTCTGAAGATTGAGACAGTGGTTATTAACCACCGACAAGGACACTAGAATGCGTGTTACACGTACCAGAGATTTTTTGGCGATCTGATATCAGAAAGTCTGTTATCTGATACAGACTTGAAAGATGGACATTCGTACTAGCCAGATGGTAATTTCTTGGCGAGGAACATGCTTCGAAAAGATGTTCGGTGCTGAAGGAATGTTCGAACTTCTGCTGATGGCGATGAAGTTACTTCATTGAGTGGACTGAGAGTTGTTCTATGACAAAAGCAGACTCAAGCTGTCCTACCAGGACCTTATCTTCGGAATGTGGGGTAAGGAGGTGGAGGAGTTTAAGGTCTGTGCAGATACAAGACTATTGGGAAGCTGCTCAGACGATTGAACTAAAGTACTGATCATCTGGAGTTAGTACACTCAGATATCTGTGACTTTTATCAACTCTCCACAGAGGTCGGTTCGAAGTGTTTTTCGAAGTGCACGTTCGCATGACTTCTCAAGTAGAAGGATGCAGCATTCGAGTAGTTCAAAGACTTCAGGGCTGAAGCTGAACGTTAAACCGATCTACAACTACTCAGAAGTGATCGAGATGTAGAGTATAGGTCTCATGAATTTGCATCGTTCTGCAAAGAACATAGAATCATCAATGAGACTACTGCTCCGTATTCTCCTCAATCTAACGGGATAGCGGAGAGGAAGAATAGAACGTTGACAGAAATGATGAACTCAATGCTGCTAACTATGGGTCTTCCTAAATGCTAATGGGGAGAAGCTGCATTAACGACCACTTTTTAGAGTGCCGTATGCAACTTCGGACGTAACTCCTCATGAACACTGGTTCAAAGTCAGACCTAACTTGAATGTCATTCGAGTGTGGGGGTCTCTGGCTTATGTGAAGCTCCTAGATCTGAAGATTCAGAAGATGGGGACTAGGACTACGAAGATGATCTTCTTGGGGTATGCCGAGAAGAGTGATGCTCGAAGATTTTTTGATATTGAGTCAAATCATATCATCGAATCTCGTGAAGATAATTTATAAGGCACAAGAATATTGTTCTTACGGATAAACCGGAGAACAATAAGGGTGCACAAGAAACTAAAGTTTTTAATAAAGAAGTAGTCCAAGAAGATGTTGTTGTTGAAACAACGGTTGAACCAGAATTCGCTGAGCCATCGTCGAAGCGAGCGAGGAGGCCGAAGAACTTCGGAGATGACTTCATCACCTATCATGTGGAAGCAGATCCGCTTACCTATGATGAGGCGATGAAGACCAGAGATGATATTTTCTGGAAGGAGGCGATTGACAATGAAATTGATTCCATCACCTCAAATAACACTTGGGTGTTGGTTGATCTTCCTGAAGGAGCGAAACTCATCGGATACAAGTGGATCTTCAAGAAGAAGATGAAAGCTGATAGAACTATTGACAAGTTCAAGGCCAGGCTAGTGGCAAAGGGGTTTTCTCAGAAGCAGGAGATCGACTACTTTGACACGTATGCTCCAGTAGCCCGGATGACCACCATCAGAATGTTGATTGCTCTCACAGCGATACATAAGATGGTGATACATCAGATGGATATGAAAACGGCATTCCTGAATGGCGAGCTGACCGAAGAGATCTACATACAACAACCAGAAGGGTTTATCATCAAAGGTCTTGAAGACAAAGTATGCAAGTTGGTAAAATCTCTGTACGGTTTAAAGCAAGCTCCCAAAATGTGGCATGAGAAGTTTGACAAAGTCATAAGGTCAAATGGCTACAGGGTCAGTAAAACAGACAAGTGCGTCTATACGAAGTTTGCTGACGGAAGAGGATTCATCGTTTGTCTATACGTGGATGACATGCTAATCCTAGGTACGGATATAAGCTGTGTCACGGAGACAAAGAAGTTCCTCTCGACGAAGTTCAGTATGAAGGATTTGGGGGATGCTGATGTTATCTTGGGACTCAAGATCATCCGGACAGACACTGGATTAGCGCTGTCACAATCTCATTACATTGAGAAGATGCTCACTCGATACGGGTATCATGATCTTCCTTTAATTGATACGCTGTACCGGGGTGATCAGAAGCTGGAGCCAAACTCGAAGGAAAGCGTCAGGCAATTGGAGTATGCTAGCATCATCGAGAGTTTGATGTACGCTACTACTGCCACTAGGCCTGACATAGCTTTCGCTGTGGGAATGCTGAGTCGATTCACTAGCAATCCAGGCGTTGAGCACTGGAAAGCTGTGAAGCGGGTTATGAGATATCTCAAGAAGACTCAGACATATGCACTGCACTTCAGCGGAGAGCCGCCGGTAGTAGAAGGCTTCAGTGATGCTAGCTGGTGCTCAGAGTTAGAGAGCGAGAGGTCCACAGGTGGATTCATTTTCACAATGGGTGGAGCTGCTATATCGTGGAAGTCGAAGAAGCAGACTATGCTCTCGCGATCATCTATGGAATCTGAGTTCTTTACACTTGATACCGCAGCAGATGAAGCAGAGTGGCTTCGGGAGCTCATGTATGATCTTCCAGTGGTTGGGGCACAGATACCGGCAATTCCGATATACTGCGACAATCAGGCGACTGCGACGGTGGCATCAAATGACCTCTTCAACGGGAAGAAGAGGACTGTGCAGTTGAAGCACACGGCAGTACATGATCTCATCAAGAGGGGTGTTATTGTAGTGATTGATGTTCGGAGTCAGGAGAACCTGGCGGATCCGTTCACCAAGGGCCTCAAGCGCCAGCTGGTCGATGACACAGCTCGTAAAATGGGTTTGAAGGCATTCTGATATTGTGTTATTACATTCCTACCATAAAATTTTATGCTATTAGTTCAAAGAGAAATCTACTAGGCATCTAGCTTTTGGTTCAAGGGAGGACTATTAACCAGAAGAATATCAGGAACGGTGGGTACTTGTCCTCTGTGACATGGAGAGGTTACGGACCTACAACCACTGTTGTCTACTGTTGTTTTCTGCAGAAAACGGATCCTGTGGGAAGGTTGGCTTAAATGCCTTAATGAGTTCTCAGGCAGAGTGAATGCCTGGAGTGCTTTACAGGAAGCACGGTAGCGCAGCACTACAAGGAGTGTAACTCCATGCTACAGTGGGGTGACTCCACCATGAGGTTCCCAAGTAGGGGTAATGCCTCGGCTTTGTGAGCCAAGTCACAACGGAGTAGCACCGCAAATAGACAGGTAGCCTAATGCTGTATGATAATCGTAATAAAGAGAGGTAGACAGCACTACAAAGAGGACGATGTCCTCATGTTACAGTGGCATGATACCATGAAGAGGTACCAGGTAGGATAAAGCCTCGACTTTGTGAGCCATGTCATAGCGGCGTAACACCGCACGGAAGCGCAAGGCTTCATGCTGGGTAGTTTGGCACTACAAAGAGGCCTGTGACCTCATGCTACAGTAGTATGACACTACGATGAGGTACCGAGGTGGGGTAAAGCCTCGGCTTTAAGCCATGTCATAGCGGCGTAGCACCGCAAAGAAGCGCAATGCTTCATGCCATGACTCTTTATAAAGAACTCACCTATAGTGTATGGACAGAGATATCAGGCCGTCTCTTGAGGGTAAACTTGTAGACGCCCAAAATTATACACTGAAACCAGGCTGGCACAAGGCCTTTAATGTGCAGCCAGAAGCATAGTTGATGTCATTATGTGAGTAGGAAGAATTACAGTTATGGTGCAGAATTCAAGGCTTAGTCCATTCTTGTATCATGCTGTTATTTAACCTATGCGGAAAGATTCAAGTCGTAGCGACATCTCTCCTAATGCATGATGGGCAGTCACTGTGGGGAACGCTCAACCCATATATTGAGATATGTGGGGGATTGTTGGTGTTTTTGCCTTTGGACTAGAAAAGATCGTCCCACATCGGCTACACCAAATGGTGAGTATCTCAATATAATGCATTGCTTGTGTTGAGGTGTGCACATGAGGTGTAGTGGGGCACAAGTTTGTGCCATGTGGGAGTATTTTCCTAGAAGAAAAAAGGATTAAATCCAACAAGGATGCAAGTTGATTTTTGTTGTGCGGACTCGGACTCGGACACGGACTCCAGGATGTCTCGTGCATGCACGGGAGTGTTCGGGGGTTAGGCGTGGACTAACACACTTCTATACTGATTGTGGGATGATCTAAAATATCAAACTCTATTTTTGAGTATTGGTATTTTAGTCCCACATCGGATAGGAGAAGAGGTGAAGTCTCAACTCCACTCTATAAATAGAGCCTCTTGGCCTCCTTTGAAAGATGCACCAAGAAAAGAGTTAAGGGAGTCTGTAAAGTCCAGGAAGCCCGTTCAAGTCTCAAATATTGACTTACGAGCGTTCCAGAAGTTCTTCGTGAACTTGCTGGTTCCTGGAAGCAGATCGTGTTGGGACGAATCTTGCTTTGAGCAACGGTGATCTTAATCACCCCAGCAAGAACCTTTCCTCTTCTTCTTTCTTCTTTCTTCTTTCTTTTTTCTTCTTCTCCTTCATCTGAGTTGTAACTCAGTTCTGTCCGTCTGCAACTGCGATTGCAAGGAAGAACGTGAGATTTATTTTCTGAACTCAGTTCTGTCCGTCAGCAACTGCGATTGCGAGGAAGAACGTGAAATTTACTTTCTGATTATTGTTGCTTTTGTAATCAGATTCATATTATAGAGTTCCTCTTGGATCTCGAGAATAATCAGAAGGTGAACGTTTGTTGAACCTCTGATCTCGACATCGAGTCTACCATCTTTGATCAATCCCCAGGACTAACAAATATAGATACTAAAACAAAATATAAACTTGGAATAGGTGCAAAAGATGTTTTTTTTTTTTTTCCTTCCCTAAGTGCAAACTAAAGGGTTGTCCGTACAAACAGATGAGTCAATGACCCAACAAACATGAAACCCTTAAAACACTTTAAGGTGGATATGTCTACAACCGAAAATGAAATGTGAAAATGAACCCGAAACTACAACAAAAGGTCAAGATTACAATGTACATTTAGTGAAAGCTAAATTATATAGTGGCACCCCAACTATAGTCTTGCTACATTAACTAGTCACTGTTTAATTTTGGCACACCAAATTTTTTATAAATTGACACCTTTCCTCAATTTTAAAATCTCTCAATATTACTTGACTTAATTTTAACTTAACTTCCTAAACCATTTCAATTTTTCAATTTAATACCTTAAACTTTTACATACATTAACTTAATATCCTAAAAAAAAAATCAAAACTATCTCCGTCCTTCCTCTCTCTCCTCCCACCTGTTACCCTCCCTCCTACCATCGTCCTCTAGGTTGTCCCCTCCTGCACCCTCCTCCTCTTGCCGCTTCCCGACTACCCCCACCCGTGCCCCTCCCCCTCCTCCCATCGCTCGCCCCGTCTGCCCTCTCACCCCCCCCCCCCCCCCCCCTCCTCTCGCCGCTGTTGCCACTGCCGCCCACTCCACCCTTCTCTATCTCCGCCGCACACGCGCTATTGATGCTGCGTGCCGCTGCTACCATCGCCGAAGAGAGGGGGGGCATCACCGGAGGGGGGGGGGGGGGGGGGGGGAGAGGTGAGGCATAAATAGATTCGATTGTTTTTTAGGGTGTGGAGTTGAAAAAATTCAATATTTGATGGTATTAAGTTGTTGAGTAAAATAATTTAGGATATCAAGTTAAAAATTAGTCAGACCACTTCAAAAGAACATATGACAATACAAGTATTTAAATTGCGCTTTTGTAATAAAAGATATATTTTTAAATGGTCTTGATGTGCTTCAAAAGAATAATTTGTAAAAATTGAGTATCAAAATCGAGAAGTAAAAACATTAAGCTACAAAAAATTGTTCCAACGTTGTAGTTGGAATATCATTAGAATAATTTAAACTTTATTGAAATGTAATCAAGTTTCGAATCCATATTATAAAAGAAGTTCCAAAAATGGTTGATAAAGACTCAACCAAAGTACACGAAGAATGGGTTTGCAATAGTTGTTTTTGGGTTATTTAGTATTAGCGTCTCACATAATAGTGGATATTAGGGTTAGTTTCGAATTTGTCCAACGTTAGAATTTGGTCTCGAAATCACTGTTCATTAGCCAACGTAAACAGTGATTTCGAGATCTAAACTCTAACGTTGGACAATTTCGAGACCCAAATCCGATAAAAAAGAGAAAAGTTATAGGATCTGGAATCGAATTGTAGTGCCCAGTCCAACCCTGACCCGTTGGATTGTAAATTATAGACAAGTATAATTAGCATCAAGACCCTAAATTTTATACCAATTTAGAGTTTAAGTCCTAACACATTCAATTAAGAAGTTTGGATCCCGATTTTGTTTTGTTTTGTTTTTCTATTATACCCTTCTTTCAAATATGTTTGTTTATTGTTGGACATGTACTCCTGTTCTGTTCGTATAATGAAAAAAAGAAAAGAAAAAGTTCAGTCTAAATTGGTTAAATGGGCATGTTAGCAACTTAAACTCTAAGGCCTCGTTTGGTTCATGGATTTAAGGAACCAATAAAAGAAAGTTGTTCCTTTCTTTTATTTGGTAGCCACAAACTTGGGAATCAATTTTCTGACAAGGTAAAAAATTGGTGGAAATACGGTTCCACTCAAGACCCATGGGATTGATTTTTCCTCCTCCTTTTCCAACATTTATTACAAAAGTTATGACAAAAGTAACCATGTGTCATTACTTATTTTACCATTAATGTTATTTTTAATAATATTATTTTTATTTTAAAAGGTAACGATATTATTGGAACATTGTTATATTTTGCTTTCCTTTCCTAGGTAGTTTTCTTGTTTTACCAAACAACGGAAAGGAAATGTGACAGGAATCTTATTTTTCCATTCCTATGAAAAATAGAAGGGAATTCATTTCCTTTCCGTGAACCAAACGAGGCCTAAGGGTCTGTTTGGATTGAGGGGAAAAAAAATAAGTAGAGGTAAGTGGGGTTAAATGAGGGAGAGTTAAGTGAGGGGGAGTAGAGTCAATACATAGAATTTTGTTTGGATTGGATGGAGAGTTAAGTGAGGGATATTTAATAACTCTTGCTTGGATTAAAGGTTTTCAGTGAGAAGAGAATTAATAAAAGTATAATAGTTACCAAAATAATCTTATTATATATGTCATAAAATTAAATTTGATTGAAATTTTAATTATAACTTGTCAAAATATCTTCACAAATTAGGAAGGTACGGAGCAACATGTTGAAAAAAAGAGAGAGAAAAATTGTGATATTTTATAGAACAAATGAGGGATATTTATTACTTTTTAAACAAAATCCCTCAATCACCCTCCTTAACCTTTCGATTTGGGAGGGTTAAAAAAATGGACAAAAGAGAGTAAAATAAACCCTCACTTAACCCTCTATAAGTCTCCCTCCTAAACCCCCACCCTCAAGCCAAACATGATTTTATTTTTGGGGCCGGCTATACACACCCCATACCTTCTAAGGACACCCCATTTCAAAAAACAAAAAAAATAAAATAAAATTCCTATTCTACCCTTGCTGCTGAGCACACCCCACCTCTCCCCTCCCCTCCCCTTCCCCCCTCCGCCGACCCTCCTCCTCCCCCGACCTGCCTCCGCCG
Source organism: Iris pallida (assembly GCA_029216955.1). Classification (NCBI taxonomy): domain Eukaryota; kingdom Viridiplantae; phylum Streptophyta; class Magnoliopsida; order Asparagales; family Iridaceae; genus Iris; species Iris pallida. Next base: position 22,351,573 of record JANAVB010005597.1, on the reverse strand, counting down.
CCTCCCCCGACCCCCCCCCCCCCCCCCCCCCCCCCCCCCCCCCCGGACCCGCCTCCTCCTCCTCCTCCTCCTCCTCCTCCCGCTTTCCGATCCCCCCTCCGCTGACCATAAGTTGTTGTTAAAAAAAAAAAAAAAATTTGGGTGTATTCACGGGTAGGTTCGACCCTGGTTTGTCGAACTCATAGAGCAATGTTCGACCCACGACAGTCGAACTATAGTGTTTACGTTCGACCATAATATGTCGAACAGAATATGACATGTTCGATTAGAGCACGTTCGACCAGTGTTTGTCGAACACAAGAAGACACGTTCGACCAGTGTTTGTCGAACAGAATAAAACATGTTCGACCAATACTTGTCGAACAGACCATTGTCCGTTCGACAAGTATTTGTCGTGCTTGTCGCAGATTTTTTTTTTTTTGGTGGGGTGTTCTTAGAAAGTCTTGGGGGTATATTGGTCTTTTAACATGACATTTAAGTTATGTGGGGTGTTCTTAGCAAGTCATGAGGTGTGTATAGCCGGCCCCTTTATTTTTTCCTCACTTAACTTTTTCTCACTTAACTCTCTTGACCCTCGATCCAAGCGAGCCCTAAGCTATTACACAATCAAGGATGTAAACCCTAATTAAATAGCCCAAATAGATTTTGTTGTGATTCTTATACGTACAGACGTACGTTACGTACACGATCAATCTCATTCTAAAACCCTTCTTCTCCCCTGGTGGCCGCTTCTATCTATCTACATTTATATTATACAGGACAATATACCAGTTTTCTTGAGAATTCTGAAGGAGGAGGAGGAGGAGGAGAGATGTGGAAGAAGAAGAAGAAGAGTCGGTTGGGAGTCGTATGTGGGAACGAAGAAGTGGAGAGGGAGATGTACATGGACGAAGGAAGCCAACACAGCCTGTCCAGCACCATGCTCCCGTCCCTCGGAGCTGTCAGCCACCGCCGCTTCAAGCTCCGCCGTTGCGTCATTTCCCCGTACGACAAGAAATACAGGTATTCTCAACCATCACCCCGTCTCTCTCCGTCTGCTGTCGTCATCATCATCGTCATCTTCATCGTCCCTCTGTCCTTTTTTTCTTTGTTGCGGAATCCACTCATCTTTTAATTGTTCACCACTGAGTTTTAATATTCATCAACAAATTTACATTCTCATCGAACACAAAAGAAGGTGTTTGGAAGATTGGGATCATCGATAAGAGGGTGGGCGACGATGAGAAGACTTGTGCAGAGCGTGCGGTCCGGGGCACCCACTCTCGCACGCATCAGAGGTCTAATGAACGCGGCAATACTCTGAGCCACGAAAATAAGTCCACTGGACCCGTGCAAGTTACCTCACATCGAGCGAGTGTTCGTGCGGATGCGACCGGTCCATGAACGTGTCTCGATTCGGGCACGAGAACAGAGAAGTTATCTCGCCCTGTGCGTGCGGTCGAGCGGGTTCGACCGGCCCGTGGACGTCCCTTATCTCGTGCACGGCCGAGAGGGTGTCAATGTTGACAGAGGTACAATGACAATGAGGAAGTACCGTGTTGTGACTGTTCGATCAATCCAATTAGACGAAGGGGAACCGATCAACATGGAGGAATCAGGAATGTAGGTCAAAATAGAAAAAATTAAATCAATATTAGGCAAGGAGGCGTACAGTTTTAGGATTCGGGGCTGAAGTAGGTTAAACCCTGAATTTGGGGGGACTCTAGTAAATCATGTATCCCCATATTTCCTCTTTTTCACATCCGATTTTTTTAATCGGATTTCTGCCGAAGTGGGCTGCTCTGAAGTGGGGAAATCCTCGGAGGCTCCATAGAAGATTTGCGGTGAAGTGGAGTCGGAACAGCCGTTCCCTACTGTCACCTCCTTCCCGCTCTCTTTGGTTCTGGCGGTGGGAAGGTGGTGGTGGTGACAGTGGGTCTGGCGGTGGCCGCGGAGGAGCTAGCCTCGTGGTGTTGGGACCTTCTCAACTCTAATCTTTTATATATTTATTTATTGTGGTAGAGAGGGTTGCTTCCATGACTTACGATTCTTTTCCCCAGATTTCATTGTTCAATGTCCATTGATTTTTTTTTCTTTCTTGTTTATTGTGGTAGAGAGAGCAGATTGGGAGGTTGTAATCGATAGGGTCGATAGGAAAGCTACCAATTGGGTGCTCTTCACAATACCTTCTTAGTAAAAGAAAAATCAGGAGGAGGTTTCTTAGGAAGGGTAATACAGAACGGAAGAGAGGATATTACCTTGTTAAATGGGGGTGGTATGTAAAAGAAAGGAGTTTGGAGGCTTAGGGGTCATAAACCTAAGGGAGATGAATCGGGCTCGTTGGCTACTTCTCTATAAGAGAACGATGACCCCCCTCAACTTCGATCTTTGTCAGCTGACCCCCTCAGTTAATCTCCAGGCTTCGTTCCTAGGTGAAAGATACGGTCGAATAATGAACAGAGTCTAGTAAAGACCATGCAGTCTAGTTATGTCTACCTGTGGAGGTAGGGAAGGGGTTTGGAGGAAAGCCGAGCAAAATAAGGTTAGTAAATTCCGGGATGTGGGATGGAGTCTCAAATCATCATCATCATCCAAACCTTCTATCAAATTAGGGTCAGCTATGGAGTATAAGAAAACTCCATACAAGTTTTGACAAAGTTTTATGACTGACTGTCGACATGAAGTCAACCCTCTATGTTGGTGCCAAATTCTGAGCCAAGGTAACTATGAACAGGAGAGGGCTATGCCATAAATATAGGTGGCCAGTTGGCAAGTAGGTAAACCTACCTTTTGGATTGTAGTTTCAGCTCATACAACCAAGGAGCACACTTCAAGTTTCCCTGACTATAGTGAGTATAGGCGAAGAGGTTAGATGATACAATTTGCTATATGATGGACCCTCAAAAGTCAGGGATAGTATTTTTACTCGGACTACTTTCACCTTGCGTAGAGAGGAAGAGTCTTGGAGTAAATGTCCCTACATTGGAGAGGGGGCAATGGAGATCTCGATTCAGACGCACCCTCAACGAGACCCAACTTAGAGAAAGATATAGGTTACTAAATTAACTCCACCAATGGTGACCATCATAACAAGAACGAAGAAAGAGGTGCTCTTGGAGATGGGAGTCCACCGATATATTCTCCGTTAAATCCCTCTACTGTGATGTCAATTATGGAGGTCTCACAAGTGAGTATTCTGAAGTACATTTGGTCAATTAAATTTGAGACCCCCATGAAAGTTTGTGTATTCATATGACCGACTTGTAAGAAGGAGAGAATAACTAGGGACGATGTTATCAGAAGCAAATGGAATAGACCAAACAGTTGTGGACTTTGCAAGAGTTAGAAGGAGTGGGTGACAAAACTCCTTCTTAAGTGCAAGGTGGTTCGTCTCATCTGGGACTTGTTGATGTAAGACATCGAGGAGAAGAAATAACCGAATTACTTCTATTCCTATTTAATGGAAGCTTTCTTATTTAAGTGGTGATTCTATATTTAGTAGCACTCCTATTTGGTTATTCTATTTTTATTAGGACTCCTATGACTTTATTTAGAAACTTTTTTTTTAAGATTTGTCCACCTCTATAAATAAGAGGTCGACCTTTTTGTAAGACAAGCATCTAATTATTATTTTTCAATTCAATATTTTAGAACACTTAAACTTCTATTTATCTGTCTCTGAATTAATTCATCTTCTTGTTATCCAATTTCTTCTTCTTTTCATGTTCTCATCAAGGTTCTCTTTATATCCTTTTCGTTCTACTTCGATTTAGAATACATCAAGTGGTATCAGAGCAAATAGTCATAATCGACTAATCATAATCGACTGCTCCCATTGATCCTTTGATTCAAGAAGTTTTGGTGTAGTGAGAAAATTTTCTTTGAACATAGAGGAAAATTCTGCAAAGCATGATAAGCCCAACGCAAGTATAGAAGAGAGAGAAGATGATGCGGTCATTCCAAGGTATCAACAACAATCCATTGAAGCTTCTTCTAGCAAGACTATTAATGATCCAAACAAAAACACCCAACCTCTCAAACTCATTGATCTCACAAATCCGAAAGTTACCTATGCTTCTTTCATAAAACCTACATATTCCCGAATTTTTAATAATTAAGTTTCTAATCTTTTACTACAACATCAATCCAAGTTCATTATCTCAATGAATCATATCAAATAGGTTTTACTGCAAAATATACCACTCCCGAAGTTACTTTGGTGGATGGCGATCTTGAAGAGAATATTTTAAGGAGTTTTGAAGATAATAAGAACCTTCAACAAAGCTCGTTAAATATTCATTACGATTCAATTTCAAATACAAGACGAAAATCATTATTCCTACGTTCTCAGGTGGAATTGACCGTCACAATCACATGGAGATGGGCTTTATAGGAACTCAGACAATAGATGATTATTTCACTGGTCAAGTTGCTGCATTGACTGGAATGCATATTGAATTTGTAATACCTGTTGATGGAAGTTTGTCTGCAAGATTTGATTTGTACGTGGAAAAAGCAAAGGAATCTCTAATGTATGGAGATCATGGTTAAAGAGAATGGGACCAAATCTTTTAAATTCTTCATGGCATGCAATTATGCAAAGGATCATCAATGATCAATGATGACCTCTCACTAGAGAGTTTTGAAAAGCGCAAGTCACTTGGTGCATTGCCATGCTTCATGCAAAAAATGGTGATGACATTGCTAAAGGACAACAAAATATGATAGACCTTGGGATTACTAGTCCACAGAGCCATGCACTTTCGAGGCCACCAGTGCTGGAAGGAGAAGCCACTGCTAGAGATATTCGATTAGCTAGTTTTGTCAATGCACCTTTATATGTGATTCATGTGATGAGCATTGATGCCATGGAGGAGAGTGTCATAGCTAAAAGGTCAGGTCAGAGGGTTGTTGGAGAACCTGTGGCGTCTCCTTTAATATTGATGATTCTTAGCTTTGAACTCTGGCTTCAAATTGCTGCAAAGTATGTTACGAGTCCGACTAAAAAATCATGACATGGCGAAGCCCTCAAGACACTGATCAACCTCAAGTATCAAGCCGATGCAGATAAACATCAAAGATTATTGCTGAAATAGATCTTATGCCGATATTCTTATCCAAAGAAAGATTTTCAAATGACACATGCAATAATACCAAGATAGAACTACAGACCTTTCGAGGTGTTGCACAAAATCAGTGTCAATGCTTATGTGATCAATTTTTCCGACACTTTTAACATCTCCAAAATCTTCGGTGTGCAAGATATCTTCCCATTCTATTGTAATGATGATTCAACCCTTCCTAGTGTTAACACGCGATCGTGTTTTTTTTTTCCAAAGAGGGAGGGATGATGTAGGACATCAAGCAAGAGAAGTAACCGAATTACTTTGGTTCATATTTAGTGGGAACTTTTCTATTTAAGTGGTCATTCTATATTTAGTAGGACTCTTTTTTGGTCATTCTATTTTTAGTAGGATTCCTATTTAGTGATTCTATTTTAGTCAGACTCCTATTTCTATAGTAACTCATTTAATTAGAAACTTCTTTCTTTTAGATTTGCCCACCTCTGTAAATACTAAATAAGAGGTCGGCCATTTAGTAAGACAAGCATCTAATTATTATTTTCAACTCAATTTATCTTAGAACACTTAAATTTCTTTCCCTTTCTCTAAATTCATTCTTCTTCTTGTTATCAATATCTTCTTCTTTTCATGTTCTCATCAAGGATCTCCACATCTTTTTCGTTCTACTTCAATTTAGAATACATCACTTGTAAGGACCTTTTCCAAATTAGGGGACATGCATGATCAATAAGGTTCCTCTAAGCACATGGAGGGACCGTAAACTTAAAACAAGGGACCATTGGCTTTGGAATTTTGTGCCTGCTGCAATATATTGGGAGGAGGGTTGGTTAGAAAGAGAGAATAGGATTTTCAACAACAAACATAAAAACTTTCAACAACTCGCTTTTTTCATCTTCTCCAATATCAAATCTTGGGCAGGAGATGCACCAAGGAGGAGATAAAAGAGACAAATATGTGTAATGCGGAGTCCGGTTCCGAAGGAAGAGCATGAGAGGGAGATATCCAGGAAGGGGAGCTTTAGTTGACACTACTTCTGACTGTTGCCGATGGTGATATTTTGTGAAGATTATATTTTGGTTTTATGTTTTCTTTTGCGTCAACTCTTGCTTTAGGTACATGGGTCCTTGTTTTGTTTGAAACTGTAAGTCGCCTTTTTAGGCCATGGGCGGGAGGAGATCCATCTCCTATCGTGTCACGTCCCGCTTCCCAGATTTGAACGATGACGTCAAAACACATCCCTAGGCTACGCGCCAAAGTCGCGATTATCGCCCGTAAATCAGCAGAATGAAAAATACAAGAAAATTTGCATTACACATAGTAATTATAATACAGGCAACTTATCTAACAGTACATTGTCTTACAGGTTTATTACAAAAGTAATTTACAAAAGTAACTACGACAGCACTAGTCATAAACTGAAAGTCTTCAGGTCACTATTCCTCGACGTACAGTGGCAATGCCTTGGCAGGATTGTCTTCTTCTTCCCCTAGTGGACAAATACTAGGTCGTTTAGAAACGACAAGCAAGCCCTCGGCCAAGAACGGTGAAAAATAAAAGAATTATGAAATAAAATGAGACAAATAGTTTTGTAAAGTAGTCATGTTGAATGAAACACTATTATTAATGTGTGAGTGTCCTGTTCCTCTTATCCAGATAGGCGTGATGGCAGGTAATGAAATTAAAAAGGAAATGAACCTAACATGGAATGCAATATTGGAGAACAACCCCTGAATATTCATCTAAATGATTTCCCATCAACAATCCTGTTAACCTAGGATCAGGCTGTGAATTCGGCGGTACGGTGCTTAGTATCCGGCCTGGAGCCTCCCTTGGGCTTAACAATCATCTATTCGATGTTACTGTCGAAATAGAGATAATAATCTGGAGCCTCCCTTGGGCTTAGTTTGCCTCCCTTGAGCAAACGAAAATACGTGAGCTAAGCCCCACAAACTCGATTCGCATGGCCCTACGAACGAGTAGAAATATTTACTGATCAGCTTTTTATTTTTATTATGCTATGGGACTATTTAGGAATATCCAGGTTGTTCTCCCCCGCCCGATGCTTCCTAGTTGTTTCTAAGGATCTTTCCTAAATGACTTTAGGTCTTAGGGAATAACCCGATTTTTCAGAAAGTCGGAAATTTACTCTCTTGAAATTTCCAAAAATTTCGGCAGAGTCTCCTTTGTTTTTAGAGACTCCGGAAATTTGTAAGAGACAATATATGATAAAAATAAATTCCGGGTTCGCCGACCCCTTCGGTGGAGCAACTCTCAACACCGGAACCACGCAAGTATATATCGGGTTCGCCGACCCCTTCGGTGGAGCAACTCTCAACACCGGAACTCAAGCAAGCATATGTATATATAAAATGCTTAATTCTTACCATGGCAATTTGACAAGCAAGCAAACATTTTATTTAGGCAAGCAATTTCCTTGATTTGAGCGGCTTGTAGTTCACTATCCCAAGTATCCAAATGAAGTTATTAGTATTATATAGGCATCAAATCTATGTGTTGTCACGCCCCGATTCATAGAGTCATTTATTCACATATTTTATCCCTTGGAATCGATCGTCCTCGCTTGGGCGTGATGCCGTACAAGTCTGGTATTGCACTTGTACAAGGCAAAGATGGTACATAATCGATTATTCTTCAAATAGGAATACATCGCAGCGGCAGAAGCAGATAAATTGAATTTAATGAGGACAATCTCTCTTATTGAATAGAAGTACATCACTTCTTTATAGCAGCGGAGAAAAAGAGTAACTTGAAGCCACACAGAGATATGTAGAACTTTATTCTCTTTATTGATAATTGAAGAAGAGTACAAGACTTGTATTGAAGTACAATGATTACAGCACATCTCACTTTACATTGGAAACCAACTAAACAATGCTATACAGCTTACATTTGATATTTAGATACAATGGATTACAACTCGATATACCGACTTGGCTTACAATCTCACTGGTACAACTGATTACAATGTTCCATACATTATGCCCTTTATAAACAGAAGACATCATCTTGTGCAAGGAGAGCTTCTGTATGCCCAACAAATCTTCGATGCCGTGGGACCAATCAAGCCAATCTTCGTGTGTAGAACATTCCAAGCATGAGCACCTGCCCACAAAACGTGGGTCAGCACATCATCTATGTACTGGCGAGCAGAATCCAACCCACTCGCAGAAACCAACATTTTAAGTGATCATTTAAGCAAGCATTTATTTGAATGATCTTTCTACTTGGGGCCTAGCATCAGTTTACAGTTCATGGGCAATAATCAGAGTAAAGCATGTAAACATATTCTTAATAACATTCATGTGGACATATCATTTATCATTCTTGGTGTTATCATGCAAAGGCATCATTGAGGCATACTAGGTATTATCATGAAAAGGCATCATTGAGGCATCGTTAACATTAACATCTTAAACATGTTCTAATAGTTCTCACTTCAGGCATCACTTAGCATGGATGTTATGTTTGAGCACTGTTTATAGCAAGGCATCTTTCTAGCATAATGAATTGAACATGTTAAGCAGGCAAGTTAAACCAACTTATACAATATCACAATTATGTGATTTCTTACCGATAGCCGACTTCTCGTACCTGCATCAAATACAGGTTATCTGATATACTTACTCTGCCTGCACAAAACATTCATTAGCATGCATCCTGACTACATGGTCACTGGTGTTGTTAAACCATATGGACTCTTCTCATTTCATTTCATTTTAAGATAATGCGGTCAGCATAGTAGGTGGCGAGCCTCTATGCCACCCCGCCTTATCCGTGCTCCCATAGCACTCATCATTATTTCCTCCTAGGCCGAATCGGTCCCCAGGGCCCTAGGAACCGTTCGAGGAAATTATTACTCAAACCTTGTATACAAGTTGTCCATGACCATGCGAATGCGTGTCCGACTCGATTGTGAACATAATCGCATGGTAAAATATATTAAGGAAAGTAAAGGCAACAGTGCATCATTATTCATATTCAATGACTTATTTTTTTCATCATTACCATCATTTCATTTGGTGATCTCAACGATCCCAGCTTTATCATTTCTCATTCATTGCTTCATTGCAACGTATCTCATATCATTCCTTTCTTAAGAGAAACTTAACATTCATTCATTTCATAGGGACATTTATTCATTCATTCATTTCTTATAAGGGACAGGCAACATTTCATATTCTTGCAACAGTTATACAGATAGTACATGATTCTAGTGTTTCATTCAGTTCATTGGTTCGATAGCATAGCCAGTTCATTTCTTATTCTATCATTCATAAGGCATCTCATTATTCAAGTGTCTACTTGTTCCAGCAGTGTTAAGCATAAGGGGCAATGTTATCAATTCATTCTCAGGCAGCGAATCACATTAACAGTTTAATGTGTTGTACATTTCAATAATTCTCAACGTAAGCATCTTTATTATTCAGCAACTAACATATGGGACATTTAGGGACAGTTCATGGCATTTCAATACTTCATCTATTAAACATGAAGGAGTAAGGAGGAGGAAGGACAGTTCCACTCACCCAAAATTCCACTAAGCGTAGCTCCTCCAGCGAGCAACGTTCCAATATCCATTCCGTCTAGCCAGCTAAGAGAGACTGCATCAGTCTCAATTCTCCCGATTCCTAACATAAGTCACGGTCCAATATTCTGATCCCATCCAATAAGCCAACCAAATGCCTCGTACGGAGCGGGGCATTACATAATATACTACTCAGAAAAAGTTTCGTCCTCGAAACTTAAGGAACAAGTCTTCCACAAGATTCACTTAATCACCATGAGTTTACTCATTCAGCTTCAAATTAATATTCATTTCAGCCCACTCGGTCATTTCAAAATATATATCCAACTGTACCATTTAAATCCATCACGATTCGATCTGTCTATCTCTTTTTCAATTACTTGTAACTTCTCATTGATTTACTAACATTTTCCTTGCATTCTATCTTGGTCGCAATACATCACTTTATTTGGATCCATACACATATTTTAGGCGTCCCCAAAACATATGCATTTCAGCCAAATTCCGTACTAGTGCGATAAATTCTTCCCATAATATTATCTCAGTCGCAACCAATCACTTCGGCTGGATCCATACACATATTTTAGGCGTCCCCAAAATATATGTACTTCAGCCAACTTCCATGTTAGTGCGATTCGATCAGCCACAATATAATTCTCTTTTCTAAATCCGACTTAGCATCCTTTCATTTGACTTATTGCTTTATTCATTTTGCCACAATCAGTATCTTCCCGGCCACAATATTTAATATCAGGGACAACTTGGTTAAGTTTTATACCCAAGCATAACATTTCTAACATTCGATCAAGGGTCTAACTTCGAGCCAATCATATCAAGAGTTCACAACATGTAATCATATTCCTTTCCGAATCCAACCATATTTCTCACCGAGGCAATTCAACTTTTCTAAAAGATACAATCCGACATCACCAACTATCGATACCGATCCAACATTCCCGTCATGAGCAATCAATTCCATCTCATGGAATAATCCACTACTCGATACATACAACTCAAGTCTCATCCCACAATTCTAGTTTCCGCTATAGGCCGACATATAATCCTCAAGGGTCAAACATCTCTAAGGTTCATATTGAAGCATACATACAACATATCATTCTTAAGTCGTACTCATCACTATCTCTCGTTCAATGCCACATGGTCATTCTATGGGTTGCCAATAGCCATCTATTGTTCAATCAATCTCTAAGGTTAGCTACACTGACAGCTAAACTTAATCATTCAGGTGACTTCCCTAGAGTGGACGGCTGCTAGGGTTATACTAGTGTCTTATTCTTAAGGCCAACAAGTAACCAACAGTTCTAAGGAACTCTACCCAAACCTATGGGTTTTAACTCAGTCTGAATAACTAATCGCCATTGTTGGTTATGCCAACAATTGGTCATGCAGCCCACAGTTTCTAGGGTCAAGTCTATCTATCTAGTGTCTTCCTCAAGGAATAATTCCCACAGAGGCTCACTCTAGACTTACCCAACGATCGACTAAGATCGATCTATCCACATTACGGTCAAATTCCAACCCGACATACGATTCTCATCGTTCTAATAATCCATCAAGTAAATTCCTAATGATCCACATTTCTATTCAAATTCCTTTGTACCCACACGAACCCATAAGCCAATGCTAACTATTCAAGGGTCATCGATTCCGATAGTCTTAACATAATTATGGAATCATACTTATTCGGTCCGTATGACAGAGTCAAACCACTAAGTCATAAGCCAACAATCTATATCCCAACCAACAATCACCTATACCGACATTATCCAACATGTTTGCAATTTCTCGTTTCCATTTGTTTCTCAATCATCAAACTATCTTACAGCATTCTTAATCTCATGCAGTAATGGTCAAGTAGTTCATCCCATTCAATCCGACAATTTATGTATCACCTAACCATCCTCTAGGCAACAACAGTATTCTGAGTCACTACTTGTTATTTTTCTAGTACAATTCAATTCTTCAGCATCATGCATCTATGCAATGACTATTCTTTGGTGATCAAGATGGATTGACATCTATTACACCTTAGGATCAAGGCACAGATTTCTAATATCCCTTTGATTCACCGACAATATTTTTAAACTTTCAGCTACGCATCCAACTTTATATTAGCCACATTTAATTTGCATCCAACCAATCGAAATCGACATTCCAATGTTCTAAGCCACAACATTCTCTAGCCAAATCATTTACCCGTAGCATACTAACTGTCTTACTAGTCTGAGTCATCACTCGACTAAACAATTTCTAACCAAGCCAACCGTTACCATTTCTACAATCTCACTACCCAACATAGCATCACCGTCAGGGGACACTTGAGTCATCTAGCACAATACATGACTCCCAGCTAAGTCTCGGCACTATCCAGTACTCACAGATAGTCTCATTGCTATTTTATGGAAAGGGTCAACATACATCTCGTTCTGAGGTGGTAGAGGCAATATACCACTCAGAAACGAAGCCATCCTTAAACAATACCAACTCAATCTATTCCGGACATTCCTGATCTATAATGATCACAATACTTAACCAACATCTCGGGGTCTCAATATCACAAGGCAACATTCTTAGGGTCTCAAAGCAGTAGCCAGCACACATGAGTCAATTCACTAATTCTGTTGAACTCATCCATCAATTATTTCATTCCCAACTCTTTTCCAACATCACATGTAATTCTCAACTTGTTGCAGCATACATAGCCATTTTTCTATATTCCCACATTCCAAACAGCATTCACAATATAGCATACTATGGCATCGAGTCATTGTTGGGTTATTTGTGTCCAAACCAACAACAATCATTCTTTCAGGGGCATCACAATGTATATAGACTTATTGTATGGAACATCCAGTGAGCAGCCAAGAGGGTCAATGATCTTTCAGACACGAACAACATAGGATGATTACAGGACAACAACAATATAATCGCGGAAGCAATCTTTGATTTAATCGCGGAAGCAACGTTGAGCGATCGCGGAAGCAACTTTGGTTAATCGTCGATGCAACTTTGATTTGAAATGAATCAAAGAAGAGACCAAGGACGTAAAGTCGTGCTCTGATACCAATTTGTCACGCCCCGATTCATAGAGTCATTTATTCACATATTTTATCCCTTGGAATCGATCGTCCTCGCTTGGGCGTGATGCCGTACAAGTCTGGTATTGCACTTGTACAAGACAAAGATGGTACATAATCGATTATTCTTCAAATAGGAATACATCGCAGCGGCAGAAGCAGATAAATTGAATTTAATGAGGACAATCTCTCTTATTGAATAGAAGTACATCACTTCTTTATAGCAGCGGAGAAAAAGAGTAACTTGAAGCCACACAGAGATATGTAGAACTTTATTCTCTTTATTGATAATTGAAGAAGAGTACAAGACTTGTATTGAAGTACAATGATTACAGCACATCTCACTTTACATTGGAAACCAACTGAACAATGCTATACAGCTTACATTTGATATTTAGATACAATGGATTACAACTCGATATACCGACTTGGCTTACAATCTCATTGGTACAACTGATTACAATGTTCCATACATTATGCCCTTTATAAACAGAAGACATCATCTTGTGCAAGGAGAGCTTCTGTATGCCCAACAAATCTTCGATGCCATGGGACCAATCAAGCCAATCTTCGTGTGTAGAACATTCCAAGCATGAGCACCTGCCCACAAAACGTGGGTCAGCACATCATCTATGTACTGGCGAGCAGAATCCAACCCACTCGCAGAAACCAACATTTTAAGTGATCATTTAAGCAAGCATTTATTTGAATGATCTTTCTACTTGGGGCCTAGCATCAGTTTACAGTTCATGGGCAATAATCAGAGTGAAGCATGTAAACATATTCTTAATAACATTCATGTGGACATATCATTTATCATTCTTGGTGTTATCATGCAAAGGCATCATTGAGGCATACTAGGTGTTATCATGAAAAGGCATCATTGAGGCATCGTTAACATTAACATCTTAAACATGTTCTAATAGTTCTCACTTCAGGCATCACTTAGCATGGATGTTATGTTTGAGCACTATTTATAGCAAGGCATCTTTCTAGCATAATGAATTGAACATGTTAAGCAGGCAAGTTAAACCAACTTATACAATATCACAATTATGTGATTTCTTACCGATAGCCGACTTCTCGTACCTGCATCAAATACAGGTTATCTGATATACTTACTCTGCCTGCACAAAACATTCATTAGCATGCATCCTGACTACATGGTCACTGGTGTTGTTAAACCATATGGACTCTTCTCATTTCATTTCATTTTAAGATAATGCGGTCAGCATAGTAGGTGGCGAGCCTCTATGCCACCCCGCCTTATCCGTGCTCCCATAGCACTCATCATTATTTCCTCCTAGGCCGAATCGGTCCCCAGGGCCCTAGGAACCGTTCGAGGAAATTATTACTCAAACCTTGTATACAAGTTGTCCATGACCATGCGAATGCGTGTCCGACTCGATTGTGAACATAATCGCATGGTAAAATATATTAAGGAAAGTAAAGGCAACAGTGCATCATTATTCATATTCAATGACTTATTTTTTTTCATCATTACCATCATTTCATTTGGTGATCTCAACGATCCCAGCTTTATCATTTCTCATTCATTGCTTCATTGCAACGTATCTCATATCATTCCTTTCTTAAGAGAAACTTAACATTCATTCATTTCATAGGGACATTTATTCATTCATTCATTTCTTATAAGGGACAGGCAACATTTCATATTCTTGCAACAGTTATACAGATAGTACATGATTCTAGTGTTTCATTCAGTTCATTGGTTCGATAGCATAGCCAGTTCATTTCTTATTCTATCATTCATAAGGCATCTCATTATTCAAGTGTCTACTTGTTCCAGCAGTGTTAAGCATAAGGGGCAATGTTATCAATTCATTCTCAGGCAGCGAATCACATTAACAGTTTAATGTGTTGTACATTTCAATAATTCTCAACGTAAGCATCTTTATTATTCAGCAACTAACATATGGGACATTTAGGGACAGTTCATGGCATTTCAATACTTCATCTATTAAACATGAAGGAGTAAGGAGGAGGAAGGACAGTTCCACTCACCCAAAATTCCACTAAGCGTAGCTCCTCCAGCGAGCAACGTTCCAATATCCATTCCGTCTAGCCAGCTAAGAGAGACTGCATCAGTCTCAATTCTCCCGATTCCTAACATAAGTCACGGTCCAATATTCTGATCCCATCCAATAAGCCAACCAAATGTCTCGTACGGAGCGGGGCATTACATGTGTCATGACTTGAAAAAAACCATGTTAGACTCTTTGTAATATTGCATTGGTGTGCTAGAGAGTTGGAAATTCATAGAAGTAAAGTTATCGTGGTATATAGGGACTTGCAAAATAATTAATTTAACCATCAATCATTCCAACATGTGTTATTTCGATAGGTTTAATAATTTGGACAGAATTATATAATTATGTTAATATCGAAAACTACTCTCGTGTACACGTGTTCAAGTCAGAAAACGTAAGACATATATATATATATATATATATATATATATATATATATATATATATATATATATATATATATTCATATATTCAATTTGTGTAGGTTAAGCCCCTAAAATTATACCGAGAGTTACAAATGTACATGGATATATATATATATATATATATATATATATATATATATATATATATATATGAGTAAGAATTTACATCTATATATATATATAGTGTCAAAAAAAATAAAATATATATATATAGTGTCAAAGTGTGTATAAATATATCATGTGTCCAAGAACCCATTGGTGTCGTGTCCAATACTTATATATTTGTGTTGTATCCTACACGAGATGTCCTTTACATATATTAATTGTATCGTGTCCAAAACATTCATTCATGTGTCCAATTATTGATATACACATATATACCTGTGTATAATAGTTTTCGAATTCCCAATTTCTTTCAACCAAATTGGATTTTTGATTTAGTCCACAAATTTCAGAATTTAAAATACTCAATAATTGCTCCTATTAATTAGGAAATTAAACAAAACAAAGGAATTCAAAGGGATAGAGGGAGAAGAAGGAGGACTTGCTTCTAAGTATTACTCTAATCTCCAAAACTAATAAAATCTTACAATTTAAATTCTTATGAGCTTAACTTGTAATTTCAGAATTTTAAATGAATTCATAATTAGTCAAAATTAATATAGATGATCAAAATAAGAATCTTCAAGAGAAGGAGGGAAAAAGAGGACTTGCCTTGGGTTTGAGATAATCTAGGCTTCTCTTCACAAATCCCTACATTAAATCCCATCATAGTTTCAAAATAACCTTCGTTAGTAAAGCTTAACCTAGAACTTGTGCTTAGAAGAAATTGGAAAGGAATTGGGGAGAAGAATTAGGTTTTTTTTTTTACCTAGGTTTTCCTTGAAATAGGAGGGAAGGAGGAATGAGAGGAGGAAGAAGATGAAGATGAAGATGAGGGGTGGGGGTGGCCGGAGTGGGGCGGCCGGCGGCAGCAGGCGGCGGTGGCAGGTGGCGGCGGGCGGCAGCGGCAAGTGGCGGCGGGCGGCAGTGGGCCGGTGGGGGTGATGGGGTGGTTTGTGTTTTTTTTTTTTTGCTTGTGTGTGTGTGTGTGGTTGATTATATAAAGGGGAGGAGGAGGTGAGGTGTCCCCCTTCCCAATTAATACATGGGCCACATAACCCCCCTCCTAAGGTTAGGGTTTAGGGACACTTGGTCCTTTAGGGTTAGGGTTTAGGGACACTTGGTTCTTTAGGGTTAGGGTTTAGGGACACTTGCCCCTTCTTAGGTTCTCTACATGGCATGACATGTGTCATGCCATGGATGGGAAAAAAAAATTCTTTTTTTTTCAAATTATTATCCATTAATAATAAATATTAATAATTATAAAAGATTAAAGCATGACATATCGACTCTATAAAAAAAGACCATTGAAACTCAATTTTGGTTTACTTTGTTATCGCTAATTGAGCATGGATAGTTGTTAGGTTTTACTTTCAACTTTCAAGGTTTTACTTATTGGCATCCTTAGTGTTCACGGGCAAAAGTACGATACGATATGGACACAACGGCATGGACATGACATACGCCACAATATGGACACAATGACATGGATATGGCATTAAGGTTGGTGTTTCCACTGTTTTTCTTTTGACAGAAAGCATGTGATCAAGCAGATCCCAGCCAAATTTTCATGTTGTCTCATTGTCTTTTGGAGTATCTATGTCGTGCATGATAGGTGTCCAACACGAACACGCGTGTCCGACATGGACATAATACAACGTGCCACCGATTTTTTTTTGAGTGTACGTGCTTCCTTGCCCTTAGTGGATCGCTTTCTTGATATACATTCCATATACTGTGTATCATTAGAGTCTAGTTTGATACTTAAGGGGTATATAGTTACAGATAATCGATGTTTGTGTAAATTGTGTTCTATTTGAGATTTCTTACTCCCTTACTGATTTCAGTTTTCATTCTTTTGACAGAGCCTGGGAAACCTTTTTGATAGTTTTGGTGGCGTATACTGCTTGGGTTTCCCCTTTTGAGTTTGGATTCATCGTGAGACCAAGGGGGCCTCTGGCCATTTTAGATAACGTTGTCAATGGATTGTTTTTCATAGATATCTGCTTGACCTTCCAAGTGGCTTATCTCGATAGAGTAACCTATCTTCTAGTGGACGAACGGGATAAGATCGCCAAGAAGTATGCAAAGAGCTGGTTCCCTCTTGATCTTCTTTCATGTATCCCGAACGAACTTTCTCGCAAGATACTGCCTCAGCAGGTCCATGATTATGGGTTTTTCAACATGCTTCGACTCTGGCGCCTTCGAAGAGTTAGTGCTCTGTTTGCTCGGTATGGTTTCCGTTCATTAATATTGTAAATAATGCAGTAGAAGTGTTTGGTTATTTCTATTCTGAAAAATGCTTTTCATACACTATTAGCATGTGAGGATGGAGCTGTGGTTGTTTTTCTTGCATAACTTAATCTTGTGGTATATCTGGTGAATGTAGGTTTCTTCTACTCCCTCAATCTTAAGTATATCCTGAAGTCACTGTAGTTTATTTTTTCTCCGTAAAGAAAGACTAATCTCCTACGAATAAGGACACATATACAGATAAGGACATGATACCGAAACACACCATTTCCCAATGTATACCTATCTTATTGTCCTTTCTTCTTTTTTTCAATTGGTGAAAGACCTTGTCCTCATCTTGGTATTATTCTTCTATGCAATGAGTCCGTACAATCCTGATGGCCAAGTTCACCTTCAGAGACACCTTTATTTTCATCTAGTGTCAAAAACTAATTCATCTTTTCCACCCCTATGTTGGCGAACATGTCCTTGATCATTGATAAACTCAACTGTCATTAAACACTATATAGGTAATACAACTTTATTTCTACTACAAGGCACAATTCCTTTTCATACTACATTAGTGACATATGGCTCTAACATTCCCTGCACATTCAATGACAAAACAAGGGAAGCTTGCCCTGTTGTATTTCTTTCTCACTTTTATGGCATAAAACACACTGAAGTTTATGTTAGCGTGTAATAAAATTTATGGAAGAGGGATGGTACATAGAAAAGAACATTGCATGTCATAGAATGAGGTGTTTTTTTGGCTCTGTGTGCTAAAAGTTTAATGGATCAAAAAGCTGTAGCGAAACACATTTCTGTCGCACACTAATGCATAAGATGAATTGTTTTCCATAAATTGCAATGTTAGATCGCCTTCGCATAAACCATAGGAATTTGATCTACTTATGATAGTGAACTGCATCACTTTCATAATTTCAGACATGCTTCTTTGATCCCTATCAACTACAAAATCACTTCAATAATGGATCTTCATACGGTAGAACATACCAAACTTTCATTGGTTTCGTAATTGTATGTCTTGTTTCTCTGCTCACCATTCTTTGGTTTCACATTCATGAATCTTTCTCCAGTAACTCACCAGTCTTTAGATCATCTTGTGCACTATGTTTCTCTCTAGTTGGTGAAAGACTATGTTGCAAGGATACAACTCCAGAGGACGATATCGGTACCTGACATGTATCCAACATGATACCTCCTCGACACTCGTGTTAGATATGGCCTGTCCATGTCTATGCTCCAAATGGCCAAAATATGGTTGGAAGTTATTTGACAAGGTAGTGATTGTGCCAAACATAATTAAGATAGGAGAAAATTACATTTTTTTGTTGCAAATATTTATATAACTTTGTGGATTTTGTTGCTTACTGTACAAAACATGCTTAGTTTTAGATATTATTACGATCAAATATGCAAAATATATATATGGATATGTTTTCATGTGTTATAATTGTATCAATGTCATACCTGCATCCTAAGTTTTCTAAAAATTATCATGATACATATTTGTATTGTGTCTGGATCGGGATGTTGTGTCATGTATCTATGCAACATGTAAAGCCCAGGTGAAAGACCTTACCCTCATATTGGTATCATTACTCTTGTCAGAGAGTCCATAATAATCCTTTGCAAGTTCGGCTTCAGAGATGCCAATATTTTCATCAAAACAAGTGTCAAACAATATTTCATCTTTCCTAGAAGTTATCCCTTCTGTTTGATGACTATTTGGAAGGACAATGGTTTGTTCATGGTCATGTAGATGTCCTTGATCTTATAAATCACTTAAATCAAACTGAAGTAATAAATTCTAGTACAACGCTATTTCTAATTCAGGTCCCTGGAGCTCCTTTTCACTAATATAGTTTGAATATTCCCCACACATTATTTCTATGGTTAGACAAGGGAAGCTCACCTTGTATTTTTTTTTTTCTTTTCTACCACAAAATGCACCAACATTTGTGTTCTCTTTTGTTAAAATTTATGGAAGAGGGACTCTAGCAAAGAAATTGTTTGTCCTAGAACTAGGTGGTCTTTATTGGTTCTATGTCAAATATTCAATGACTGAAAAAGCTTTAGGTCATAATGTTTTTGTTCTCTGTTCTTGGATGGACACAGTAATGTAACTATATATATATATATTTTTTATGCCAAATCAAACAGATGGTTTTTTGTTGTTGTTGCATTTTCTATTTGCACCATTGGAATTTTAATATTGTACTACCTACCTACTCCAAGTTTCTTCTTGTGTAACTAACCAGACCTTGAGAGTTCCTTATAAGTACTCATTATGGTACCATGAGAGAATATGAAGGGTTTGGAAAATGTAGCATAACTTTCCCGAAGTTTATTCTTTTTTAATAAAACCATGTATGATCATGTGTAGCAGCTGATTTCTAACGTTCTGCCTTTGATATGCCAGATTGGAGAAAGACAGGAATTACAACTACTTCTTGGTTCGTTGTGTTAAGCTCATTTGTGTAAGTTACTTACAATATTAACATGTTTCTTCCTTTGGAAGTCTACACTTGTAATTATCTTAAATGGTCCAAATGATTCCCTAGGTGACTCTTTTTGCTGTCCATTGTGCCGGGTGCTTCTATTACCTTATTGCAGCGAGGTACAAATATCCAGAAAAGACATGGATTGGCAAGGATATGCCTGATTTTCATGAGAAAAGCTTGTGGATTCACTACGTTATGGCAATGTATTGGTCAATTACCACTCTAACTACTGTAGGCTACGGAGACTTGCATCCTATGAACACCGGGGAGATGATCTTTGACATCTTTTACATGCTCTTCAATCTTGGATTAACGTCATATTTGATTGGAAATATGACCAATTTGGTTGTCCATGGGACTAGACGAACTAGAACATTTGTGAGTTTATGTCAACAATAATATTACCTTTTGTAAGCGTGTCAAAATCTAGTTTGTTAATACATGTTATTTTGAATTACAGAGAGATACAATCCAAGCAGCCTCAAGTTTTGCTCAAAGAAATCAGCTTCCAGTTCGACTCCAAGATCAGATGCTTGCACACTTGTGTTTAAAATTTAGGACCGACTCTGAGGGGCTTCAACAACAAGAGACCCTCGACGCACTTCCTAAAGCAATCAGAACCAGCATCTCTGAGTTCCTGTTCTTGAAACTTGTTAAAGAAGTGTACTTGTTCCGTGGGGTTTCTACGGACCTAGTTTTCCAGTTGGTAAGATGCTTCACGTGTTCTTTTGCTTGGAGTACTGATGGAGTGTTCCCCTGGCCGATAAAACTTTGTTACATTGGGATATGTGTAGGTTTCAGAGATGAAACCTGAATATTTTCCTCCTAGGGAGGACGTGATCTTGAAAAATGAAGCACCCACAGATTTCTATATACTAGTTACTGGCTCTGTGGTAAGCTCTCTTTTTATTTTCTGTTCTTTTTCTAAGTTCGTATGCCGTAGTGTTAATTTAGCTTATATTGAGTTTAGGGGAAACATACACTCCGAAATTGTCTGGGATTAAATCACGAAATTTTATTGCAGGAACTGATAGATGACAAGAATGGAAGCGAACAGGCAAGTTTTGGATTAATGATGATGAATTTTCTGGACTTCTTTAATTTGTTGAGTATAGTATTATGGAAAGTAATGTGGAAAGAAATATGAAAATTGATTAATGCAGGTGGTTGGGGAGGCAAAGATGGGTGATGTTATAGGAGAAGTTGCGGTACTTTGTTATAGACCGCAGCTATTTACAGCCCGTACGAAGAAGTTGTGTCAGCTGTTGCGTCTAAACCGCAATTCATTCCTTAGTATCGTACAATCTAATGTTGGAGATGGAACTATCATCCTGAGCAATCTACTTCAGGTTTGCAACAAAACAGCTTTTCTGTATGTCTTTCTGAAAAATCAGTTTTTTTTTTTTTTTCCTTTTCCTCCTATAACGTAATGGAATTTGTGGTATATGGAATCAGAAGTTAAAAAAAGAAAGAAAGAACTTCAATGTGCTAGGTCTAAGCGTGTTGCAAAGATTTAAACTTTTTTTTATGATACCAAGTTGTATTTTATATTGTGGTACGCATGGGAGATGGAGAAGAAGAGATGATACAGAGGGAGTAATGTTTTGGAGAACACCAACATATAAGAAATTTTGGTCCTGTCCAAATAACATTTTCTTTACAACTTTGGAGTATCCATCATCTCTTCTATCTCCAATGAGTACCAACATATAGAAATCAACATGGTATCACAGATTGGTATATAAAAACAGAAACACGATATCATAGCCATGATTAAAAAAACATGGTATGGGATCTTGGTATTATAAATAACACGGTATCGGAATTCCAAGACAACATGATATCAAAACTTGGTATCATAAAAATGTATCAAATACATGAAAAACAACAGAAATGTTTGAGATTTGTAGATCATGTTACCTTTGTTATATTTCTATTCTTCGATATAGAAAAATTACTTACAGTCAAAGTAGAGGGTTGTTGGCAGACTGATATCCGGTCATTAAAACTTTGCCGATATAACTTTGTCAACCTCGACCAGGAATATGGTATCAATATAGAGGGTTGTTGGCAGACTGATATGTGGTCATTAAAACTGTCAAACTTTTGTGGGGCTTTCTCATGCTTCATAGCTGAAGTCATCTAGGAAGCAGGGACATTACAGAAATCCAGTGTGTGTGTCGAACACATCTTTGACACAACCCAGACACTCCTAAATACACTAGTACACACCAAAATAGGTGTCGTGTCGTAGTGTCCTAACCAGCTGTTGTATATGTGTCCATGTGACATCGGAAGTCATCTTTATAGGAGAAGGCTCGACTGATTATGATTTATGATGATAATTTTGTTTTACAGTACTTGAAAGTGCAAGAGCAGACAGATACTACGATCAAAGGAGTTTACAGTGAGGTAGATAAGATGCTAGCTCGGGGCCGGCTTGACTTGCCTCTTACTTTGTCAGCTGCCGTAAGTAGGGGAGATGATCTCTTATTGCATCAGCTTCTGAAACGAGGTCTAGATCCAAATGAAGCTGACAACAACCGGCACACAGCTCTGGTTTGTCCTTTTACAACTTTTATGCTAGAAATTTCCTTTCCAAATATCAAAAGTACTAATTTTCTAATATAAAGAAGATTTTGAGAACTTTCCAAATTTTGAAAAAATAATATAGATATTCAACTCTTTAAAATTGAAAAATGTCGAAATTTTCTTTCTTAAGCAACTTTGGTAGATGCCAAATATAGCAATTTGATTTCCAAGAAATTCAAATAGATGGAAAACAATGCTTTTAGAAGGTCTTTAAAGGCTTACACAATTTTGCAAAAAGATTAAAAGGTTTTATAGAAATTATTGTTTCTTCAAATAAAATTGTATTAGGGATTAGTAAATAATAAACCAGTTTCTATAAACCAGCTTACACAAAATTGAAAACAGCAGAACCGAATAAGTTCTTCCAACTGTTGTCTTAATTGAGACAACAAAATTAAGACAAGAATTCCTACCTAAGACAAACAAATTAAACACAAGATCAAAAAACAAGTTAATTAGTCTTATCTAATTGTTAAAAAAGAGAAACATGCATGAAAGTTATCAAATTCCTGTTTAGATTGTTAGGGTTGCATTGTGCTAGCTACATGATGTTGTAAAACAGAATGAATGCAATAAAATAGACAAAATGTAAGGAACCTAGTCTACTGTGAAGTGCGTAAAACATTGTCCTAAAGGTGCTTATTCCTCTAAGGTCCGACATCATGCTTATTTCTAAACTCCGATATGTTCCAGCCACCGGAGTTTGCATAGGCACCCAGACGATCGACTTTGGACTAAATTTTGCAATAAAACTCAGCAGCAATAAATCCAAACAGAATGAATGCACTAAAACTGTAGTGTAAGAGAGGAATGAACTGTAGGGTAGTCATGTTTACAGACTTGAAGAATCACTTCATCCTTGTTTTTGAGAAGGTATACTTAACATAATTTGGAGAAGTCATCTATAAAGGTTACAAAATATTTATTCCTTTTTCTAGGAGGTTAATGGTTGGAATCACATACATGAGAATGAACCAACTGCAAGAGTGAGGTAGTCATGTTTACAGACTTGAACAGTTTCCAAGTAAACTTAAATCGACACATATCTCACACCTAGAACTAGGAGTTGCATGAGTCTTAAGAATAATGTTCAAACTCATCATTCTCTTCATGCAGTTAGAATTCACATGACCTAGATGAGCATGCCAGATGTTACTATATACATTATAGCAAGGCCAACCAGGAGGTTGGATTGCAGTAGCCGGAGCTAATTTTGGTTGTCCCTTGACCCGGCCTCTTGTGAGGCGCTTCTTTATGTCCTTAGGGGCCACCTGCGACCCCGACCTCTTGCAGATCACGCTGGGCCGAGGGGTTGCCCTAAGCATAGGAGGGTTGCCTAAGTCCGAAGTCTTGTCAGGCTTACCCCTGGGCCTGGGGGTTGCCTAAGCCCGAAGTCTTTTGAAAATTGTGGTACTTTAAAGATCTTCTCAAAAGCATTGTTTTTGCGATTATTTGAATATCTTGGAAATCAAAGTTTGCTATATTTTGCATTTTTGGGTGTGTGTGTGGGGGGGTGGGGGGGGGGGGGGGGGGGGGGGGGGTTTGAAATATTTGTTTCGGTATTTTTCATTTTTAAAGAATTGAATATCTATATTGTTTTTTTTCAAATTTTGGGAAGTTCTCTATATCTTCTTTATATTACAAATCGTTGTTTTTGGTTTAAGGGAGATTTCTAACTTTCTATTCCTTACTGAAAATTAGTAAGACTTACTACCTTCTTGTTTTCATGTACAAATCAGCACATAGCAGCATCTGAAGGAAGTGAGAATTGTGTTCTTCTCCTTCTTGACTACGGCGCAGATCTCAATAGCAAAGGTACAATTTATGCGCTATAAAGATTCGAAATATCTCTGTTTTTACGCTTCGCAAATTCTTAAGATTTGAATAAGTTGAAGTCGTCTTTATTGTATAGTTCTGAAATCATATTTGAATATTCATTAATTGTTGGCTCATAACGTGTTGGATCACTTGATCAGTGTGTTTCTTCCTCATCTTAGTATTTCTTCTTTCGAACATTTACATCATGCATCCAAAGTTACTATCATGATCTACTAATATTGCACCAATCCTGATATTTAATTTTGGCAGATAACAATGGAAGCATCCCGCTATGGGCAGCCATACTTGGGAAGCACGAAAATGTGATCAAGCTCTTGGTCGACCACGGCGCTAGCCTCTCATCGGGCGACGTGGGCCAGTACGCATGCTTCGCGGCGGGACAAAACGACATTGAGCTGCTCAAGAACGTGATCCGCTACGGTGGGGATGTGACCGTCCCCCAGCACGGCCAGGATCGCAACACGCCTCTCCACGTCGCAGTCACCGAAGGGAACGTCGAAGTAGTCAGGTTCTTGCTCGACCAAGGGGCTGAAGTTGACAAGCCAAACGTCCACGGGTGGACCCCCCGGGCCCTAGCCGACCAGCAAGGCCACGAAGAGATCGTGGCTCTCTTCCAGGACAAGAAGGCCTGCAGCAGCAGCAGCGACGACACGAACGTTCAGAGGGCTCCCGCACCCACGCCTGGCGGTGTCAAAAGATTTTGCAGCGAGCCGGCGATTCCTCGGTGCAATGCTCAAAGCAGGAGGAAGGCTTGTAGTTTTTCCAACTCTCTATTCGGGGTCATGTCTGCAGCTCATGTCTATAGCAGTGATCCGCTCTCAACCGTTCGCCGGAGAGACCATAACCCTCCTCCCAGAGTTACTATTAGTTGCCCAGAGAAAGGCGATAGTAGAGGTAAGCTTGTCCTCCTCCCGGGATCTATCGAGGAGCTGCTCGAGGTCGGGGCTAAGAAATTCCGGGGGCTAGTGCCTACTAGAGTCCTGACTGCGGACAGAGCGGAGATCGATGAGGTGGAGGTTATCAGAGACGGCGATCATCTGCTCCTAGTAAGCAATGATTGGGAACGCTAAGTTCACCGAGCAACAAAGGTGGTAGATTCATGAATATAAACTTACGGTTAGTTCTGATTAAACATACAGAGGAAATGTTACAAATAATGTTACATGAATGTGAGATTTAAGGTGTTTACATAGTTAAGATACAGGTCTGGAAACGAAGGATGTTAGGGTTTTCTTGGCTCTGTTCATGTGACATGGCTTCTTGCAGCTCTTCTTTTTTATGTTCAGTTCTGGAATGGAAGCGAACTAGAAATCAAGAAAGAAGTGGTTGCGTTGTGGGTTAATTATACATTTTATGTCCAGCTTCGACTGGAGTTGGCAAACATAATGTCATACCAGATTATTCTGTTGCTGTTGATCGAATATGTTCAAGAATATCAAATATTAAATCTGTTGAGCATTGTTTGTTGCTTTGACAACATGATAGACTAATTATTGTAGCATACACAAGTTTTGGTTTTGGAAAAAAAAAAACCCTCTGAATGATCAACAACGCAGACTCTCAATGGTAGAAGAAATGAACAAGTAGAACTCTTTTCTACGGCAGTATCTTTAAATCAATAATATATATATATATATATATATATATATATATATATATATATATATATATATATATATACACTTAACCTTTTGTTTCCAAGCTTCAAGGGTTTCCTTGTGCCGGATGAACCTGTGGCCACTTGACAAAAGCAGTTTAAGTTTCGCTTCATCAAAATTTCTTAGAACTACGATTTAAATCATCATTTCTGTTCTTTCTTTCATTTTTTGCTTCACAAAGATTACTAACGGTTCTAGCTTTTGGTCCTATATTAAGCTCGCCTCTTCTGGTTCCGAACTCGTCCAAAATTTGTGAATCACGAGTATCCAAACTGTCCCCTTTCCTGCATTGATTGCAAGCATGTCATGTTATGTATAAGTGCAGATAATTCAAGTAGTTCAAATATTTAATTTTCTACAGAAATTTATATTATTCATAACGAAATATCATCATACTTGTACGAAAAAGGGAGTGGCATACCCTGAGTGAAATGATAGACTTGTAAACTTTTTGATGCAATTTAATTTTCTATTACTTCAATTCTTAGTTAACCCGAATTAACAATCGTGTGTTGTATTCGAGGTGGGGTTGCTATTTTGTATGTTAATAATACTTTTTCTTTTAACTTCATAGGGTCTTGCTATTCACGAAGTACTCCTGAAGCAATCTTCGATATGAACTTCATGTTTTAATTATACGTTCATGTTTTAATTATACGCATCACATTCTTCTATACCACTCCAGCATGATGAATAATTAATCCTAAATACCGAAAAATTTAACTCATATGTATCTTATCCATCTATATGAATTTGAATAGGCGTTGTAACTTTGTTATATATATATATGAAGAAATATGTCCAAAAAAAAAATAATAATAAGTTGTTGAATAAATTCAACGCAAGAGAACTAAAGTTGTTGAATAAGTTCAACACAAAAGTTTGATATATCTCAAGGAGAACCATTAGACCCCTTTTATATAGCATGACATGCGACCATATATGAAAATTCAATATTATGTAGGCTCACAATATATTAGAAATCCATATATGGAGATATCTCATATATGGAAACCAAATAAATATAGAAAACCAATCAAATATATGATCAAAGTTAAAAAATGTCATGGACCTATTATTGGACATATTTCTTCAATATACTTGATAGACTCCGCATAGCTACTAGAAATGAGCTTCTTCTCTACAGTCCAATACATAACCTCCTTAGAATTCTATTATAAATATTCTCCAAGTAAATAAAAGTTATATTACAAGTAGGAGCCAGAAATTTTGGGACCGACAGTAAGACTAAAAAAAAGTGGAAGTGACAAAAAAAATCCACTCGGAAGATAGAAAGTAACAATTAACAAAGTGATAGATAACTTACAAATCATTACCTGAAAGGCAAATTGTTTGCTCACGCATTGGCAAAGTTTTTAATGGGTTTTAATCTGATTGTTTAATATAGGACATCGAGCAGTGACTGAATTACTTCGGTTTCTATTTAATGGAAAATTTTCTTTTTAAGTAATGATTCTATTTTTCGAAGGATTCTTTATTTGGCTATTCTATTTTTTGTAGGACTTTGTTTAGTGATTTTATTTTTAACATGACTCCTTTAAGGCGACTTTTTTAATTAGAAACTTACTTTTTTTAGATTTGTCTAGCTTTATAAATAAGAGGCCGGCCCTTTTGTATGACAATCATTTTAGTTTTTTTTTTTTACTACAATTTACCTTAGAAATCTGAAAATACTTTTTCTTTTTATGAACTAATTCTTCTTCTTATTCTTACCCGATTGCTTCTTTTCTTGTTTTTACTAAGGATCTCTGCATCCTTTTTGTTCTACTTCGATTTAGAATACATCAAGTGGTATCAGAGCAAATGATCCTAATCGATGGCTTCTATTGATCATTCGATCAAAAAGCTTTGGATGAACGAAAAATATAATTTTTTGAAGATGAGAAATTTTTTGCAAAGCATGATAGACAATATGATAAACTCAAGGCAAGCATAGAAGAGTTAAAGAATATGCAACCATACCTATGTATGAATCTTCAACAGCAATCCATCGAAGCTTCTTCTAGCATGACCAAACAAAAATACCCAACCTCTTAAAACCATTGATCTCACCGATCCAAAACTTCTTCTGCAGAGTATGAGAGAGGTCTTGCCAAAAATCAAACACTGAAGCCATCAACATCATCCTTCCTCCCTTCAAGAAGACACCTTCATCAAATCCCCATAGAACAATTCAAACCTCAAAAGCAATTTGACAACCACCCATACTAGAGGAAAAAGTTAAAGATCAATGGCATTAGGGAGAGTATATCCAAAGATGAATAATCATAGCTCTCTCTCTATTCTGGGTTTTGTATTAAATATCTTGATGATGAAAGTTTGATGCCAACTTGGCAAACCGTTTAGACACACATCGATATCGATACCGAACAATATTTTTACGTGTCATACTATATTTTGAAGTGTTTGTGTCATATTTAGTAAGTACGTGACACAAACATAAGACGGTCCATATCGATAAACGTTGAACAAGCATATTAGCTACCAAAATGGTACAACATAAATCAGATATTAATACCTTAAAATGACAAAGTTAACAGGAATTCCAAACATTTATCATGCCCTTCCTCCTCAACCTACTACTCCTAGTCCACTGATATTAACAACCACCCCCAATATAAAGAAAGAAACCAATCACCAAATCCCCCTGATACTAAACAATGTTCTCTAACAAAGAACACAAACATAGCAATTTCAAACGGTAAATTCTAAAAGCACTCCACATTTCCAGTCCAGCGTTGACAGTAGGACTGCCAACAAAGTTGACAGTACTAAATTTTTTGAATATTAAGATAGACTATCAACGAAGTTGACAGTCATCCTTAATGTTAGGACAGTCCTAATGGGTTGTCCTCGAGTAAAGTGTGGAGTGCCTGAATTTACTTTCAAAGTGATGACACGCGAGGAACCTCTACCGGGAACCGATCGATCTCGTCCATCCAAGGGTTCCTCTCCTTCGCAGGGTCGATCGTCCGCAGGGCCTTCCACACCGCGCTGTTGCACTTGAACCCCGATCCGAACGCGATCTGCCACGCTCTGTCTCCCTTCCTGATCCTCCCCTTCGCTTCGCTGTAGGCCAACTCGTACCAGAGCGAGCTGCTCGAAGTGTTGCCGAACCGGTACAGCGTCATCCTCGACGGCTCCATGTGCCACTCGGACAGCTGCAAGTTCTTCTCCAGCTCGTCCAGGACGGCCCTCCCTCCGGCATGAATGCAGAAGTGCTCGAAGGCCAGCTTGAAGTCGGGGATGTAAGGCTTGATCTTCATCTTCAGTACCTTCCTCCCCACGAGCGTGCCGAAGAAGAGGAGCTGCTCGGACATCGGCAGGACGAGGGGGCCGAGGGTGGTGATGTTCGTCTTCAGAGCATCCCCAGCAACTCCCATCAGATCCTTCGACAACGAGACGCCGACCCTCCCGTCGGAATCCTCTTCCTGGGTGATGCAGCCGAAGCACTTGTCGTCCGAACCCTTGTGCGTCCGAACCGTGTGGACTAACCGGTACTTAGAACGACGGCGATCGGACCGCCTGTTCGACAGAAGGATGGCAGCACCTCCCATCCGGAACAAGCAGTTGGACACGAGCATCGAGCGGTTGTTGCCGAAATACCAGTTGAGCGTGATGTTCTCCGTGCTGACGACCAGCGCGTAGGCGTTGGAGTGGACTTGGAGGAGCTGCTTCGCAAGATCGATCGAAATTAGGCCTGCGCTGCAGCCCATCCCGCCGAGGTTGTAGCTGACGACGTTGCCCCTGAGTTTGTAACGGTTGACGATCATCGCGGTGAGCGAAGGGGTCGGGTTGAACAAGCTACAATTCACGACCAAAATCCCGATATCCTTGGGCTTGACAGCGGTCTTGGCGAAGAGCTCGTCGATGGCGCCAAACATGACGAGCTCCGCCTCCTTCCTAGCTTCGGCCATGCAAGGGTTCGGGGGAACTCTAGTGACGGCCTCGGGGAAGTAAGTGGAGTCCCCGAGGCCAGACCTCTCCAAGATCTTCCGCTGGAAGACGATGTTCTCGTCCGTGAAGGCACCTAGCCCCCGGGACAGGTCTACGAAGAGCTCCCGGGGACATTTCCGGGCATCTTCCGGCTTGTAGCAAGAGAAGTCGACGAGGTATACCGACCTCGGGTGGGTGAGGAAGTGGACGGTCGAGAGGAAGACTAGTAGAGCGGAGCAGACGATCACGGAGATGAGATTGTACCGGAGGTGCTCCCAGAGGTCGGTGAGGTCTCGGAGGGAGAAGGTGGAGATCTGGGCAACGACGACGGCGACGAGGGGGGTGAGGAAGAGGAGAATGCCATGGGTGATCAAGTAATGGTAACCAAGCTTGACATACTTGAGTTTGATGGATTGTTTGAAGTCAGGAAGGCTTCTTTTGGATGGTTGGAGCAATGGGGGTTCAGCCATTGATTCTTGAGACATTAAAGAAGGATAGTATGTGATTGTAACTCTCTGTCAGATGGAATTAAAACCTGGTAGGAACAAATAGTTACATTTTCTATGATAAGAAATATTCAAAAATAAAGTGAATGATTTGGTGATAGAATTCAAAGTTCAATATAGTTATATAACTATATCTCCAATAGTAATTATAACTATATCTCCAATGGAATTAAAACTTGTTAAGAACAAATAGTTACATTTTGTATGACAAGAAATATTCAAAAAAAGAAAGAAAGAAAGAATGATTTGGTGATAGAATTCAAAGTTCAATATAGTTATATAACTATATATCCAATAGTAATTATAACTATATCTCCAATGGAATTAAAACCTGTTAAGAACAAATAGTTACATTTTGTATGACAAGAAATATTCAAAAAAAAAAAAGAATGATTTGGTGATAGAATTCAAAGTTCAATATAGTATAACTATATCTCCAGTATGTTTTTTTTTTGAAATCCCACGCACACACACAATTGGGGGATTCGAACCTTGCCGGTCCCTCCGGGTGTCCGCTCTAATACCACTAGGCTAGAGAGCTCGGACTCTCCAGTATGTGATTATAACTATATCTCCAATGGAATTAAAACCTGTTAGGAACAAATAGTTACATTTTGTATGATAAGAAATATTAAAGAAAAATGAAAATTTTGGTTATAGAATTCAAAGTTAAATATAGTATAACTACAGTATAACTATATCTCCAATATGTGATTATAACTATAGTATGTGATTATAACTATAACCTCCAATGGAATTAAAACCTGTTAGGAACAAATAGTTACATTTTGTATGATAAGAAATATAAAAAAAAAAAAAGAATGATTTGATGATAGAATTCAAAGTTCAATATAGTTTAACTACATCTCCAATATGTGATTATAAGTATAATAATCTCCAATATGTGATTATAACTATAATATGTGATTATAACTATATCTCCAATGGAATTAAAACCTGTTAGGAACAAATAGTAACATTTTGTATGATAAGAAATATTCCAAAAAAGAGAGAATGATTTGGTGATATAATTCAAAGTTCAATATAGTGTAACTATATCTCCAATATGTGACTATAACTATATCTCCAATGGAATTAAAACCTGTTAGGAACAAATAGTTACATTCTGTATGATAAGAAATATTCAAGAAGAAGAAGAAGAGGATGATTTGGTGATAGGATTAAAAGTACCATTTTTATGTATTTTTTTATGAAGGCATTTTTTATATATCAAAAATCCATTGATTAGCAGCAAAGTTAAAAGATTTTGAGCAATATAGAGATGGAATAAAATGAAAGAATTATCAGCAGTCAGAATAAATGAAAAATAATGTATAAAATCACTTGCTTTGTTTTTTTTCCTCCTTTTTTTTTGGTGCGACTATACGCACCCCATGACTTTCTAAGTACACCCCCATATAACTTAAGTTGAAAATTAGATTAATGTTAAAAGATTCATATACCCATATGATCTTCCTATTACACCCCACCATCCTCCTCCTTTTTCCTTCTTTCATTTTCACATTCTTCTCCAACCCAACCCCAAAATCCTAGAAAAATTCTACTTTGAAATTTTTAAGAAGGCATCATGGAGGAAGAAAGTCCACTTCAAAAACAAAATCCTTCTTTCTCGATTTGAAACACTATATGTGAATCGTTGAACCAAAAAAAAAAAAAAAACCCACAATAAGCACGATCAACACAGGTCGAACGGAACACTGTCTGCTCGACCTGTGTCGGCCGAACATTACATGTTCTGTTCGACTGGTCGAACTGAACAAAACATGTTCGATCGAGGAAAGTCGAACATATATAGGAAAGTTCGACCTGTAATGGTCGAACAATAGAGCTTTGTCCGACTAGTTGTGGTCGAACATTGTATTTTTTCATTTAATTTTTCATTTGACCAGCTTTGGTCGAACGTTAGCAAAGAAGTTCGACTGTCGTGGGTCGAACTCCAGTCCGAGCGCTCGACAAACCAGGCTCGAACAGAATCGTGAAAATCCAATTTTTTTTCGTTTTCACACGATTGAAGGGATTCGAAAAACCCTAGCAGAGGAGAGGGGACCGGTCAATAGAAAAGAATATTCTAGTCATTTGATGGGATGTACTTAGCATTTATGTTAATTTTAATCAATTAAAATGTGGTATACTTAGCACTACAAATTGTGAAATAGAAGGAACTGTTTACATTGATGCATAATATCCAACAACCCATATATGAACTCACGATGTGCACATTGGAAAATACATTCAAGAATTGAATCTTGAAAACACTTTTTTTTTTAAAGGAAAAAACATAACACCAACAAATTATCCAAACTTACATGGCCATAAAATTTAAACCCAAAAAATATCATAAAATTTTAAAAGAATAATTCTCAAATAAATCGCATAGAAATACCCCTACAAAGTACATAACTTCCAAAATTTTCACATTGGAAAATATACCAAAGATTGAGTTTTTAGCACACATTTAAGAAGAAAAACACCCAAAAAAAAAAAAAAAAAACCAAGAAATGCATGAACATGTGAAATTTAAACCCCAAAAATCCATTATTAAAAAAAAAAAAAATCATATTTTACAAACCATCTGATATTGGGGCACAACAATTTCTGACAGAATTTTTAGCCATAAAATTTGGCATTTATATCAAAACCTCCAGAAAATCAAAAAACAATCCCATTGGAAAATAGAAGGAACTATACATTGAAAAATACATTAAGAAAAATTGAACTTAAGCATGTATTTCATAGAAAACACAAAATATCCTAAAAACTACATGAAGCCACGAAATGTAAACCCACAAAAAGCACATTAAAAACCTCAAAAGATCAGATTTTTCAGATAAATAGTATATATTTACCTCAACAAAAACACAAACCTTCCACAAATCAAATCACGGGCACACAAAATTCTGACAAAAAGGCCACAAAAGATTGGCATATACATTGTATCAAAACTTCCATTAAATCCAAGAAAAAAAAAGAGTAAAATTCATTGGCATGATGGAGAACAATAAAAAGGAGATTTTTTGACAATATCTAGAAGGAAAATATTCAGGAAAAATCGATTTTTTTATTCATTAATCCTTACCTTATCCACAGAGGGGAGAGAGAGAGAGAGGAGAAGCGCGTGAGAGCTGAAGAGGAGAGTACTGATCCTCTTTTCAAACAAATTACAGATGGGATTGGTCTCTTTCTCTCTTCCTTTCTCTCCTATTATTTTATTGGGTAAATACCATTTTTGGTCACCCAATGTTTCAAAAGTTCAACTTTTAGTCACTCCATGACCAAAAATATATATGGAGAGTGACTAAAACTTAAACATTTGAAACATTCGGTGACCAAAACTGGTATTTACCCTTATTTTATTTGGCTTAATTGTACCTAAATACCCTAACTATTCACATTTTCTAATTTAATACCCTATACTTTTAGAAAATTACTATTAAGGTGCATTTGATTACAAGATAAAAAATTATGTGAAAAATAAATTAATTCTACGAAATTATTTTACTATAAATTTGTTTCATATAATTTGAAAAAAAATTACGAAAAATTAATTTAGACGTTTGATTGTCATTATTTTTCAAGAAAAATTCTTATTTTATCATTTTTCTATAGGTTGGGCATAGCACAAAGTGATTGGGCTATCGATACCAAAAATATCTTTAAAAAAATATTAGGGACCATCACTTCTTCTTTTTTTATAAAAGAAAAACTTCTTTCTCTTCCCCACGTGTCTTCTTCTTCTCCTCCAAATCTCTAAGCCCTAATATTCTCAAAGGCCTCATTTGGTTCGCAGAATAGAAGGGAAAGAAAATCAATTACTTATCATTTCCTTTCCTTTGAGAGATTATATTTTTCATTAATTTTTCTTTCCGATATTTGGAAATGCCAAGAAATTTGAAAATAAAAGTGATTAATTCAATGTGGGAAAGTGATTCCTTGCTTGGATGGATGGAATCATTTTTTTTCTAATTTTTCTTCCATTGGAAATCACTTTCCTTTCCTCCTCAATTCCTTTGGCACCCAAACATACGAAAGTATTCACTTTCCTTTCCCAACCCGTAGATTCTGCGAACCAAATGAGGCCTAAGGGTTTGCTTGAACTGAGGGTCAACAGAAAAGAGAGAACGTACGGTTGGTTTTGGCATGCCAAAAAATTACTATAGTCGAGTTAGGAGACGCTCCAAATTTGGAGTGTCTTTTAGCTTTATATTATTTTTCAAGTGTGAATAAGTGTCAACTGTATTCTTCAAGTGCTACAAAATTTGGCTATAGTCAAAATGTAGCAGTTAAAATCTCTTCAAATGTGAATGCTCTTATTATCCAACGTTTGTCCTTTTTACTATAAAAAAAATTAAAAATGGAGAAACACCAAAAGGTTTGTGTCATTGAACTCGAGTGACTCTCGTGGTTACCGATGAGAGGTATAAGATCCCGACTGGATAACGGAAGATTAGTGGATCAAGGGGGCATATTATTATTTTTATTTATTTGGTGGAAGTTAGGACGCTGCATTAAGGCCTCGTTTGGTTCACGGATTTAAGGAACCAAGAAAGGAAAGTTGTTCCTTTCCTTTGTTTGGTAGCCACAAACTTGGGAATCAATTTCCTGCCAAGAGGGAAAATTGGTGGGAATATGGTTCCACTCAACTACTCAAGACCCATGAGATTTATTTTCCCTCCTCCTTTTCCAACATTTATTACAAAAGTTATGACAAAAGTAACCATGTGTCATTACTTATTTTACCATTAATGTTATTTTTTATAATGTTATTTTTATTTTAAAATATAAGGATATTATTGGAACATTGTTATATTTTGCTTTTCTTTCCTAGGTAGTTTCCTTGTTTTACCAAACAATGAAAAAAATGTGACAAGAATCATACTTTTTTATTCTTATGTAAAATACAAGAAAATTTATTTTTTGTCCGTGAACCAAAGGAGGCCTAAGTCCAATGCATATCATCGGAGATAAAAAGAAAAAAAAAAAAAAATCTTTGTGCCATCTGACCTTGGCCCGGAGACCGTGGCCACAGCCACCTAGCCACCTCCGTGGAAGGGAGGGCTCGAACCCGACCATCACCTCCGGTGCACGGTGGTGTTACCAGTACACCACAACTCATGTGCCATCCTTTGGGCTTCGTCTATACTGATTTTCACTTTGGT
This sequence comes from Iris pallida, assembly GCA_029216955.1. NCBI lineage: Eukaryota > Viridiplantae > Streptophyta > Magnoliopsida > Asparagales > Iridaceae > Iris > Iris pallida. Next base: position 22,315,799 of record JANAVB010005597.1, on the reverse strand, counting down.
ACCTAAAATTGTACTCTTATCCTTTCAAAAGAACCGGATTGTCCGTCCGGCTTCAAAATCCATCACCACCTCGCCAGGGCTGCGTTACCAAAAACAGTCAAAAATAATAAAAATGTCATTTTTTCCTCAAAATTATAAGGCGGTGCAATTCTCAACTCGCTCCATCGGCTCCAAAGCCGCCATGTCCTCCTATCCTCGCTTCAACTTCAATGTACTCTTCTTCCCCCCCTTCTCCAAACCCTAACCCTAACTCTAACCCCTTTGTTCCTCGGACACGGGGACACGGACACCAATCCTCGGACTCCCAACCCTAACTTCTTGATTATTCTCCTCAGGTCCGCGGCGGGAACCAGTGGCGGCGCGGATTCTCCGGCCGCCCGCCGCATCCGCCCGAAGGATATGGCGGCGGATTCGTCGTCGGCGATTCTCGGCCGAGAGCCGTCGGAGACGGGAGCTACGGCCCCCAGCAGGGGTACAGGGGCACCTATTTGGGCCCGAGGAGCAATCCGCAGCACCAGCACCGCCAGCAGTTCCGCCCTCGGCCGGCGGATCACCGGAACTGGGCCTTCGCGCGGCCACCGCCGCCGCCACATTGCGGTACTGCTCGAAAGCTCGGTTTTTTTTTATGTGGTTTGATTGCCGGTTTGAGTTCTAATCGGGTTGTGGGTTTTTGGCAGAGAGGTTCACAGTGGTTTCGTACAATATTCTCGCGGACTACTTAGCCAGGGAGCATCGGAATCTCTACTTTCACGTACCGGATCACATTATGGACTGGGAGTGGCGGAAGAAGAGGCTGCTCTGGGAGTTTGGCCTCTGGTCTCCTGATATCATGTGCCTTCAGGTACTCTTCGGCATTATGGTCTACTTTCTCGTTATATCTCGTCTATGAGCTAAAAATTTGGTAGTTAAGCTTAAAAGAAATGTACATTTAGCTATTGCAAATATAGCGTCGCTCATGTCGATGAACATGTAGAGGTGGATACGACCATGGGCTGCCATGGCATGGATAATATTTTGTTTCATCTATGTTATGTGCCACTAGAAACTGTGTGGCATAGAAGATTGCCGAAAGAGATTGAACATATCCAAGATTGAACGAAAATGATTTGTTGAGACTACATTTCAACTATCTAAATTAGAGAAGAATCCGTATATTCTACTGAAGATGCAAGCATGTCGATGACCAATCACTTTTTTCGAGATTTGATCGACGACGACAAGGACAACGAGCTATTTTATTCCAGGATTTTTATAATTCGCGAAGCTCAAAAGAATGCTCAAGATCTAAAGGAGGAATTTTTTCAACACATAATGTTGAAGGAAATAAACCAATCCTATAGAAATCCTGATTGAATATGAATTGATGACTTTCATGTATACTTGATTATGTAAAGGTTTCTATAAGCCTGGTAATAGTAGTTGGTATGTATAGTAAGTGGCGTAGCCAGGATTTGGGTAAAGCGGGGTCAAAATCAACTAGTAAATTTTTAATACATATTTTTTAATAAAAATGTGAAGTTTTTTTTTTTTGGGCATAAATTAGTCACAAAAATCCTATTTTCTATACCTAATTTTGGTCGTCTATTCTATTTTTCCTATTGTAGCTGTTCATTTTTTTCTCCATTCAGTTCAAAATACCATTGGCATTGAAGTGCACATTTCTAACCCAATATAATCAGAACCTTAAACTCCAGTGTCATTCTAGCCAGTTCATACAAGGCCTTTAAAAAAAATCAATTTGACCATTTGATCGGGGAAATTCAGTGTATCTTAAAACCCATACTCAAATCCTACAATTTTAATCATGAACATTTCCTTCCTAGGGTCTTATGATGATTAAATATTGTTTTATCCTTCAATGGAAAATAAGATTACAAATATTTCATTTCCAACCACTAATTTGCTTTGACTTCATAATTTTCATATTTTCTTAATAGAATAATGTTATACTAGCAAATAATTTCATTCCATCTAAGAGCAAATTAAATCTTGCCACCTAAGAACAAATAAGGACAAAGTCAATTAGGACATGAATCATTTAGGAATCATTTAAAGAAAATTAGGACATAAATCAAATATATTTAGAGGTGTTACTTGATGAATGAGGGAGAGAGAGGCACAACATGACGGAGAGGCGCAACGCGGCGGGAGAGAGAGAGAGAGGTGCGACACGACGGTTGAGAGGGAGACGCATGACGGAGAGACTCGGAGAGAGGAGCGGCATGAAAAGAGAGTCCCTCTTTTGGTTGTCTTTTATATATATATATATATATATATATATATATATATATATATTTGAGTGGGGTCACATGACCCCACTTGCCATATTCTGCCTCCGCCAGTGGGTATAGTTTAAGTTGGGTGTGACTCTCTGTTGTATGGTCGGTTGTGCTCTCTATTAAATGGTCACTCTTATATACGGGGGAGGGAGGTGCTGTCATATCCAGAGAAAAATAATTAGAACCAAGAATGAGACTTGGAGAGGTGTCCTGTAGTATTCATATTATAGTATTGAGTTTTTATATACAGTTTATTGGTGGAACCGTGGAAGTGACACAATAGTTCATTGCTAAGAATTTCCCATTGTTCTTTCTATTATTTCTTTGGTAGAGGGTACCGTTACGTTCCAACAGATAAAATCCAACATGTCATTTCGGTATATGTTGGCATGTAATAGCTTGAAACTGACATGTCGTACCAACATATTTAATTTCCTGCTAGCCTACATGTACCTATCACACTGATTGTTGGATTAAGTAAACGTTGGTAATTAGAGGATCAATGGGATTTCCTGGGTGATCCCTAGGGATACTTTTAGGAGAGCCCATGCGTACTTTTGAGGATGAATAAAGGAATACCATCATCGATCCTCCACCTTCCACGACACACGCACACCACACCATCTAGGGTTCAAGTACCTCTGAAGCTTTCGTTTCCTGTTATGCTGAGAACAAGTGCGACATGGAACATAGCATCATAACAGTTTCGAGGTTGAGCACATTCTTTCTTATTATTATGCACTTTCGCTTAGGCGTGCGCCTCACTTTTGGGCAGTGCACCTAGGCTCGAAAGTACCTAGGTGCTACGTGCCCTTTTTGCCTCTGACAACTATGGACAAAGGAGCCAAGGAGCCGTGTTGGTGAACCGCCACAAACATAAAAGGTTAATGTCCACATGCATCGATTTACAGAATTTGGGGAAGAGTTCGACAAATTCCTCCTTGGAAGTGAAGAGACACATCCTTGATCTAGTTTCTTTCTAAGGTTGGTGTTGTGGTCTCTATGATGCTGAGGCATGTTGAGTTCAGGAAATTTCTCTACCATGAGATAGATAGTTGATGGTTGGCGAATTCGGTAATTGTGGGGATGTAGAGCATAATCGGAAGACATAGAGATTGCTTCTTTTTTTGGCTTCAGAATTGCATGAAGAATCCCAAAAATAGCCTGAAAGCGGGTTTGTAGTGTACTGTTTGGTGTAGACTATGAATGGCCCAATGCTCATGCTACAAGAAGTCAAGATGATCAAAACTTTCAGTTCCTAATTTTGTTGAAGAATTCACAAAGGAAGTTGTGACAAAACACTTCCTAAGAAAATACCTTGAAAGAAAATAAAAAAACTCTAGATCTTCCCAGCTCGATAAACAAATGGTCTGCATATGAAGCCCAACTAATTTCCGAGGGTTTTAACCTAATTTATTGGGAAGATAAATATTATACCTTAAACCCAATAAAGCTGGCTCGGACTGCTTGTCCTGATCCGATCCTATCGACTGGCAGTGGTAGATTGGTTGATCTACTTGCTCAGATGTGCTTCCAATGCAACAAGTAGCAATAGCCAATCCGCATTTTGCTGCAGGAATTGGGTCAATCAATCGTTGTAGTCTTAAAACTGGATCTGGTGCTTCTAGGTTTGTACCAATGTGCTGGTCTTCCTCCTCAAAATTTAGGTAGTTCTGTGACTTCAATGGTGGCAAGAGGATGTTCAATACTGAAACTAGAGCCATTGCTGAAATTTTAAACATGATCCATGCTATGTTGTTACGGGTGATGCCTAGGCGCGTCCGGTTTGAACAGGTCGCCTCGACCTGCATATTTTGCTGCAGTGGAAGGCGAGGGCCGCCTAGGTTCGCCCAGGGGAGACAACTGCGGGCGCCTAGGCGGTGGATCTCAGGATGGGCTATAGGCTTTTTACTATTTTTTTTTGTGTGGCCTTACAATATTTACACAATATTTGCTGCCTTCTGCTACTGCTATTGTTGCCTTTTGCTACTGCTACTGCTGCCTTCTCCCTCCTATTGCAATCTGCTACTGCTGTTGCGGCCTTATGCTACTGCTACTGCTGACTTTTGCTACTGCTGCTGCCTGGAAGGTTTACACAGGTTTAGAGACCCAAAAATCTGGGCGGGCGCCTAGGCGCGGCTAGGCGAGGCGGGCATGGTCTCGCCTCGCCTAGCGCCCAATACAACATAGGATCCATGATCTCTTTATTAGAAGATGGCGGATTGCATCAAAATATTCGTAGCAGAAGAAAGCTGATGAAAGAAAGAAGAAGTTTCTCATACAAAGCGAGAAGATGAGTAAAGGGTAATATAAAAGGATATTTCCGACTAGTTGATCTTTGACAAAGTCTAGTCCAAAAGTTGAAGACAAGGTTAGTGCCAGCTAGTGTTCTTCTAATTGGGGTGAGGAAGACGTAGCTTGTGAGTATTAGCACACACACCTGCATAGCGTTATCCTTTTTTCTTCAAATAAAAAGGTCTCAGGAAATAGAAGAAGCTGAAATAGGCGACAATTTTCAGTTAATGAGAAATGCTTCACATTTCTAATCCGGGTACATCTGCTAATTTATATGATTGTTTCAGTTGCTAGAATGATCTATTGGCCATATTCTCATCAATGTCCAAAAACAAGTTGACTATATCCTACCAATATCCATCCTTCCTTCAAGTTCTTGCATTGGAATTATTAGGTCATTTAGATACTAGCAACCTTTTTTTGTTGTCTATCATCCATGCCAGTAAATTGTCCTTGATCTCTCTATTTTATGTGTCTTCTTGTGAGTTGTGAATGCATAATTGAAGCTTTACTGGCTCTTTATTGCCTTTTTAACACTTTCAGGAGGTTGATCGATTCCAAGACTTAGAGGAGGAACTAGCGCTTCAAGGTTATGCCGGCATATGGAAGGTAATTGTTGAAGACTTTCAAGTTGTTTCTGATTATCTATTTTACATTAATGTTCTGTTCAGTTGCTTACTTTCATATGCACTACCCTGTCCTCTAGTGCATAATGCTAGATGATCATGTTTTTATACATGTTTCCTGTTGACACATTATATACAGTCTTATATAGCTTCGGATATGATCTTATTTGACACACTAGTTGGAGTTAATGGACACAGTCGTGTAATTAAGTTGATGTAATTCGTTATAATATGCTTATTGTAATTTTATGACTCGTTTTAGTATAGAACTTACCTTTGGCGACTGCCTTGAGTATATGCTGTATTGTTTGTTTGGTCATTCTTACGTTCCATGAAAACAATTTTATGGTTTAATTAATTGAGGGGTAGCTGAAATTCAACAAACGTTTCTGTTGATCCAGAAAGTGTTGGGTTTTGGGTAGTCTGGATACGAATAAATAAGAGAAGATGCCTTCATACTTCGTAGTTGTTATTTCATCGTTCCTGATTCCTATATTATTTTCTTACCAGTTACGTTCTCTAGTCTTGCCACTCTCTTCTTTTTGTATTAATTCTTTATCAGCATTATAAGTTATTTACGCATGATCTGAGTCACCATCTTGATTGCTCTGCTGCTTAGTCCTCGTGTAATTGGTTGTGCTTGTTCCTGTTCTCGTTGGTAATAAAGTAACTTGTTCACAGGTTACTTTCATTTGGTTACTAGACAATCAGTTAGTGTCAAATTTTACTAGACAATCAGTTAGTGTCAAATTTTACAAAATTCTAGATGCAAATACTATTTATGCATTTATGAGAGGTTTGTCTTACATGTTTTTTGTCGTATGCTGATTCCAAACTCCAAAGCTTTAAAATATGGGTGTCTTATTTTTTGTTTTTGTTTTTATCCTTTACATTGGGGTTGGAGAGTGGGGGTGCTCGAAAGCTCTCTCCTGGATGCGACAATTACCTCTACGTGGGAGAACAGGCACTTTCTGTTAGGAAGGCTCAGTGCTCTTGAAATTGGTACAAGAAAATGAAGCGACCTTCTGTTCCTTTCACCTAGACACCTAAGCTGCTTAGGGTCCTTAAGCGGCAGGAGACAGTGCATAAAAGTCTCTTAGAAGTCATAAGCGGGGGCGGGGAAGCGCGTGAGCGCGATTACTTAGAAGAGTCTAAAGTTGGGAGCGTGATGTGAGCATTTGCTAATAATTTTTTTTATGTTTATTAATTATTGTTATCAAAATTTATGGATATATTAATATTTATTAGAACTTATAACGTTCAGTTCAAAGTTACATATAGATCATTCAATAGAGATCATTCACAAGATGATTTTTATGATGTCAATATAAGTAATCCTTAGTTTCTTGTTACTTTGATAATGTGTATTAAAAATTCTCCAACTTTCTTTACAAAATTTATGTCCTCTTTTAAATTCTGATCCTGTTATGAAAAACGTTTCCGTCGCCGGGCTGTCGGAGAAATGCGCTCCCGGCACCGGGGAAACGAGCCCTCAAATCGTTTCTAAGTAAGAACCGCCTAATCGTGGTTCTTACTTAGGTTCGTTGACCTCCTAGAAGATTCTGGCTTTTAAGAGAAATCCTAGTATCCTAGTGCTTATGTTAAGGTTTGTAAAGGTGATTGTGAGAAATCCGATGTGCCGACTAAGGATTATAACTAATTTTGCTATATCTGGTTTTGTTAAACATACTCCAATTAACATAATGTATTTCCACCTTTTGTGTCAGAAAGGAGTATACAACAAGAGAAATAATGCTAACTTTATACTCTCTACTTAATATGGAAAATCGGTCCGACAATCGGCCCGTAGGGCCAGAGGCGCCCTCTTTTTAAGAACAATTGGGAGCTGCCAATTGATCTTTTAAGTCATGGCCACGTTTTGATTTCTTCATAAGCCGATATCCTTAGGTGACGTCGTGTGGTGGTAGTATTTTATTTTGAAGTTTGATTGTATAATGTATTATAAAGATGAATGCATTTTCCTATAACAAATTGTATCATCTTATTCTCTCCATCTAGACTCTTTATAGTCTATGAGAACTTGGAGGGTGCTTTTTGGTTGGATGAGCTTAAAGTGCAACACAAAATGTAGGTCTACCTATCTGTCAACTGGCCACCTATATTTTATGGCATTGCCCCTTATGCTTATAGTTACCTTGACTAGGAATTTGACACCAACTTAAAGGGTTGACGTTAGGTTGACAACCAATCATAAAACTTTGTGAAATATTGTATAAAATTTCTTTATGCTCCATAGTCGACCATATTCTGATGGGAGAAGGCTTGAATGGCGACGAAGAAGTTTGATTGCACAAGTTATTTACTTCTTGTCTTACCCATTAATTAGATGCAATGTTGTAAAAGTTGCTAGGCACTAATCGGATGGGCACCGGGAGCCTACTGCCTAGTCCGCCTAGGCGTCCGCTTAGTTCTAGGCGGTCCCAAAAAAAACCCAAAAATCCTGCTAAAAATTGCTAAAATTGTCCCTAAAATCCAAAAACCTGCATACTCGCGCATCAAAGGGCACTAGACAGACGTCTAGATGGGCACCGGGCGCCTAGGTGCCGCCTATAACTGTAATGACCATTGTTCGTATTACGTATTTTGTATACGTGTACGTATTTAGACCCGTATTGCATGTCTCTCTGCTTGATTTATTTTGGCATTTCATTGATTTGTTTATCTTGACTTGGTTCGGCTTGGTTTTGCATGGTTCGGTTTTGCTTGATGTGAACCAAACCACTCCCACCTACCACCACCCTCTTCATTAAATATCCCACCAAACAATTCTCTCTCCACATTAACTCTTCTTCTTCCCTACCATTACTTCTCCACCAACCTGAGAGTGAGAGGTTTAGGCAAGTGCACCTTGCTTCATGAAGGAAGTCCATTTTTATTGTTCCATTGTCTTCCTCATGTGTTTCTAACCCACTTTAGTACTTAACATTTTTTATTTCCATGGTTAGCTTCTTGTAAATCTAGCCTTGTGGTATTTTCGGTTTCCAGGAGTTTTGATCTATCAAATTGCATATTTTGCTAGTTGATGGTCCCATATTGCAGAGAATTTCGTTTGGTCCAAATTTGACCTATGGGATTTTGCTGAGCCGCATGGATATTTTTAGCACTGAGCCGCATGAGCATTAATTGCCTTGGCCGCATGACCATTAAATTTTGTTGGCCATTGGCCATTTCCTAGCCGCATAAGCATTTGCTATTTTGCTGGCATGCATGGGCCACCACTTAAACCATGTAACGTCCCAGAACCAGAATACTGGAGAGCGGGGGCATACATAGCCAGCTACGTATAATGAAATGGAATCCACCCCACTATACGGTCACGGCTGTCTAGATATATGAGGGTTTAACTACAATCCATCAGTCTCCTGTAGTCAATGACAAGCCTAATTGTCTCAATCTCAAGCAAGCAAGTAAAGTTACAAGATGTAAGATCACCAAATATACAATAGTAAGGCGTTCCAAACAATACATATCCAGCTGATCATGAAGCTAGTCGTAACAAAATGTGAGGACTAGCAAGAGTTTAGTCATACATGATCAACCCTAGGATCTGTCAATCATGTTACAGCCCGTAGGCAGACAATAATAAGGTATGCAATACGAGCTAACATGTGCTCGCCGGCTAAACGCCTCAAAATGAAATTTTTACAATAGAGTGGGAGAGCAAAAATAAACCCACTCGTTGCCCTGGTTACGCCTGGTGGTCACCATCGGGCCGGAAGGTCGGTAGATCCTCTGAAGCTGCTCCGAAATCTGGCCACACAAAATCAGCTGGGTCAGATCCCAGAAAGAGCAAGTGCCACAAAGGAGGCTTCACTTAAGAACTAAAACCAGCACATCAGAAATAAATATTAAAAGCAGTTAAAAGAACTTGAAGTAAAAGAATAACAACAGTCATAATGGAGTACGAGGGAACCATTCAAGTAGCCAGGTCACAACCCTTAAACCAAACAAGGACCAGGGTTGTAACCCTTCACCTGAATAGAACTCCGTCTCCAAATCTTGTTGGTAAGGTAAAACATTACAAGCATGACGTGGGGTGCAACAATACAATAAACGAAGAGAGGACTCAGAACTGCTCCGGGAGCCAGGTTACAACCCTTAAACCAAACAAGGACCGGGGTTGTAACCCTTCGCCTGAGCAGAACTTAGCCCCTGATCTTTATTGTTAAAAGTGACAATCATGCGATCAAGCCTGCAATAATCGAGCACTGAAACTACACCATACAATCGTTCCCGGCCAATCAGTGACTACGGCTTTCTACATTAGCTAACTAGGGTTATCACAATATGCAGTGAGATGTTCCACCAGCTACAAGCCTTGCAGATAATCCAGGTTATCCAGGCGACTTGGGTTCATTAAGCAGTACATCGTTCTTTTCATATATCAGTAAATTTAGACTTGTGCCCTACTCGTCGGCAGGCTGCAAGTCCCACAATGGTGGCCGGGATAACGGGATCGCCTGTAACTGGAGAAATCTCTCATGACTACTGAATTATTCTAGTTATTAGCCTTAGCCATTTACAGTAGGTACCCCTGACCGTGGTACTCAGGGATCCCTGTCCTAGACATGATGCAAACATTACCGGTTCAATTTGTACAAACACAATCATCCACGGTGTCCAGGCCATTCAATCTTGTCATGACATGCTAGCCGTCGCAACAACCTTCAAAATATATATAAATATATATATCATGTCATGTCCACTGTCAGGAGTGCGCCACGTCGGGCCACTATCATGTCATGTCATTGTGCACCACAACGGGTCACCATCGTGTCAGGGAACAATTAATTTGGCACAACACACATTTAGTAATTAAATATTAGAAAGGGCAAGAGCTGTGGGAGACTCATGCGGTTCGGAAAGTTTCATGTGGCCAGCAGTCACTTGCTTATGCGGCTAAGTAATTAAATGCTTGCATGCGGCTAGCAAAATATATAAATATACAATATAATGCGGCTCGCTATTGGCATGCGGCTGATTGTTCCCATGCTCCCATATGCGGCTCACTTTGGCATGTGCATGCAAGTAATGCCACAAAGCATGCAACAAAGCATGCATTACTATGCATGCAAGCAAAGCCACGTGGATTACAATGCAAGCATGCATTAATATGCATGCAAGCAAAGCTTGCATTTGTATGCGGCCATTAAAGATTCTAAGCCATATGCGACTGGTGCTAAAAGAATGCAATAACAAATGCATTAAAGTAATGCATTAAGGAATGCATTAAGGAAATGCCATGCGGCTGGTGCCAAAGAAATACATTAACAATGCATTAAAGAAATGCATTTAGGAATGCATTAAAGAATGCATTAAATGCATTAAAGAAATGCTATGCGGCTGGTGCCTAAGAAATGCATTAACAATGCATTAAAGAAATGCATTTAGGAATGCATTAAAGAATGCATTAAATGCATTAAAGAAATGCTATGCGGCTGGCTTTCAAATGCATTATTTAATGCATTAAGTATATGCGGCTGATGCTAAGTATTCAAGCATGCATGCGGTTGGCTTTCAAATAAAGTGCATTAAATATAACATGCATGCTTACATGCGGCTCACTTTTATCATTTGCATGCGGCCAAGTGCTTGTACGTATGCATGCAAGCTGATGCTTGCTAATGCATTAAAATATGCAAGGGCCAAAAGTGAGCCGCATGTAAGCATGCATGTTATATTTAATGCACTTTATTTGAAAGCCAGCCGCATGCATGCTTGAATACTTAGCATCTGTCGCATATACTTAATGCATTAAATAATGCATTTGAAAGCCAGCCGCATAGCATTTCTTTAATGCATTCTTTAATGCATTCCTAAATGTATTTCTTTAATGCATTGTTAATGCATTTCTTAGGCACCAGCCGCATAGCATTTCTTTAATGCATTTAATGCATTCTTTAATGCATTCCTAAATGCATTTCTTTAATGCATTGTTAATGCATTTCTTTGGCACCAGCCGCATGGCATTTCCTTAATGCATTCTTTAATGCATTCCTTAATGCATTACTTTAATGCATTTGTTATTGCATTCTTTTAGCACCAGCCGCATATGGCTTAGAATCTTTAATGGCCGCATACAAATGCAAGCTTTGCTTGCATGCATATTAATGCATGCTTGCATTGTAATCCACGTGGCTTTGCTTGCATGCATATTAATGCATGCTTTGTTGCATGCTTTGTGGCATTACTTGCATGCACATGCCAAAGTGAGCCGCATATGGGAGCATGGGAACAATCAGCCGCATGCCAATAGCGAGCCGCATTATATTGCATATTTATATATTTTGCCAGCCGCATGCAAGCATTAAATTGCTTAGCCGCATAAGCAAGTGACTGCTGGCCGCATGAAACTTTCCGAGCCGCATGAGTCCCCCACAGCCCTTGTCCCTTCTAATATTTAATTACTAAATGTGTGCTGTGCCAAATTAATTGTTCCCTGACACGATGGTGACGCGTTGTGGTGCACAATGACATGACATGATAGTGGCCCGACGTGGCGCACTCCTGACAGTGGACATGACATGATATATATATTTATATATATTTTTTGAAGGCTGTTGCGACGGCTAGCATGTCATGATAAGATTGAATGGCCTGGACACCGTGGATGATTGTGTTTGTAGAAATTGAGCCGGTAATGTTTGCATCATGTCTAGGACATGGATCCATGAGTACCACGGTCAGGGGTACCTACTGTAAATGGCTAAGGCTAATAACTAGAATAATTCAGTAGTCATGAGAGATTTCTCCAATTACAAGCGATCCTGTTATCCCGGCCACCATTGTGGGACTTGCAGCCTGCCGACGAGTAGGGCACAAGTCTAAATTTACTGATATATGGAAAGAACGATGTACTGCTTAAGGAACCCAAGTCGCCTTGATAACCTGGATTATCTGCAGGGCTTGTGGCTGGTGGAACATCTCACTGCATATTGTGATAACCCTAGTTAGCTAATGTAGAAAGCCGTAGTCACTGATTGGCCGGGAACGATTGTATGGTGTAGTTTTAGTGCTCGATTATTGCAGGCTTGATCGCATGATTGTCACTTTTAACAATAAAGATCAGGGGCTACGTTCTGCTCAGGCGAAGGGTTACAACCCCGGTCCTTGTTTGGTTTAAGGGTTGTAACCTGGCTTCCGGAGCAGTTCTGAGTCCTCTCTTCGTTTATTGTATTATTGCACCCCACGTCATGTTTGTAATGTTTTACCTTACCAACAAGATTTGGAGACGGAGTTCTATTCAGGTGAAGGGTTACAACCCCGGTCCTTGTTTGGTTTAAGGGTTGTGACCTGGCTACTTGAATGGTTCCCTCGTACTCCATTATGACTGTTGTTATTCTTTTACTTCAAGTTCTTTTAACTGCTTTTAATATTTATTTCTGATGTGCAGGTTTTAGTTCTTAAGTGAAGCCTCTTTTGTGGCACTTGCTCTTTCTGGGATCTGACCCAGCTGGTTTTGTGTGACCAGATTTCGGAGCAGCTTCAGAGGATCTACTGACCTTCCGGTCCGATGGTGACCACCAGGCGTAACCAGGACAACGAGTGGGTTTATTTTTGCTCTCCCACTCTATTGTAAAATTTTTATTTTGAGGCGTTTAGCCGGCGAGCACATGTTAGCTCGTATTGCATAAGTTATTATTGTCTGCCTACGTGTTGTAACATGATTGACAAATCCTAGGGTTGATCATGTATGACTAAACTCTTGCTAGTCCTCATATTTTGTAACGACTAGCTTCATGATCAGCTGGATATGTAATATTTGGGACGCCTTACTATTGTATATTTGGTGATCTTACATCTTGTAACTTTACTTGCTTGCTTGAGATTGAAACAATTAGGCTTGTCATTGACTACATGAGACTGATGGATTGTAGTTAAACCCTCATATATCTAGACAGCCGTGACCGTATAGTGGGGTGGATTCCATTTCATTATACGTAGCTGGCTATGTATGCCTCCGCTCTCCAGTATTCTGGTTCTGTGGCGTTACATGGTTTAAGTGGTGGCCCATGCAGGTCTTGTAAATCAAGATATGTGAGGGTTTACCGAATAGATGTCTCAATCAGCACTCGTCCTTGATCTCTGCCCGTACCTTCTAATCCTGAGATTCTCGACCTGATCACATGCTTGTATCGTTGATCTGTCTTGGTCCTTCCTTATTGTTCCCTATGTCGTCTTCTTCAGCGGCATTGTTCCTGGACCTGCCGATCAGCAAGACGACGCACCTCCCGTGGACCAGCAGCAACCAGAAGATCAGGCCCAGCACTCAGGAGCAGCCTCCCGGGTCATGCCTCCCGGAGATCCAGAACCCCGGTGCAGCCAGCCCAGCCCGCGTGGCAGGATGATGGAGCCTTGGTGGGACTTATCAGGGAGTTGCTTGCATCGCAGGATCGTCGAGGAGATGCCTTGCATCAGGCCGTGGCAGATGCTCTGGACAGAGGTGGACATCATGGGAGCAGTGCAGCGAACAGTTTCAAGCGCCTGAACCCTCCATTCTTCGATGGCAGCGAAGACGCTATCGCTGCTGATGCGTGGCTTCAGGACACAGAGGTGATATTGGAAGCAGCGAAGACCCCAGAAGAAGAGAAGGTGGCCGTAGTGCGCCTGCAGTTATTGGATCTAGCCCGCAGCTGGTGGGCGGCACAGGCCGTTGGACTAGTGGCGCCTATTGCCTGGACAATATTCCGTGAGAAGTTCCGGACCAAGTACTTCGATGCGGTGGCTCGGTACGATCTACAGACCAGGTTCACCAATTTGAAGCAGATGAGCAGGACGGTCGATGGGTATGCGGCCGAGTTTTCCAGGCTTAGTCGGTTCGCTCCCACTTTGGTGGCGACCGAGTTCGATAGAACCCAGCGATTTCAGCAGGGACTCCACCTAGAGATTTTGCTGGCGGTGGAGCAGTTTGAGCATCAGACTTTTGATGCGGTATTGAGGGCAGCTAGGAGGCATGAGTATACCGCCCAGAGGATAGTGGACATGACCGGAGGTCGAAAGCGATCTCACGGCCAGATGAATCAGTCGTCAGCCCCAGCCCCGATAGCTAGGACTTTGACTATTGGAGCTCCGAGAAGGGCAGCTTCAGTTACGTCGGTTCAGCATTCAATCCCGACGTATCCTCAACAGCAGAAGCAGAAGCAGTCTTCGCCCATGGGCTGCTCTTATTGTGGGAAGCCTGAACATGTTTCAGAGTGTCGCAAGGCTCGAGGATTGTGTTTGCTTTGTGGAGCGCCAGACCACAAGGTAGGGTCCTGCCCGTTCAGGACTGACTCATCACCAGTCAGGACCAGTTCATCAGTTAGGGGACCATCCCCAGTACCAGTCCAGCAGCAGTTTCCATCCCCGAGGCCGTTGCCGACGCAGACCCAGGCTTTTCAGCAGCAAAGGCCTCAGCAGTATGCCCAGGCGCAAGTCCAGAATAGGCAGAGAGGATTCCAGCAGAGAGGGCCGGCACCCAGAGGGCATAGTCAAGTGTTGGCCTTAACCATGAGAGAAGGAGTGGCGCCAGGTGAGGTAGTAGCAGGTACTATTCTTGTCAACACTTTTCCCGCTTCAGTGTTGTTTGACTCTGGTGCATCGCATTCATTTATGTCTGCACGATTCGCGACACGGATAGGGCTGGAGCCCGAGTCGTTATCAGTAAGGCTCAATATATTTACTGGTAATGGTCTTGTGGGGGTAGATAGAGTGTTTTCCTCGTGTCGGATCGTAGTTAGCGGTAGAGAGTTTTCCGCTAGGCTGATAGAATTCCCGATGGCCGATTATGATGTGGTCTTAGGGATGGATTGGTTGAGGGACTAGTATGCTAGGATAGACTGCCATATTGGCAGAGTTGCTTTTAGCATTCCAGGCGAGCCGGAGTTTTTCTTCTCTCGAGGCGAAGTGGAACCTTTTCCTCCAGTATTACGGATGGCCGTAGCAGCAGTGCAGTTACCCCGGATAGTCGAGGAATTTCCAGATGTTTTCCCGGAAGAGCTTCCAGGAATGCCGCCAGAGCGAGAGATCAAGTTTACTATCGACTTGATCCCCGGGACATCACCAGTGTCAGAGAGAGTCTACAGGATGGCGCCGTCAGAGTTGGAGATATTGTACAAGATGATTGAAGAACTCAGAACCAAGGGATTCATTCGTGCAAGTGGATCGCCTTGGGGAGCCCCAATGCTTCTTGTGAAAAAGAAGGATGGTACGTCCAGATTATGTGTTGACTATCGTACCTTGAACTCAGTGACAATCAAGAACAGATATCCTCTCCCCAGGATAGATGACTTGTTTGATCAACTCAGAGGAGCGGCAGTATTCTCGAAGATTGATTTGCGGTCAGGATACCACCAGATCAGAGTCAGAGAGCAGGACATCCCGAAGACAGCTTTCAGATCTAGATATGGACATTGGGAGTTCCTTGTTATGCCCTTTGGAGCGACCAATGCGCCGGCTGTATTCATGGACCTCATGAATCGTATCTTCATGCCTTATTTGGATCAGTTCGTGATCATGTTCATAGACGATATCCTGGTCTACAGCAAGAGTGAAGCGGAGCATGAGCGACATCTCAGGGTTGTCCTCCAGATTCTCCGAGAGCACCAGTTGTATGCCAAGTTCAGTAAATGCGAGTTCTGGCTCGATCGCATTTCATACTTGGGTCATATCATCACCAGAGAGGGAGTAGAAGTGGACCCCCAGAAGATCGTGGCTATCGAAACCTGGCCAGTGCCCCGCAGTTGCAGAAGTTCGCAGTTTTCTTGGATTAGCCGGCTATTACCGGAGATTTGTTTCGGACTTTGCTCGGATATCAGCGCCATTGACACAGTTGACCCGCAAGGATGTGCAGTTTGCTTGGACAGCAGAATGTCAGAAATCTTTTGAGAAGCTGAAGCGAGGCTTGATGACGGCACCCGTTCTCACACTTCCAGATGGGATCGGAGGATTTTCAGTGTACTGTGATGCTTTAGGCAGAGGATTAGGATGTGTTTTGATGCAGCATGGGAAGGTAATAGTTTATGCGTCACGTCAACTTCGTGATCATGAGAGGAATTATCCAACCCATGACTTAGAGCTGGCAGCTGTAGTGTTTGCACTTAAGTTGTGGAGACACTACCTGTATGAAAATAGGGTGGAGATTTTTACCGACCACAAGAGCCTGAAGTATGTTTTCACCCAGAAGGACCTTAATATGCGTCAGAGAAGGTGGCTAGAGCTACTTGTGGATTATGATGTCAACCTGCAGTATCATCCTGGGAAGGCCAACGTTGTTGCAGATGCATTGAGCAGGAGAGCCAGAGTTTATTTTCTGACAGCGCAACCAGAGTTGTTGGCAGATCTTCAGATGATGGGTATAGAAGTTGTCCTTCCTACCAATGTGGCATTGATGGCCAACATGCAAGTACAGTCCAGTATAATTGAGAGGATCAAGATAGCTCAGTCCTCCGATTCTAAGCTTCAGCGGCTTAGAGCAGAATGTGAAGCCGAGCGACGACCAAAATTATGCATTCATGAAGATGGTACACTTCGGCATGGTAAGCGTCTTTGTGTACCCAGTGGAGATATCAAGCGGGAGGTGATGGTGGAAGCTCACAGTTCTCAGTATTCGATTCATCCCGGTGGCACGAAGATGTACCGTGATATCCGTCAGCACTTCTGGTGGAATGGCATGAAGAGGGAGATAACTCGGTTTGTCTCTCGGTGTTTGGTTTGCCAACAAGTCAAGGCTGAACACCAGAGGCCAGCTGGACTTCTTCAGCCCTTGCCGATTCCAGAATGGAAGTGGGAGCATATAACCATGGATTTCGTGACTGGATTACCTAGATCCCCAGCTGGTCGAGATGCTATTTGGGTTATAGTTGACAGGCTCACGAAGGTGGCTCACTTTCTCCCGTTCAGAGTTGGTCAGTCGACAGCTCAGCTAGCAGAGATGTATCTTCGGCAGATTGTTAGATTCCACGGTGTACCAGTTAGTATCACCTCGGACCGGGATTCAAGATTTACGTCGCACTTTTGGCGTAGCTTGCAAGAGAGTTTGGGAACTCACCTCCAGTTCAGCTCAGCTTATCACCCGCAGACAGATGGTCAGTCGGAACGCACAATCCAGACTCGGGAGGATATGTTGAGATCTTGTACACTCGACTTCGGTGGTTCGTGGGAAGATCACCTGCACCTGGTAGAGTTCTCGTACAACAACAGTTTCCAAGCTAGTATCCAGATGACACCGTTCGAGGCACTGTATGGAAGGAAGTGCAGATCCCCACTAGCCTGGGACGATGTTGGAGAGAGGCAGATGCTTGGTCCAGAGATGATCACTCAGACAGTTGAAGTGGTCAGGAGAGTTAGAGATCATCTTCGCGTTGCACAAGATCGTCAGCGCCATTGGGCCGACTCTCATCGGCGTCCCCTTGAATTTTCTGTCAGCGACCATGTATTCCTGAGGATCTCGCCTAACCGTGGCGTCATTCGTTTCGGCTTACGGGGAAAGCTTAGTCCTAGGTATATAGGGCCGTTTGATATTCTGGAGCAAGTAGGAGATGTGTCCTATCGTCTCGCTTTTCCGCCGTCTCTGAGTGAGGTGCATGACGTGTTCCATGTATCCCAACTACGACGGTATATCCCAGATCCGAGTCATATCCTGGATCATTCGGAATTAGTTATTGGTACCAACCTTTCGTATGAGGAGAGACCCGTATCCATAGTGGACCAAAGAGAGAAGATACTCAAGAACAAGACTATCAAGTTAGTCCGTGTTGCTTGGGGTCATCACTCCTTGGGTGAGTCAACGTGGGAGCGTGAGGATGATATCCGATCGCGATATCCCGACCTGTTTGACTCGTAAGGTATTATGTCTTTCGTATGCCTTACGCTCTAAATTCCTTGCTTGAAATGAATGATTGCATGGTAGATTGCTTGAATATAGCTTGTCCTTGCCTCTCTAGCCTCTTGATTAAATTCCGAGGACGGAATTCTTTTAAGGTGGGTAGAGTTGTAATGACCATTGTTCGTATTACGTATTTTGTATACGTGTACGTATTTAGACCCGTATTGCATGCCTCTCTGCTTGATTTATTTTGGCATTTCATTGATTTGTTTATCTTGACTTGGTTCGGCTTGGTTTTGCATGGTTCGGTTTTGCTTGATGTGAACCAAACCACTCCCACCTACCACCACCTTCTTCATTAAATATCCCACCAAACAATTCTCTCTCCACATTAATTCTTCTTCTTCCCTACCATTACTTCTCCACCAACCTGAGAGTGGAAGGTTTAGGCAAGTGCACCTTGCTTCATGAAGGAAGTCCATTTTTATTGTTCCATTGTCTTCCTCATGTGTTTCTAACCCACTTTAGTACTTAGCATTTTTCATTTCCATGGTTAGATTCTTGTAAATCTAGCCTTGTGGTATTTTCGGTTTCCAGTAGTTTTGATCTATCAAATTGCATATTTTGCTAGTTGATGGTCCCATGTTGCAAAGAATTTCGTTTGGTCCAAATTTGACCTATGGGATTTTGCTGAGCCGCATGGACATTTTTAGCACTGAGCCGCATGAGCATTAATTGCCTTGGCCGCATGACCATTAAATTTTGTTGGCCATTGGCCATTTCCTAGCCGCATAAGCATTTCCTATTTTGCTGGCCGCATGGCCATTCACTAGAATCAGCCGCATGGCCTTTGCATATTTGAATGCATGTATTAGCCAGCCTATTTTAATGCATGGCCCTTGCATATTTTAATGCATTAGCAAGCATCAGCTTGCATGCATACGTACAAGCACTTGGCCGCATGCAAATGCTAAAAGTGAGCCGCATGTAAGCATGCATGTTATATTTAATGCACTTTATTTGAAAGCCAGCCGCATGCATGCTTGAATACTTAGCATCAGCCGCATATACTTAATGCATTAAATAATGCATTTGAAAGCCAGCCGCATAGCATTTCTTTAATGCATTCCTAAATGCATTTCTTTAATGCATTGTTAATGCATTTCTTAGGCACCAGCCGCATAGCATTTCTTTAATGCATTTAATGCTTTCTTTAATGCTTTCCTAAATGCATTTCTTTAATGCATTGTTAATGCATTTCTTTGGCACCAGCCGCATGGTATTTCCTTAATGCATTTAATGCATTTTTTAATGTATTCCTTAATGCATTACTTTAATGCATTTGTTATTGCATTCTTTTACCACCAGCCGCATATGGCTTAGAATCTTTAATGGCCGCATACAAATGCAAGCTTTGCTTGCATGCATATTAATGCATGCTTGCATTGTAATCCACGTGGCTTTGCTTGCATGCATATTAATGCATGCTTTGTGGCATTACTTGCATGCACATGCCAAAGTGAGCCGCATATGGGAGCATGGGAACAATCAGCCGCATGCCAATAGCGAGCCGCATTATATTGTATATTTATATATTTTGCTAGCCGCATGCAAGCATTTAATTGCTTAGCCGCATAAGCAAGTGACTGCTGGCCGCATGAAACTTCCTGAGCCACATGAGTCCCCCACAGCCCTTGTCCCTTCTAATATTTAATTACTAAATGTGTGATGTGCCAAATTAATTGTTCCCTGACACGATGGTGACCCGTTGTGGTGCACAATGACATGACATGATAGTGGCCCGACGTGGCGCACTCCTGACAGTGGACATGACATGATATATATATTTATATATATTTTGAAGGCTGTTGCGACGGCTAGCATGTCATGACAAGATTGAATGGCCTGGACACCGTGGATGATTGTGTTTGTACAAATTGAACCAGTAATGTTTGCATCATGTCTAGGACAGGGATCCCTGAGTACCACGGTCAGGGGTACCTACTGTAAATGGCTAAGGCTAATAACTAGAATAATTCAGTAGTCATGAGAGATTTCCCCAGTTACATGCGATCCCGTTATCCCGGCCACCATTGTGGGACTTGCAGCCTGCCGACGAGTAGGGCACAAGTCTAAATTTACTGATATATGGAAAGAACGATGTACTGCTTAATGAACCCAAGTCGCCTGGATAACCTGGATTATCTGCAGGGCTTGTGGCTGGTGGAACATCTCACTGCATATTGTGATAACCCTAGTTAGCTAATGTAGAAAGCCGTAGTCACTAATTGGCCGGGAACGATTGTATGGTGTAGTTCATTGCTTGATTATTGCAGGCTTGATCGCATGATTGTCACTTTTAACAATAAAGATCAGGGGCTAAGTTCTGCTCAGGCGAAGGGTTACAACCCCGGTCCTTGTTTGGTTTAAGGGTTGTAACCTGGCTCCCGGAGCAGTTCTGAGTCCTCTCTTCGTTTATTGTATTATTGCACCCCACGTCATGCTTGTAATGTTTTACCTTACCAACAAGATTTGGAGACGGAGTTCTATTCAGGTGAAGGGTTACAACCCCGGTCCTTGTTTGGTTTAAGGGTTGTGACCTGGCTACTTGAATGGTTCCCTCGTACTCCATTATGACTGTTGTTATTCTTTTACTATTTATTTCTGATGTGCTGGTTTTAGTTCTTAAGTGAAGCCTCCTTTGTGGCACTTGCTCTTTCTGGGATCTGACCCAGCTGGTTTTGTGTGGCCAGATTTCGGAGCAGCTTCAGAGGATCTACCGACCTTCCAGCCCGATGGTGACCACCATACGTAACCAGGGCAACAAGTGGGTTTATTTTTGCTCTCCTACTCTATTGTAAAAATTTTATTTTGAGGCGTTTAGCCGGCGAGCACATGTTAGCTTGTATTGCATACCTTATTATCGTCTGCCTACGGGCTGTAACATGATTGACAGATCCTAGGGTTGATCATGTATGACTAAACTCTTGCTAGTTCTCACATTTTGTAACGACTAGCTTCATGATCAGCTAGATATGTAATGATTGGGACGCCTTACTATTGTATATTTGGTGATCTTACATCTTGTAACTTTACTTGCTTGCTTGAGATTGAGACAATTAGGCTTGTCATTGACTACAGGAGACTGATGGATTGTAGTTAAACACTCATATATCTAGACAGCCGTGACCGTATAGTGGGGTGGATTCCATTTTATTATACGTAGCTGGCTATGTATGCCCCCGCTCTCCAGTATTCTGGTTCTGGGGCGTTACAAGAACCGACTTTTAGAACACTAATTAGATGAAGCCTAGGAAGCATGAACACTCCAAAAATCAATGCCATGTCCGTGTCGTGTCGTGTCTTGTCACTGTAGTGTCCCGTCCCGCGAAGTCAATCGGAAGAATCGAAACGCCGACGGCGTTCGGACTTATCCTTGCAACGGCTACTCGAAGGCTCGCTCGGCCGAGGCGACTCCTCGCTCAGGTGGGGTAGTTTCGGTGAACTCGTCTCATCTTAGCCTACACTTAATAACTCGCATGTTTTCAACTTGCACAAGTTAGGCTTGTTAATAAAAGAGACGCATCCACATAGCTAAGGGAATAATCCCGACGGGTCGGAATGTCTTAGAACATGGAAAATTGTCCCACGGTCTGCTTAGAAGTCGGCTCAGTGTGCTTTCAAATGACACTCGATCCTTCGTCCCGTGGCTTGGGAGAAGGAAGTTGGCCTAAGTTGCTAAGTTGCTCCGACGCTCGAATTGGCCTAAGTCATAGGCGTTGCCCGCATGAATGCTTAATAAAGCATGCACGGTCCCGTCGTCCAAGGCTTAGCATAGCCTTCGCATGTCCCGTGGATTAAGTCGTCTTGCACGGCTTTTGGCTTAAGTCTAGGCACCCGAGAACTTGGTTGTTCAAGTCGAACGCGTGCACGGCACGTTCCCTCGATTCGTAGCTCGGCGTAGCCTTTGCTCATCGAGTTGTTGCCCGAATAAGTTAGACAAGAGTTGTGCTGGGCTATCGAAGCCATTTCTAGCACTGTCCCGCTCTATCTGCGGTTGTCAAGTCACGTAGTCCCTCGAGAGCAAGGCTCGTCGTATAAAGTATATGACTTGAACGATAGCGTTGCATATAGAACAAGGTCTGTCTAAGGCACGGGCCATGGTCGGTTTAGTGAAAAGCATGCCACGGACAAGGAAGTCCACGCGACTGGTTGTCGCCGAGATCGGTCCCGCTACTTGGGAGTCTCGCTATGTCTTGACAAGGAAACACACGAGATCGGTCCCGCTACTTGGGAGTCTCGATATGTCTCGCACACGAGATCGGTCCCGCTACTTGGGAGTCTCGTTAAGTCTCGATAAGTCTGGGTATGGAATCACGCAAGATCGGTCCCGCTACTTGGGAGTCTCGATAGAAGTTGGAAAGCATGGTCATGTTAAGGAAGGATTCGATAGATCGAGTTGGGTCTTACATGGTCATTGGACAACTTGTCGGCAAGGTTAGGTCTTCTCGAGTGATCGCCGGGGCACCGGGATCATGTCGGCCCGGGAGAAGCGAGTGAGGCTCAAGTAGGATGCTGGATAACCGCATGGGAGATTCGGCGCCTCCGGGTTAGCTACCCGTGTAGGGACGGTCCGATATCCCCGAGCCGAGATCCAAGATAGCTTGACATTGCTAGTGACCACTCATGTAGATGGGTCGGCAGAATAGCGATAAACCGCGTGTATGCCTTTGGATTGAGTCTAGAACTTGAATGCAAGTCTAGTCGGTAACACAATGTCTGGGCCTAAGATTGGGCTGCAGCATAGGCACCGTGCTTAGCACGATACTTGGCGTTGGGATGTTCATGGAATCGATACTATGTTTCACAAGTCTTGTCTAAGTTGGATTATGAGTCGAACAGGAAGGCCGCAAGGCGGTTGCATGGATAAGTCTTAATAAGTTGCGAGGCACGGCCTCAATCTTGATGCACGAACCAGTCTAAGCAAGGTCTAGAGGCACGGCCTGCACGAGTCGTCCCCTTGACGTCGTTGGCACGAGAATTGGTCTAGAGGCACTCGAGTTTAAGTGAAAGTTCTTGGCACGGCCGAGTCCACATAAGTTGCTCCTCGGCGAAGCACTGTCCCGAATATGTTGAAGTCACGAATAGAGTATGGCACGATCCTGCCATCCCGAGTTAAAGTTCGGTCATGTACATAAGCGATGAGGCACTGCCTCGATCGAAATACACGTTGGCATTATAGCACGACCATGTCGTTGCACATCGGTTTGGTCATGCGTCGTTGTCTTAAAATTGATCCTAAGGCAAGACTAGCAAGACAATAAAAAAGGGATTTAAGCTGCACAAAGTAAATGAACGTGTCGATTTTGTATGGGTGGGCGAGGAGCTCACTCCACCAGTACAGTAGAGTACTGACACCCACACAGTTTCTATGTGCAGGCACAGGTAGAAGCTCGTGGTGCGGAGCTCGCTTGGATGCGTCAAGGCACGGAGTTCCTTGGCGAGTCGAAGCGTGCGGCCGCGTGAACTCAAGACTTATACAGGACATAATGTATGGACATTGCCTTCCGAAGCTTCCGCTGGCTCAAGTATTTGTATCGAGAGATGAGAGAGAGCAGAGTGACTTGTAAAATGAGAGAAAAGTGAGCACGAGAGACTTGTAATCAAGGACTTGTGCCTAATGTAATATCATTGTTCATTATCAATAAAGAGTACTTTTGAATAAATTGTGTGTTGCTTCTAAATTTCCGCTGTATGTTTCAATATTTCTGCTTGGGACTTCTGTGCGACGATCCCGTCGCCGCCGCTAGGCTCGTGCGGTATCACGCCTTAGCGAGGACGATCGCTCCTACGGGAGCGGGGCGTGACATAATGGTATCAGAGCACGGCTTTACGTCCTTGGACTTCAAGTCGATTCTCTCAATTTTGAAAGCTCGTCGTCGATAAAGAAGTGTGTGTTATCTCTCGAATGTCCAGCGGCATGTCCATACAATAAGTCTAAATATTTTCAAAAGCTTGTACAACCGTTCAATCAAACGCATCGCTAGGCCATCGTCGAACGCATCGGTAGGCCTTTGTGCCGAACGGTGTCAAACTTGACTCGATAGAAAACACATGCTAAAGTTAGCAATTCGCGCGCCTGCCCAAATAGTCCTACGTCGACATTAGCAAATGAGGTTGCAAACTCGGATATAGTCCGCACGGGACAGCTATTGTCACGACCCGCACCCGGATATACGGATACGAATACGTGGGCCACGCCCAGCCTACGCCGCAGTATCGACGGTAGAACGCTGTCTAGTACCCAATAAATATACACTACATCTAGAAGGCCTACAACTATAAATATACTCTAGTCACATCACAACAGCTAGGGATGATAAGGCAAGAAAGATAACTAAAGCACAAGAACAACTAGAAACTACTAGAAGGAATCATAAGACAGGAAAATAAAGAAGGAAAAACAAGACGAACTAAGGATAACTACCAGGCAACTCACATAGAAGAATAGTGAGATCCACCTCAGCTAGCAACATCATGAAGTCCACTAATGGTATAACAACTCCTAAAATATTATCAACGGTATCCTGTCAGGAAAATGAGCAAGTACAAACACTAACAGCAGTTCCATGTGAATTGACAAATTCTATAAGAGACAGTATAATGAACTACAAGACAAAGATATATGAAAACTTGGGAACCGTTCGAAAGCTGAGTTACAACCCTTAAACCAAACAAGGACCGGGGTTGTAACCCTTCTCCCAAGCAGAACTCAGTCTCCAATCAAGGTACATCATAGAGGCATATAAAACATGTGAGTAACTGAAATCATAGCATGGTGAGAAGTACTGTATGTAGAACAGAACATGATATATGATAAGATAAAGTAAATATAAAATGCGCCTTGAATTATTAGAGCGATATGTGATCGGCTTGGGATAAGTGACAGGATAGGCTATCCACTTGGCCCGGCAATCCGCGGTGACCTCAACGGAAAGTCATGCCGGCCAACCTGGATAACGAGCACAAGGCAAGAGGATCTCGCTACACCCTTCGTGAGGGAAGAGTGGCGCGAGCACATGAATAGTGACAGGGTGGCTTGGATCACATAACCCCTAATAATTCCCCATCCCCGAATAGTATAATGGACCTGGACATGACACGTCATGACACAGGATTCCCTAAGAGGATAGCTACTCCCTCTCAGGAATCGGTGTCTATACAAGTACATGGAACAAGGCAAGAAATGTACATATATACCAAGAAAATCCAGGAACAACATCTCATGTCATGATCCAACATATACTAGTCCGTGAACTATCGTAACTGGGAATCAAGTATGACACTACGACTGAATCGGATATAGCAGATATCAAGACAATGAAAACTATCAGTGAATGTACTCGCCTGCGGTCCTGAGCTGTCAAATGGGGTCGATGCTCAGAGTGATGCCACAGACCTAAAGATAAGATATATATAAACTAATTAGGGTTCAACAGTGTTAGGCTTGATTCTATAGTATAAGCTACGCAATCTAGGTCAGACTCAGTCAACGAAGTCAACTAGGTCACACTGAGTCACACTAGGTCAAACTAGGTCACACGAAGTCAAACCAAGTCAAACTAGGTTAAACTGGGTCAATGGTTGACTTACAGTTGACTTTTGGTCAACTGGTCAACTCTAGGTTAAACTAGGTCAAATGTTGACTCTACTTCGACGTTCAGTCAAAGTAGTCAACCAAGGTCAACAAGGTAAAAGCTAGTCTCTATAAACATCTACAGGGTCAACCCATTCAATTTCAGTGATTGTGAAATAACCGGAATTGATGGAACTCAAAATACCACAAAAGGAGAAGGATTATAATAATAGGGTGAAAACCTACAAATGTTGTCGGATGATGAAATAAATATCACCAACGTGTTCAGAATGGTCAAATCAGCTAGGATAGCCTGTCCAAAAGTCCAATTTGGACACAGGGGCAAAATGATAATTTCGGGCCAAAATGATGTCCTCCGTTGGACACATTTTGCACCGAAAAACGTGCCAAAATAAAAGTGCACAAAATCTAACAAATTATATGTCCACGAATCCAGAATGACGATACGAACCCAACGGTATATCCAGAAGTGGATTCCGTTGACCCGATCTCAAATTGGTTCGTTGACCAGGACATTGGAAATCGATTTGCACGGAAAAGCGTGTCGGAGCTAATGTCCTCAAAACTCAGCAAATTATATGTCAACGAGTCCAGAATGACGATACGAACTCAACGGTATATCCGAAATTGGATTCCGATGAGCCGAACTCAAAATGACCCACTGATCCGGATATTGGTATCCGACTTGCACCGAAATGCGTGTCGGAATCAATGTCCACTAAAACCTAGCAAATTACGAGTCCAGAATGACGATACGAACTCAACGGTATATCCGAAATTGGATTCCGATGAGCCGAACTCAAAATGACCCGTTGACCCAGAAAGTGGGACCCGCTTTGCACCGAAATGCGTGCCAGGGCCCACGTTCTCCAAATCAAGCAAACTTTATATGAAAACATGCCAGAACGACGCCACGAGTCTACTGGTGGTGTCAGAAATTGAATCCGGAGTCCCGGGTTCAAAAATGAAATTTTACAAGTGC
Source organism: Iris pallida (assembly GCA_029216955.1). Lineage (NCBI taxonomy): Eukaryota > Viridiplantae > Streptophyta > Magnoliopsida > Asparagales > Iridaceae > Iris > Iris pallida. Next base: position 22,289,134 of record JANAVB010005597.1, on the reverse strand, counting down.
AACACTAAGAATTTGAACGGCCAACTTTGGCGTCGAATTCGACTGACCTAACTAGCTCAAACTGAAATGAAATCTAAAGGGGGCAGGAAGAGGGTTATACCAGCTTCGCACAGGAACTGGTAGCGCGCCAACCGGAGCTGCGACGGAGGAGATACGAACCCGCGAAGTTGACGTCACGAAACTGTCCAAAAACAGTTCAATTTAAAACGTCAACTTGGTGGCCAGTTTTGAGGTATCAAACGACGAAATTAACGGACGAAAATTGAGGGGAGTGAAGTGTTATATACCGAGATTGCGACGGAGCAAGGAGTTCGCCGATCCAACGGTCGGATCTCCCAGAAGACGCGCGCGAAGTTGCTGCGACGGGATGCGAATTCTGAGTTCAAAACTCGCGCGCGCCGACGGGATTTCGACGTAAACGCACGAAACGTCTAGGCGGCGCGTCCCGGAGGACGGTGGCCGCCACAGGGAGGTCGCCCAGCCCGTGCGCGGCCGGTGGGGGCCGGCCACGGCGGCGGCAGCGCCGTGCGGCGGCGCGGCGGCGCACAACGGCGGCCCGCGCGCGCGCGCACGTGCGCCTGCTGCTGCTGCTGCTGCGGCTGCTGGTGGCTGCATGGTCGCATGGGGGGGGGGGCTCGCCTGGCCGGGCACGGCGGCCGGGGGTGGTGGCCGTGCGGTGGTGGTGTTGGAGTGGAGGGGATGGTGAAGGTGGTGGTGGTGTTTAGTAGTGATGGTGATGATGGAGATGATGAAGTCGAAGAAGGAGGAGAATGGAGAAGAGGGAGGAGGAAGATGGAGAGGAAGGAAGAGCTCGGGGAGGAGCTTAGGGTGGTGGTCGGCCATGGGGGGGGTTCGGCCGAGTGTGTAGGGAGTGGGGTGCTCTGTATGTGTGTGTTGTGTGTAATATAAAGAGAGTGGTGTAGTAATAATAGAAAGAGTGAGAGAGAGAGAGAGAGAGAGAGAGTGAGATATTTGAGAGAGGGGGAGAGAGAGTAGTCGGCTAGAATAGGGGGGGGTGCTCCTGTGAGGTGGAGGGGGTAAGGTGTGTGTTTGTATAAAGTGATGGGAAGGAGAGAGAAAGATGATATATATATATATATATATATATATATATATATATATATATATATATATATAGGAGATATTTATTAAAGTAGAGAGGAGATATTTTTAAATAGGAAAAAGGGGAAAATTAAGTGGGGTACTTGGACAGTCATGAGAGGACAACGTGGAGCTTGGGTTCGGGTTCGGTCGAGCCGGGTCGGGTCAAAATCGAACCGGGGGGCAATAATTGAATTAAAAATAGGGATTTATAATCATGGGTAAATAAATAATATACGGGGACTCCAATAAATGGGACACAAGCGTCATGTGGGTAGTAGGCTTCATGTGGGCCACGTCCATACTTTGGGGCGACTAGGTTGGATCGATGTCGGGTCCCGAAATTAAATTGGAAAATAAATCAGGTTTCACGGTAGAAAATAAATCGGCCTAAATTGACCCGAAAGTTGTGCGAAGAAAATGGAGCACAAAATGGAGTGTCTGAGTGGGACACGAAGGTCATGGGTGAAGAGCGTCTCGAGTAGATCAGGCATGACAAGTTGGTTCTGAGAAAACGACTGGTCTGGTGCTCCTAAATTAAAAGTCACGGTAACGTGCAAACGAAGATCAAAAATAAAAGTGGGAATAATTATTCAACGATTAATTGGTCTAAGTTGACCCGAAGTTGTGCGATACAAAAAGAGCATAAGGGAACGAATTTAAGTGGGACATGATATATCAACAGGAAGATAATCTTGTCTACTTCAATACTCATGAAGAGAGTTTACAGAGATTGGCATCCCTGACGCTCCAGAAGTCAAAGTCATGGAAAGGTACATTAATGGTCAAAAATAATTAAATAATAAAACACTTATCGAAAATAATTTATTTAGAAAATTTTAAAATAGCCCTGAAATTCAGGGGGCTTACATCCTACCCACCTTATAGAAATTTCGTCCTCGAAATTAAGGTTGTAGTAGGGGTAAAACAAGATAGAAAGTTTTAGGCAAAAACTTAGGCACGATCATAGAATGACAAGTTTGCACGATTAAGATAATCAATTCACAATTATTTAGGCACGATGAAAAATTTCTGCACGATAGAATCAAAATATGAACAGAATTATATAGGCACGATTATAGATAAGTCATTGGGACACGATTCAGGAATGACTTAGGAGAACGAAAGTTATAGATGAAGTCCACGTACGAGGTGACGTGTAGCACTCGGGTTAACGGATAATCAGCCTGAAGTCACACAGGCTTGATCAAGATGAGAGATAATCATGACCAAAACAAGGCTTGGCATGATTGAGCTGGAGTTTCAGACACAACAAAATCGAAGTCAAGGTCTTATAGACCTGATCAAGATTGAAGAGTATGATTAATAAAATCATGGAATACGCTCCAAGTTCGAGCGTGAATAAAATTAGAAATAGTCTAAGATCACTTGGCACGATAGAGGTATGACAACAAAATCAAAACTTGAGCTTCATCCGGTTACAATCAACAAAATATTGATAATAGGATTTCAGCTTACTGAAATTTGATTTAGGATTTGAGATAGGCATGATTAAGCACAGGGAAATTTCAGATACAATCAGAAAATCAAATCAAGGTCGAAAAGAGTATAGGCACGAGTGTTTCAAAATCCAAACATGCTCAAAATTGAATCTCAATACGATCATAGATACGGTCAGCTCAACCTTGGTCAAAAGTATAACAGTTTAGGCATGACCAACATGAGACTCCGGCACAATCAAGGATAGTATGAAGCCAAATCGTGATTGGAATGGAATTTAGTCATTTGCCAGAATTGAATCGAAAGTTTAAAGCACGAGTGATGATAACATTGTCCAATCACGATAAAAGTAAATAATTTAGTCTCAACACGATTTAGATTGATCAAGTTTTGGGTAAATCAGAATTTGGGCAAGATGGAGAACAAAATCAACGAAGTCTGGACACGAGCATCTAAGAAGAAAATCATATCACAATGGAATTCGAACCCATTTAAGTTTAATCAACAATCAAGACTCTTTGGCACGATAAACTAGACAACCAGAATCGATTGGTCAATCAGAGAGGATCAATCTCGCGATATTAAAATATAATAAACAAATCAAGGATGTAGAATTGAATTGCTTCTGTTATCATAGAAATCAGAATATGGGATCGTAGGAGGAAGCCGGGGTAATCATCTCGCTCTGCTTCGACTACTACCAACAATGTCTACTCCGAGACGGATGATTACGATACTTCCTCGATTTCTCCCAAGATAAAAGATATGAAAATTCTAAAATTTTCAAGGTTTTCAAAGTATGGCTGACAGAAGTAGATACGAGATAGGTAATTGGTGGAACCAAGACATAATTGATCAAGACGGAGGAAGTAAGGGTAAGATGAGGAAATCATCATGCGATGAGGAAGAGAAGAATGGGAAAACAGAAGTAATAGTAGGAACTGCTCTTGCCCAATAGGTTAAAACAAGTGAATCAATTTAAGATACGATCTGATAACCATACACGTCTATCCAAAATTATGTTGCCAGAATTTACGCCACGCCAGTAAACATAGCTACAATAAACGATAGAGTCCATAACCAAGGTATACACCCTAAAATCATGTCATCTAGATTCCTTACCACGCCAACCGGTATGGCTGCAAGAGAATCTAAATTCCATAACTAGGATAGTATATCCAAAATCAGGCTCCACGTCCCTGTCAGGCTAGCTAATATGACTGCGATAAATTCTAAACTCCATAAGTAAAGTAGACACTTACTGTTCTCATCGTCCTCGTCCAAAATATGTTTATCAGGATATCTTAACTCAATTCTGAGGAACTTATCTTCAACAAAATCAAAATCGAAGTCAACAACGAACATCAAGATTTAAAATTTAACAACGAATCAAGGATAATTAAATGAAAACTAGCTAAAACAGATTTCGAGGTAGAGTTTAGAAGAAAATTCTCAGGAGATGTCCAAAGGTACTATCTAGGTCAAGATAAAGGAAATCATTGGAATATAATCTAAAACAATCTCAACCTGATATGAGACTGGTAAATCATATTCTCGTTTCGACCTAGAAGATATATAAGTTCAACTTATACCTTCCCTCTGGGGTCCACAAACTCATTCCAAGAAAGAATAAAGTTGATAACGGACAGATGTTTCAGAAATCAGGACAGACAGAAACAAATGGGAAAAGTTTTGAAAAGTTCGAAATAAGATTCCCAGGGGTCATCCCTGGAATCTACCAAGAGTTTCCTAATATGTGACTGAGTACCAAAATCCTAAAATATTCCATTACTCAACCTTAATCCTAGGGCAGGCTCGCAGTAGTACGGATAAGCTCAAGTACTACCACGACTTCGCATTAATTGCAAAGTCTGACCTGCATGGGCTACCACTAAAAACGTGTCACGACCCGCACCCGGATATACGGATACGAATACGTGGGCCACGCCCAGCCTACGCCGCAGTATCGGCGGTAGAACGCTGTCTAGTACCCAATAAATATACACTACATCTAGAAGGCCTACAACTATAAATATACTCTAGTCACATCACAACAGCTAGGGATGATAAGACAAGAAAGATAACTAAAGCACAAGAACAACTAGAAACTACTAGAAGGAATCATAAGACAGAAAAATAAAGAAGGAAAAACAAGACGAACTAAGGATAACTACCAGGCAACTCACATAGAAGAATAGTGAGATCCACCTCAGCTAGCAACATCATGAAGTCCACTAATGGTATAACAACTCCTAAAATATTATCAACGGTATCCTGTCAGGAAAATGAGCAAGTACAAACACTAACAGCAGTTCCATGTGAATTGACAAATTCTATAAGAGACAGTATAATGAACTACAAGACAAAGATATATGAAAACTTGGGAACCGTTCGAAAGCTGAGTTACAACCCTTAAACCAAACAAGGACCGGGGTTGTAACCCTTCTCCCGAGCAGAACTCAGTCTCCAATCAAGGTACATCATAGAGGCATATAAAACATGTGAGTAACTGAAATCATAGCATGGTGAGAAGTACTGTATGTAGAACAGAACAGGATATATGATAAGATAAAGTAAATATAAAATGTGCCTTGAATTATTAGAGCGATATGTGATCGGCTTGAGATAAGTGACAGGACAGGCTATCCACTTGGCCCGGCAATCCGCGGTGACCTCAACGGAAAGTCATGCCGGCCAACCTGGATAACGAGCACAAGGCAAGAGGATCTCGCTACACCCTTCGTGAGGGAAGAGTGGCGCGAGCACATAAATAGTGACAGGGTGGCTTGGATTACATAACCCTTAATAATTTCCTATCCCCGAATAGTATAATGGACCTGGACATGACACGTCATGACACGGGATTCCCTAAGAGGATAGCTACTCCCTCTCAGGAATCGGTGTCTATACAAGTACATGGAACAAGGCAAGAAATGTACATATATACCAAGAAAATCCAGGAACAACATCTCATGTCATGATCCAACATATACTAGTCCGTGAACTATCGTGACTGGGAATCAAGTAAGACACTACGACTGAATCGGATATAGCAGATATCAAGACAATGAAAACTATCAGTGAATGTACTCGCCTGCGGTCCTGAACTGTCAAATGGGGTCGATGCTCAGAGTGATGCCACAGACCTAAAGATAAGATATATATAAACTAATTAGGGTTCAACAGTGTTAGGCTTGATTCTATAGTATAAGCTACGCAATCTAGGTCAGACTCAGTCAACGAAGTCAACTAGGTCACATTGAGTCACACTAGGTCAAACTAGGTCACAAGAAGTCAAACCAAGTCAAACTAGGTTAAACTGGGTCAATGGTTGACTTACAGTTGACGTTTGGTCAACTGGTCAACTCTAGGTTAAACTAGGTCAAATGTTGACTCTACTTCGACGTTCAGTCAAAGTAGTCAACCAAGGTCAACAAGATAAAAGCTAGTCTCTATAAACATCTACAGGGTCAACCCATTCAATTTCAGTGATTGTGAAATAACCGGAATTGATGGAACTCAAAATACCACAAAAGGAGAAGGATTATAATAATAGGGTGAAAACCTACAAATGTTGTCGGATGATGAAATAAATATCACCAATGTGTCCAGAATGGTCAAATCAGCTAGGATAGCCTGTCCAAAAGTCCAATTTGGACGCAGGAGCAAAATGGTAATTTCGGGCCAAAATGATGTCCGTCGTTGGACACACTTTGCACCGAAAAACGTGCCAAAATAAAAGTGCACAAAACCTAACAAATTATATGTCCACGAATCCAGAATGACGATACAAACCCAACGGTATATCCAGAATTGGATTCCGTTGACCCGATCTCAAATTGGTTCGTTGACCAGGACATTGGAGACCGATTTGCACGGAAAAGCGTGTCGGAGCTAATGTCCTCAAAACTCAGCAAATTATATGTCAACGAGTCCAGAATGACGATACGAACTCAACGGTATATCCGAAATTGGATTCCGATCAGCCGAACTCAAAATGACCCGCTGACCCGGATATTGGTATCCGACTTGCACCGAAATGCGTGTCGGAACCAATGTCCACTAAAACCTAGCAAATTATATGTTAACGAGTCCAGAATGACGATACGAACTCAACGGTATATCCGAAATTGGATTCCGATGAGCCGAACTCAAAATGACCCGTTGACTCAGAAAGTAGGACCCGCTTTGCACCGAAATACGTGCCAGGGCCCACGTTCTTCGAATCAAGCAAACTTTATATGAAAATATGCCAGAACGACGCCACGAGTCTACTGGTGGTGTCAGAAATTGAATCCGGAGTCCCGGGTTCAAAAATGGAATTTTACAAGTGCAACACTAAGAATTTGAACGGCCAACTTTGGCGTCGAATTCGACCGACCTAACTAGCTCAAACTGAAATAAAATCTAAAGGGGACAGGAAGAGGGTTATACCAGCTTCGCACAGGAACTGGTAGCGCGCCAACCGGAGCTGCGACGGAGGAGATACGAACCCGCGAAGTTGACGTCACGAAACTGTCCAAAAACAGTTCAATTTAAAATATCAACTTGGTGGCCAGTTTTGAGGTATCAAACGACGAAATTAACGGACGAAAATTGAGGGGAGTGAAGTGCTATATACCGAGATTGCGACGGAGCAAGGAGTTCGCCGATCCAACGGTCAGATCTCCCAGAAAACGCGCGCGAAGTTGCTACGACGGGATGCGAATTCTGAGTTCAAAACTCGCGCGCGCCGACGGGATTTCGACGTAAACGCACGAAACGTCTAGGCGGCGCGTCCCGGAGGACGGTGGCCGCCACAGGGAGGTCGCCCAGCCCGCGCGCGGCCGGTGGGGGCCGGCCACGGCGGCGGCGGCGCCGTGCGGCGGCGCGGCGGCGCACAACGGCGGCCCGCGCGAGCGCGCACGTGTGCCTGCTGCTGCTGCGAACGCTGCTGCGGCTGTTGGTGGCTGCATAGTCGCGTGGGGGGGCTCGCCTGGCCGAGCACGGCGGCCGGGGGTGGTGGCCGTGCAGTGGTGGTGTTGGAGTGGAGGGGATGGTGAAGGTGGTGGTGGTGTTTAGTAGTGATGGTGATGATGAAGTCGAAGGAGGAGAATGGAGAAGAGGGAGGAGGAAGATGGAGAGGAAGGAGGAGCTCGGGGAGGAGCTTAGGGTGGTGGTCGGTCTTGGGGGGGGGTTCGGCCGAGTGTGTAGGGAGTGGGGTGGGGTGCTCTGTATGTGTGTGTTGTGTGTAATATAAAGAGAGTGGTGTAGTAATAATAGAAAGAGTGAGAGAGAGAGAGAGTGAGATATTTGAGAGAGGGGGAGAGAGAGTAGTCGGCTAGAATAGGGGGGGTGCTCCTGTGAGGTGGAGGGGGTAAGGTGTGTGTTTGTATAAAGTGATGGGAAAGAGTGAGAAAGATGATATATATATATATATATATATATATATATATATATATATATATATTATTATATATATATATTATTATATATATATATATATATATATATATATATATATATATATATATATATATAGGAGATATTTATTAAAGTAGAGAGGAGATATTTTTAAATAGGAAAAAGGGGAAAATTAAGTGGGGTACTTGGACAGTCATGAGAGGACAACGTGGAGCTTGGGTTCGGGTTCGGTCGAGCCGGGTCGGGTCAAAATCGAACCGGGGGCAATAATTGAGTTAAAAATAGGGATTTATAATCATGGGTAAATAAATAATATACGGGGACTCCAATAAATGGGACACAAGCGTCATGTGGGTAGTAGGCTTCATGTGGGCCACGTCCATACTTTGGGACGACTAGGTTGGATCGACGTCGGGTCCCGAAATTAAATTGGGAAATAAATTAGGTTTCACGGTAGAAAATAAATCGGCTTAAATTGACCCGAAAGTTGTGCGAAGAAAATGGAGCACAAAATGGAGTGTCTGAGTGGGACACGAAGGTCATGGGTGAAGAGCGTCTCGAGTAGATCAGGCATGACAAGTTGGTTCTGAGAAAATGACTGGTCTGGTGCTCCTAAATTAAAAGTCACGCTAACGTGCAAACGAAGATCAAAAATAAAAGTGGGAATAATTATTCAACGATTAATTGGTCTAAGTTGACCCGAAGTTGCGCGATACAAAAAGAGCACAAGGGAACGAATTTAAGTGGGATAGGATATATCAACAGGAAGATAATCTTGTCTACTTCAATACTCATGAAGAGAGTTTACAGAGATTGGCATCCCTGACGCTCCAGAAGTCAAAGTCATGGAAAGGTACATTAATGGTCAAAAATAATTAAATAATAAAACACTTATCGAAAATAATTTATTTAGAAAATTTTAAAATAGCCCTGAAATTCAGGGGGCTTACAGCTATGCACACGGCCTTTTGGCTAAGTTGTGCCGCGTGTCGCGCACCTCGACCTTTTGGTGCAAACGAGTTGCGAGCAATGTTAAGTATCGCTCGGTCGGGAACGACGATACACTTAGAGTGTGTATCGATAGAAACGCTATCTGACTAACGCTTAGGCGTACACGGAAGATTGGTTTAGATTTTGAGGAATAGTGCGAACGACTTATGCGTCGATACGATGTGAGCGATTACGCTTGAGATTCGTCGAACGAATCTGGAAGAGGTGTTAGCGAGTAACGCGAACGTGATTTGGACTAGATCGGATGGCTCGAATCCGAGTGGTGTATGGTTTGTCTTGAAAATCATTCGAGCGAAAATTGAGTATTACGAGTAACAACGAGTATGTCGACGAGGCGATGCGATCGCACAAAGCCTTAGAACGCGTCACGCTTAGTTGGTCGTAACTTCGAATGTCCCGAACGAGATGTCGTTCGGACAACTTGTGAATGGGCAACGGAAGTTAGAAAGCGATTCGGAACAATGAATAAAAGTGAATGTCTTGATCGAGGAAACCTAGAGGATCGTGCTTGTGATTTCGGATTTGATCGATTGGAATTGTGGCATATCCAATTCGGACAATAGTATCAGTCGCACGACTCGGAGTTCGTTGCAAAGGAAGATCGTCATGTTACGTACATCGTCGATGGTATTGAGGCGTATCAAAGATCGATGTGCAATAACTCGGAGGTACTCTGATTCGAGGAATGATGATCGTGCAAGATGTCATTATTCCGATGGATGCTATGTTCGGGATGTTGAAACGTGTTAAGGAAAAGATAGACTTGGCTCGAGAATTTTCTAGTTAACGTATGACGATCGGACTATCGAACTGAGATCTTGACTTGGAGGAAAATGAAATGTTTGGATTGCTTCGACGACAACCACAACGTTGACGTTCTTGTCTTATGCGAGCGCAACTCCAGCCTCGCAAATGCGTCACGCCGATTAGGGTGATCACTCCGCGTGAGCGCTGGTATGGTGATTCATTCAGCGGGGATAATCGAACTTGCACGGCGCGGCAATATGATTGCTTCGACTTGTGGTTTGACGCGAAGGTGGACTCGAGGATGACCCAGTGTGCTTGACGATTGAACTTGAGGATTGAGTAGGTCCAATCCGCGTATCAAGAATGAATTAGTCTAGACTCAAACAAGAGTTACGCCCCGATGAGAATGATTATTCCGCGAGAGCGTTGCATGGTGATTCATGAACCACCGTGGATGATCGGACTCGCGTGAGATTGGGACGCAACATATTGTCGAGCTAGATGACCTCGTGATCGAATACATGAATTGGATAGAATTGGTGATTTGAATGGATTCGAATCTATGCAACGTATGTCTCAATGCGAATTAGGTGATCGTGCTCGATGTTTAGAAATCTGAGTGACGCGAGCTTGGGTAGAAAATCCTGTATTATCAACTTGGTTTGACCCTAGAATTGGGGTCAGTGTTGACATTATTGTTGGGGAACTATGATTCCAATCCTGACATTGACTTAGCCTCGAAAAGATGGCCTAGCGGTTAGACGAGACGTCCTGTTTCAAGAGTTATCGATCAAAAGATTGATCTTGATGATTGGTATGAATGGATAGTGTGAATCACGAATATACGAATACCCCTCACGAGATTCGGCTGACATGCATATATTTCAGGGACGCTTGAGTATGTGCACGATGCGACTCGAGTGAGAATGACGAATTCTCTATCATGCGGCTTGGCTGAATGCATGTATTTTGGGGACGCCTGGAATGCGTGCACGATCCAACCAAGTGATACGTTGAGTTCAAGCAAGACTTGAGGAATGGAAGAGTGTCGAGAATTTGAGATCGTATTAAGGAAAAAATTGATAGTCGTGCGAGCGTGGCTCGGAATCAAAGAAACGCGTAGGCGGAGTGTGTACGATAAATTATGGCGTACCCTGCACGACTGTTATAGTTCCGTGTATAGGCATGATTAAGTCTTGGCCATAGAAATGGTAGGATGGCTTGCCTTCAGGAAAGTCTCGAGGACGAGACTTGTTCTGAGTGGTGTATGTTGTAGTGCCCCGTCCCGCAAAGTCAATCGAAGGAATCGAAACGCCGACGGCGTTCGGACTTATCCTTGCAACGGCTACTCGAAGGCTCGCTCGGCCGGGGCGACTCCTCGCTCAGGTGGGGTAGTTTCGGTGAACTCGTCTCATCTTAGCCTACACTTAATAACTCGCATGTTTTCAACTTGCACAAGTTAGGCTTGTTAATAAAAGAGACGCATCCACATAGCTAAGGAAATAATTCCGACGGGTCGGAATGTCTTAGAACATGGAAAATGGTCCCACGGTCTGCTTAGAAGTCGGCTCAGTGTGCTTTCAAATGACACTCGATCCTTCGTCCCGTGGCTTGGGAGAAGGAAGTTGGCGTAAGTTGCTAAGTTGCTCCGACGCTCGAATTGGCCTAAGTCATAGGCGTCGTCCGCATGAATGCTTAATAAAGCATGCACGGTCCCGTCGTCCAAGGCTTGGCATAGCCTTCGCATGTCCCGTGGGTTAAGTCGTCTTGCACGGCTTTTGACTTAAGTTTAGGCACCCGAGAACTTGGTTGTTCAAGTCAAACGCGTGCACAACACGTTCCCTCGATTCGTAGCTCGGTGTAGCCTTTGCTCGTCGAGTCGTTGCCCGAATAAGTTAGACAAGAGTTGTGCTGGGCTATCGAAGCCATTTCTATCATTGTCCCGCTCTATCTGCGGTTGTCAAGTCACGTAGTCCCTCGAGAGCAAGGCTCGTCGTATAAAGTATATGACTTGAACGATAGCGTCGGTCTGTCTAAGGCACGAGCCATGGTCAGTTTAGTGAAAAGCATGCCACGGACAAGGAAGTCCACGCGACTGGTTGTTGTCGAGATCGGTCCCGCTACTTGGGAGTCTCGCTTTGTCTTGACAAGGAAACACACGAGATCGGTCCTGCTACTTGGGAGTCTCGATATGTCTCGCACACGAGATCGGTCCCGCTACTTGGGAGTATCGTTAAGTCTCGATAAGTCTGGATATGGAATCACGCGAGATCGGTCCCGCTACTTGGGAGTCTCGATAGAAGTTGGAAAGCATGGTCATGTTAAGGAAGGATTCGATAGATCGAGTTGGATCTTGCATGGTCATTGGACAACTTGTCGACAAGGTTAGGTCTTCTCGAGTGATCGCCGGGGCACCGGGATCATGTCGGCCCGGGAGAAGCGAGTGAGGCTCAAGTAGGATGCTGGATAACCGCATGGGAGATTCGGCGCCTCCGGGCTAGCTACCCGTGTAGGGACGGTCCGATATCCCCGAGCCGAGATCCAAGATAGCTTGACATTGCTAGTGACCACTCATGTAGATGGGTCGACAGAATAGCGATAAACCGTGTGTATGCCTTTGGATTGAGTCTAGAACTTGAATGCAAGTCTAGTCGGTAACACAATGTCTGGACCTAAGATTGGGCTGCAGCATAGGCACCGTGCTTAGCACGATATTTGGCGTCGGGATGTTCATGGAATCGATACTATGTTTCACAAGTCTTGTCTAAGTTGGTTTATGAGTCGAACAGGAAGGCCGCAAGGCGGTAGCATGGATAAGTCTTAATAAGTTGCGAGGCACGGCCTCAATCTTGATGCACGAACCAGTCTAAGCAAGGTCTAGAGGCACAACCTGCACGAGTCGTCCCCTTTACGTCGTTGGCACGAGAATTAGTCTAGAGGCACTCGAGTTTAAGTGAAAGTTCTTGGCACGGCCGAGTCCGCATAAGTTGCTCCTCGGCGAAGCACTGTCCCGAATATGTTGAAGTCACGAATAGAGTATGGCACGACCCTGCCGTCCCGAGTTAAAGTTCGGTCATGTACATAAGCGATGAGGCACTGCCTCGATCGAAATACACGTTGGCATTATAGCACGACCATGTCGTTGCACATCGGTTTGGTCATGCGTCGTTGTCTTAAAATTGATCCTAAGGCAAGACTAGCAAGATAATCAAAAAGGGATTTAAGCTGCACAAAGTAAATGAACGTGTCGGTTTTGTATGGGTGGGCGAGGAGCTCACTCCACCACTACAGTTGAGTACTGACACCCACACAGTTTCTATGTGCAGGCACAGGTAGAAGCTCGTGGTGCGGAGCTCGCTTGGATGCGTCAAGGCACGGAGTTCCTTGGCGAGTCGAAGCTTGCGGCCGCGTGAACTCAAGACTTATACAGGACATAATGTATGGACATTGCCTTCCGAAGCTTCCGCTGGCTCAAGTTTTTGTATCGAGAGATGAGAGAGAGCAGAGTGACTTGTAAAATGAGAGAAAAGTGAGCACGCAAGACTTGTAATCAAGGCCTTGCGCCTAATGTAATATCATTGTTCATTATCAATAAAGAGTACTTTTGAATAAATTGTGTGTTGCTTCTATATTTTCGCTGTATGTTTCAATATTTCTGCTTGGGACTTCTGTGCGACGACCCCGTCGCCGCCGCTGTAATCGGCCGTTATGAAACTGCCTTGCACGAGCGCAATCTAGGCTCGTGCGGCATCACGCCTTAGCGAGGACGATCGCTCCTACGGGAGCGGAGCGTGACAGTCACACACGCCCCAAACACTTCAGGATACACTAGGACATACCAAATTAGGTGTCCAATCCATGTCGCTGTGTACTATCCCTGCCCCTGCCAGATATGATGAAGCTAAATAATTATTTATGATTCATTGAGTAGGTAGGATTGTAGGACAAACATGATATATATTAATTAGGTTCCCATGGAAACAAGTTTTATATGAGAATGCACATGATTCTATGATTAAAAGAAGGTTAAACTCCTCACCTCACTTGATCCATTATAAGCTTTGACCTCTTGATTCTGGGATAAGGTATGATATATAGGACAATTCTTCCTGCTAGAATTCATAGTGCCCATCCATGGCCAACATGACACATTATTCTGTTGGCAACACTTGTTTAAAGTTGCGCACCTTATGAATTATAAAGTATTGACAAGATGAGTAATATGTCACTCTTTACCAAATACAACATGGTTTCAATATACTTTGCTTACCTTTGTGCTTATTAAGTTCCATAATGTACAAAGAAGTACTCAATACCAAAGAAATATTCATATTAATAAATACATTTCTCTTGAAAGATACCTATATAGAGTTGTTCTCATGTCCGTAATTCGGAAAGTTGCCATGTTGGACACCCTGTGTTTGTGGAGAGTGTGACACCGGCTGTGTCCACCACTCAGGGGTTAAGTTGTCGTTGTCCTAATTGGAAATTCCTTACCAAACAGCTATGAGCATTGGAGGGCCTTCCAATATTTCTTGAAAGATCATTTCATGGGTACCCAAATCATGCAGTTCAAGGTTGTGCAACCAAGGGGGCATGGTTCTTGGATAGATCATCGTCGTTCAAACCTTCGCTAAAGTTCTCCATGGAGGATCCAAAAATGTAGGCCTTGAATAATGACCGTCAACTGACATCAATCTTGTATTGTTTGGTGCCAAATTCCTAGGTAACATAGTTATGAGCAAAAGAGTTCTTTGCTATAGAACCTTGAAGGCTAGGTTGCTAGGGGGTAGCTTTTTTACTCCTGCATTTTAGGGTTGAGGTCTTCTTTTCTGCAGATGCCATGACACCTTAAAAGTTGTAGCTCAGATATTTAATTTTTCTGATGATGGAAATACATTATTCCCATGCGTAGGCCACTTATTCCAGCCAGCATGCTAGAATTCCACACTGGATTTACCAGTTTTGTTTCTAATAAAAGAAGAAAGAATACCTCTTCATTGGAAACCTAATTTGCGAGTGAATCCTATAGTACTTGAGAGCTTAGGATAACTCTTCAAAGTATTGACTCATGGAAACTGAAACTTAATTTCTCAATGTATTCATGTAGCAACATGTTTATTCTGGTAGTCAGACATCTCTTTTAGTCGTCACTATTGGCTTCTTTTAAGTGTACAGGATGAGTTTTGTTTGTCAGAGAATTATATAGACCTCTGAGTTCATTGCCTGTTGTTAATATCATTAGTTGATTATGCAGATGCGCACAGGGAATGCTGTTGATGGATGCGCAATTTTTTGGCGAACAAATAGGTAAATCTCAAGTCGTGTTTGGTTAATTGGAAAATCATCACTTCAAGAAACACCACATAATATTTATTCAAAAATGATATTTTGCCTGCGGTTTGTAACCGCGGGTGTGACCGCCGGCCGATGTGGCGGCCGGCCATTGCCCCCCCCCCCCCCCCCCCCGCTTTCTATCTGCGGTTCCTACCCGACCAGGGGGCCAATGGCCAACCGCCACGCCCGCGGTTACAAACCGCGGGCAACGTAGCAGCTCCGATATTTATTAGTGAGGAACCCTTGTCCAGAATTGGACCAGACTGGCATCGGATGGTCCCACATCACATTCCCATTCTTTACTTGTAGGACATATCGAAACTAGAGCTCTTGAAACTATAAATTTTGTCTAAAAATCTGTCTATACAGCGTACATGATTTCTTTATGTAACATATTTTTATGTTTGCTGGTGATCATAATGTATATGTTTATATCTATGTTTTAGCACTACAATGAGAGGACTGTATGGTTTTTCTACCCCAAAGAAGGATAAAGAAACACATGCTCCCTTGCGAGACATTCTTATTATTGACTTCTTTTGTCACTTGCATATCGATAATAATTTTGGTTCCTCCCAGTTAATGTTCTATTGTTGTTTATACATTGTTAAAACAAGACTTACACAGGGTTATTATCTTTGGTATTTTGAACTCATATGGTTGATGGTGCATTTTATCTGCCAAGATTATTCCCTGCAAATGGAAATATATGATGCATGGTTGTTAACACTAACAAATTATTGGATATATTCAATAAGATGGTTGAGTCTACAAGGTTAAAAGGCTAGGTTGTCAGCTCATGACACGTATCGGTTGAAGATTAGCTTGCGATGTATTGTTTATTGTATCATATGATATGACATCTCTAGGTTTATACTTCATAAACCCATATAGGAATATGATTGAATGTAATTCTTGATAAATTTCTGATTTATTCCATCTTTATATAGTTATCTAGTTCCAAAATCTAGATTCCTTAGTATACATTGCACACACACAACAAAGGGGATATTAATGCCAATATTAACAACAAAATCCTTGAAGAAACATCAATATTGACATCAGAATAGCACAAATATTCCTTTTATATTTGTTCCTGACGTAAACAACAGCAATGGTATAGATTCATGGAAAATTACTATAAGAACATGCAAAGATGTCGCCAAAAATTGCTATAAAACACAAAATTCCATTGTTGCTAAACCAAATATAGAAGGTTATCAGAACCACAAAAAAAACATACCACTTTGTTGTTGGCCGAAGTTGCTGCCGGAGGCTCGCCAAATGTATGGAGAATGTCTGGAGGTCATCAGAAAACATTTGAAGTTGACACAGGAGAGCCGATGGACTAGAGGTTGATCGCATTTGGTAGTTGCAGTGCTGCATAAGAAGTAGATGGAGGCGATTGGTAGAGGAGATCACTAGGAATAGGATTTGGGGATTTCGGGGAAAAAATAAGAACAAAAGATTTAGGTCTTCTGACCTAAGTTGGATGGGTAGGTTTAAACCCATTGTTCGGATCTAATGAACCAGTGACGTTTGGTAGTCGGAGGTAGATCGCATTTTGTGGTTGCAGTGCTCCATAGGAAGAAAGGTTGACAGAAGAGACCACTATGGTTGGGGTTTGGGGGTTTTGGGGAAAAGGTAAGAACAAAAGAGTTAGGTCTCCTGACCTAAGTTGGATGGGTAGGTTTAAACCCGTTCTTCGGGTCCGATCTACAAGTATCCTTTTACTCTTTAAATTGTGTATTGGACGAATTACCTATTGAATCAGACGATATATCTCGTGTATCTTTCGACTTTTTGCGTACCAACATGATAAAACGATATGTATCGAAATAGCAATGTATAGTATAGTACAATACAGATGGAGGAGGTTGTAGAGGAGATTACTAGGGGGCTGGGACTTGGGGGTTTTGGAGGGGTTAAGAACAAAATATTTCGGTCTTCTGATCTAAGTTGGATGGGTAGGTTTAAACCTATTATTCATGTCTAATTTATAAGTATCCATTTAGTCTTTAAATTTTGTAGTGGACGACTGCGTATCAAATGAGACATCTGTATCGTCCACTGTTTGCCCCTCGGACGCGATCAACCGGTGTGTATTGCAAGTTTGCAATGTAGTGTATAATATTGTACATTTATGTAACAAACAATATTAACGAAGTTAAATGTTTTTTTAAGTTTAATTTGGTCTATTTAATTTATGTGGAAGGAACTAGTGTTTAGAATAAGCATAGTTACTATGCGCAATATAATGTCCCGCTCCGTGTGGTGCATTGTGCTGGCTTGTTGGCTGGGAGGGCCTGGTTGGACATGGATTCATGCGGAGGAATCAGTCAGAGATTTGTATGATGTGACGGGACAAAGTCGATTCGTCAAATGGTGGGTGGCTCATTTACTTTCACACAATGAAAAGCACCGTTATTATGTCTTTGTTTTTATATTCAATGAGATTGTTAATGCTAAGTTAAAGAACCAAGATAAAATAAAGTAATATTATTATTGTTAACTTGTTATATAGAAACACAGAATGTTTTACTATTGTTATAGAAACATGGATTATTGTATTGCTATTATAGATATGTGGAATATTGTACTGTTGTTCTGAGAAATGGAATTGTGGAAAAGGTTTGGGATTGTTGAGTCGTCAGTGTGGTAATTTCTGGATTGGAAAATATACAAGTGTGGTAATACCTGGATTGGGAAGAAGTGTGGTAATTTTTGAATTGGAAAGAATGGAAGTATGAGCGATGACTCGAGGAATGTGGTAATACAAGTGAGAATGTGTTGCTTAGTTATTTCAAATTTATGTTATCATGCATGTTATGTTTTAGTAGCCAAGTTGTATATGCATGCATGGTCATGGACAACCTGTGTACAAGGTTTAGTTCCTTGAACGGTATCCGGGGTACCAGAACTGATTCGGCCTAGGGAAAAGATTTATAGCTGTGATAACGTACTAGCACATGTAATTCGAAAACTTTCAGTGGGACTCGCTACATGTACTAAAAGGATTGTTGTCTTATCAGGAATAGGCCAAAATGGTGTTACTAGTGACTATCATATAGTTATGCTGCATGCTAATGACAAACTATTTACAAGCATAACAAGTTGTTGGCATGAACGAACTCACGACACATTTATATAATTATAAAGACTAACAATTGATACACGGACACATTTATGATACATTTATATATTATGAATTATAATATTGTTTGTAGGTAAAAATGATAGCCTTGGGTAAGATTTACTGCATTAAGTGAGATATTTATGTTTCTATATACATGTTTATAAATTGTTAACTGATCCTAAGCAAGAATAGGAAGACCACTTAATAATTTTACTTGTCCTCACATTATTACCGTATTGGCTCAGGTAAGTCAGGTTAAGACCGTTCACAAGTGCATTCCTAATGTGCTGACTCCTTCTCCACAGCTACGGGAAGTCACTTGAACGATTTGAGCGTTGGAGCTCGGTAGACAACTTGAAGATGTTCAGCTAGAAGATGTTATTTTCTTTTGTTTATAAAGGACATAATGCATGTAACATATGTCGATTGTATTAGTTTCACGAGTTGTAAGCATTGTGGCGTCGTTCATTATAATAAGATCCGTGTTTGTAGTCAAATTGTTCTTTTGGCCTAAGAGCCACTGTAATTCCGCTGAAAATTATGAACAAAGAGAATCGTTTTTCACATATCTTATGTCCAACAACTTTTCTGCTTAATTTTTCGTTACAACGACTTCGATTATGTGATTTTATTATCGATCATGTTTGTTCTTACCTTGTACAAGTGCAATTAATACTTGCACGACATAATGTCCAGTGACGACTTTTTGTTTTGTGGAACCAAGACGTGATATAATAGTATCAGAGCGCCATAACTTCCTTGGACCCTCAATTGATTATTTTCAACTCTTAAGTTGTTTCTGTGAAGTGTATTTTGACCCATTTTGACCCTCCTTGATGTTATGTTGAGTGTTCCATATAATAAGTCTAGATAGTTATGATTCTCTTATGGGTATTTTGTTGATTAATGATGCTTCGAAGAGTAACAACAAATGGTTTCAGAAGACTGCGAGACATGATATTTGGGGAAAATGATAGTTTAAATATTGGATGAGCAACAAGATTTCAGTAGGGGTACTGCAGTAAGATGTAAGTATTGTGGTTGCATGAGATGAAAGAAGTGTGCCTAAACTTCAACGAAAGAAAACGAGTTAAGTTGTTCAAGTGAAATGTTTACAATTTGATTTCAAGTAATTGCCAAGTGGTTGGGAAGTGGATTATATTTGTGGCCGGTGGGACCACCGTGGTAATGATTATCGGGAAGGGACGCTGACTCAAGTGTGTGAAGGAATGTTTGTGTGCTTAGTGACTTAGTTTCTTGAGTGTTGCATTGGGTATTCCTAGTGGTGTATTGTGGTATTGATGTCAATGGGTGTTATCAGTTATGAATGAGATAGTGTGATGTCTCGATTTAGAGTTATGCCTCGTTAGATGAAACTTCGAATATCCCTTGCTGAATTGGTTCGGATGCTCAAGGATAATTTTGGTATATTAAGATCTGTGTTGTATTGGGCGCTAGACGAGGCAAAGCGACATGCCACCCGCCTCGCCTAGACGCTGCCTAGGCGCCCGCCCAGGATTCGCTGTTTTGAGTCAAAAATTCTGCAATTATGCATACTACAAATATGTAGTATAACTAATAAACAATAAGAAGCATAAAAGTAATATAATAAGCAACAAATATGAAATAACCAATATTCAACATCAAGTAAAGATAGCATAATTGGGCGATCCTAGGCGGACATTTTTTTTCCTGGGCGACCTAGGCGGACGCCTAACCTCATCACCCAAGGGCATTTTTTCCAGGTCGAAGCGAGATCTCTCCAACCCGTACGCCTAGGCCGCCTAGGCCGCCTAGGCGTGCCTATGCGTCGCTTGTGACAACATAGATTAAGATAGTATAGATAAGAATTCGGAGTTATGAAATGGATGGTTTGGCTGAAAAATTAATATGAAATGTGTGTTAAATTGTGGCTTGAATCGATTGGATTGAGTTTTAAGTTGAGTGTAAATACTTGGTGGTGGTGCAATTTGAAGTTTATTTGGAGCATATGAGAATGACCGTAAGGATCTTAGAATTTTATTGTTCATCGACCTAATATATCCTGTAGCTAATTTGGCCTTAGGTGTGGAATAATTGATCTTATATTTAGTTTGGAATATAGCATTGGTTGAAACGAATTTGAGTTTAGGGAATGTATGTTTTTTCTAGTTGCACATATATTTGATGATATTGAGGTATATCGTAGATCGACAGACGATGACTCACGGATATTATGGCTGGACGGATTTGTGTAACGTATTAAATTGTTGAATTATATTGTTTTGTCGTATTCTAACTATATGGACCTACATATGGATTGAATAATAATATTGGATTTCCTATGACTTGGTTAGGTAACCCTGAGCATGACATGAATGGATATTAGTTAAACTCGATTTAGCGAATATTGAAATTTTTGGTGATTAATTTAATAAATTTGGAGTGACAAACTTGATGGATTATGAGAATTTTTGAGTCGACCAATAAT
The DNA here is from genome assembly GCA_029216955.1 of Iris pallida. Lineage (NCBI taxonomy): Eukaryota > Viridiplantae > Streptophyta > Magnoliopsida > Asparagales > Iridaceae > Iris > Iris pallida. The sequence goes on along the minus strand of JANAVB010005597.1, from coordinate 22,268,468 downwards.
TTGGCTGGAATAGATTTGTATGTTTGAAATAATTAGCGACCACGGGAATGTCTAGACATGTGATTGGTTTTAAGTTGATCTCGACTATACAAGTAAATTGGACGCATATGAATTGAGTATGAATTAGATTGGAATTGGAAGTAAGTCATGATTGATGGATTACGAAATAAGGTAAATTGAGATTTATGACTTGGAATTGGTAGAAATTTATCGTACTGCTTTATGATTTGGACTATAAGAATTTCTTGAATTGATTTCATGGATTATGATGTAGCCGAGAATAATTGTTAGATGTATTTACCATAGAAAACAATTTTACTAGATAGACTTTGACCCTTGGATATTTTGTTATCCTTATGTTAGCGGGATGGTCTGATTTGTTTCATTTGCTGTTTTGAGTTAGAAGCGTTTTCCCAAAGTTCGGGTTATAATCCTTAGATTGCTGGGTAAGGTTTACTCCTAGGACATGGGATGTGTATAGTGATCTTTTGTTGTCCGTTGGAAATGAGTTATCATGATAATTAAATGCGATTTGTGAGTTAGCTAGCCTTAGTGGTTATGCAGATATTCTGATGTTGAGCATTATGAATCGATATAATTGACCTTAAGAAGAGTTTACCTAGGTGGATTGTAGTTAGAATATAGATGAGATAGCGATATTGGGAGGTAACACTAGGATTTGATTTTGTTCTTGAAAATTTTGATTGATTGCTTGCGGTTGGAAGAATAAATTGTATCTGGATTTAGTTGGATTGATTATTTATTGTTGGGTTTTTCTTAATTGATTATATTCAAATGGAGGTGATGGATAAAATTTTCTTGACAAATTGGAACTTGATTCAAATCGTGCACGTGGAAAAGTGATCGATAGTAGTATGAGACTATGATCCGTGGATTAGAATTAGTTTGGGTTTGGATCGATCTTCAGTGAGATAACATTATTTTGTGCATAGACTGGAATATTTGTGTTGTTGAATGATTGGGTTTTGACTTATGGAATATACTGAATTTTGATGGTTCAAGATTTTTTTGTTATTTGACGAAAGTTAATGGGTGAGATGGATACATGTTTTTGATATGTTGACAAACTAGCTATGAATTAAGATCAACCATTGGGAACTAAATGACGACTTTATATTTGGCTGAAATTGGACTATGTTAACATAGATTAAGATCATATTTAGAAGAGTACGTTTGATGTATGCATAGTAAGTGATTCATATTTGGTTATTTTTTTGGATTGAAAAATTCTTGAGAGATGGAACGTGGATTGATTCAATAGTAATTTTTGCGACAATGAGATTATTCTATAAATGAGCGTTGATGTATAATTGTGATTAGGACTTATGCAGTCAAGTTTTGAAGTTGGTAGATAATGGAAATTGGATCTAGTTGGTTTTGGCTATGTTCCTTTGGATTCAGAATAGAGCAAATATGGTGCTTGGGTATGTTTTCCTTGGTCTTCAGTTGGTTCCTTGGTGTTTGTGTTTGCATCTTAGATTTGCTAAGTGATATCTAGTCTAGTGAGTTTGAGAAGTGTGGTTCTGTGCGAGGCACGTTATTGATGGAGATAGAATGATGGTGAAGTTTTGGAAATTGTTGGATCGAATTTGTTATAAGTTGTTCAATGGATTTGGCTAAGGCGTGAGATAGTTTGTATTTATTGAAAAATGATGGAAAGTTATGCGAGACGTATTCAAAGTTGGACATGAAGATGCTTCGTAGAGTTCATTGAGTTTATATATTCGAGTATTTTGGTGCGACTATAGATTGGAAGGAGTATGCATAGGCATATGAGGAGAGTTGCTGCAGGTATCTTTGTTGTGAATCAAAGATGAGTAAAAAGTTTTCTTTATTGGTCAATTGTTGTTGAAGGAAGAGTATATTCTTTTAAGTTTCGAGATGGAACTTTTTCTGAGTGGTGTATTATGTAATATCCCGTTCCTTGCTGTGCATTGTGCTGACTTGTTGGTTCGGAGGGCCTGGTTGGACATGGATTCATGCAGAGGATTCAGTCACAGATCTGTATGATGTGCTCGGAACAAAGTCGATTTGTCAAATGGTGGGTGGTTTTGATCATTCTCTCATTTACCTTCACACTTAATAAAACTCTCATTTACCTTCACACTTAATAAAAAGAACTGTTATTATGTATTTGTTTCTATATCCAATGAGATTGTTAATGCTAAGTTAAAGAATCAAGATAAAATAGAGTAATATTATTACTGTTAACTTGTTATATAGAAACATGGAATGCTGTATGTTATTATAGAAACATGGATCATATAATTAGGTTGTATGCTAATGACAATATGTTTGTTGGCCTAACACATTGTTGACAGGGCCAAACGACACATTTATATATTATGGAGGCTAACAATTGATATAGGGACACATTTATGACACATTTATATATTATGAATGATAACATTGTTTGCAAGGAAGGATGGTAGCCTTGAGTAAGATTCACTGCATCAAGTGACACATTTATGTTTCTATATACATGTTTATAATTGTTAATTGATCCCAAGGCAAGAATAGAATGTCCACTTAATAATTTTACTTGTCCTCACATGATTACCGTGTTGGTTTAGGTGAGTCGGGTTAAGGCCGCTCACCAGTGCATTTTCCAATTTGCTGACCCCTCCTCCACAGTTACGAGGAGTCGCTTGGGCGGTCTGAGGCGTTGGAGCTCGGTTGGCAACTTGAAACTGTTTGACTGAAAGATTTTTTTTATAAAGGGCATAATGTATAGAACATATGTTGATTGTATTGGTTTCACGAGTTTTAAGTCTTGTGGTATCGTTCATTGTAATAAGAGTCGGTGTTTGTAGTCGAGTTTTTCTTTTGGCCTAAGAGCCGTTGTAATTCTGCTGCAAATTATCAATAAAGAGAATTGTTTTTTAAATATTGTGTCTATCAATTTTTTTGCTTAATTTTTTGCTGCAACGACTTTGATTCTGAGATTGTATTATCGACCATGTTTGTTCTTGCCTTGTACAACTGCAATTAAGACTTGTACGACATCACGTCCAATGACGACTTTTGATTCTACGGAACCGGGAGGTGACACGCAACTAAACCCCATCAAATCACAGTTATGTACGAGCATTCCAATTCAGGGTACATTATTGATCCAAATCATTATGGTACTTCATCATGATCTCCAAATTCGACACTCAAATCAATAGTTGAACTCAATATAAACTTGCTTTTGAAAGAGATTCTTTCGATGCAAAGTTCATTAGAGAAAAAAAAAACTTGAAATTTCTTGTCAATTGGGATTCGATAAATATACATTTATTATGAACTTTGAATTGGTACCTTTGTTATTCCTAGGTTGCTCATGAGCCACTGCTCTTCTTTGCAAGTTTCTTATGCAAAGATTGGGAATGAATTTCTGAGGTTTTATGACGCTTTTGTTATTTTCTATGAAGGTTATGAGTTTGCCATTTTTTATAGTTTATTTACAGTTTTTTGATTTGGCACATTGTAACCATTTTATTTTGGGATGTGTTTCAGTTGATGTATGACTATTGAATGTCGTAAAATAATGAGTTCTGAGTTGTCTTATACTCTATAAGATTTCCTTCCCTTATATGACACAATTATTGAGTTAAATTTGAACAAGTAATTAGTATCGACCAAATTAGTATTTCAAACAGTACCACGAACCGAATTGGCAAACCAACTCATCCTAGCCCTTGTACCAAAAATAAAGACAAGTAGCATATACTGAACTAGTACCAAGACCCATGACGTACTGCATTCTAGGTAATTATGGAATAGAATATAGGGACCTAAAGCTTTTCGATATTGAGGTGGTGTGGATAATAATAGCTGCTGAAGATGCAAAACCTTATTAAGGAACTCTCTGTAAATTTTTTTCTTAGTTACTATGGAAGCCTGTAATTTAATATAGGTGATGCTTAATGGCTTTATGTGTTTTACAACTTGTTTGAGGATTTCTTGGTGCTATGCGTTAAAACTTTTTGTTAATATTCTGGCTGAAATATACTCCCAAAGATGTTTTGATTGGCTAATATCCTTCACATGATTGCTTGGAGATGTTGTCCTAGATGTCCAGGATTTTTGAGAGTAAAATGCAATCTCTAGATCTACAATTTGTGATTTGGAGAATATTAGGGGAGTTTCTTGGAGTTACCCTTGTGGAGCTCCTACTCTCTCTCATACACACCTACAATCCCATGTCTATGCACTAACCATGTTGCACTTGAACAACTCCATTTTCCAATATCTTCTGCTGAACTGAGCATGTCTTCATCCATTTGATACTGTTTGGTAGGCCTGTCAATGTTAACCAATAATCCGATCAATTTAGAATTATAGGGTTTGGACCTCAAAATTAAATTCAAACTCCTTAAAGGTTATGGTTTGGATATAGCTTCAACCGAAGGTATCCGAAACTGGTTTACATATAGAAATATCAAGGTTATCACATAAAAGAAAACAAAAAGAAAACAAACAAAAAACATATATTTGATTAAAATGCTTTAATGCTCTATCAAATTTAGATAAAACATGACAACAATATATCATAAGTACGTATTACATTTAAAAATCATCTAAATAGTTGGCAAAAAAGTAACTAGTCAACAAATATTTTGAATAAACCAATAGTTTCACCATCATATGCAAAATCCAAAATCTGACCAGAAACCAGGTAGGAGGAAAACAAAAATTGACCTGAATCCAGATCCTAATCTGAAGCTGATAAGATTCAGGTTTGGATCTTACATAAACTGACCAAAATCCAACCAATTGACAACCCTACCAATTGGTTTTGTTATGTGTTCGGTCTATGGTAACCTGATTATGTGATGGACTAATTGCAATTATGCAATGACCTAAAAGTTTTATTGAATGAGCTGTTTGGTTAATTGCTGTGGTACGGACACAGGAAAATGGTATCTGTATCGTGCCATACCCTTATCCATGTCCATATCGTGCAACATTGGTGATTACTATTGTACATATTTGATAATGTCCGTATCCTTGACCTATATCGTGTCCTTGCCCGTATCTGTCCTTTTTTGTGCAATATAGGTTAGTTATATTAAACAGTGCATTAATTGCCTATCATATGCTTGCTATTCTTCTGTGGTGTCTTCTTTGGTGATGTGCCCACAAATAGAAGAGAACCTCTCCTCATCACACACATGCGCACACACACGTAGACAACAACACAAACACAGTGCTTGACTAACCCAGAAGTTTTTGCAACTCTCCAACCAGGGGGAACACCTCAATAATCCGATTCTCTCTCTCTCTCTCTACATGTAAATGTAATTAGAAGTATTGACTTGGTTGCTATTTTCTTAGAAAGCATGGAATAAGGACCTGACATTGTGTCTGGGAAGCTCGCTTGTACTCCGGTTGTACTCTGGTTGGGCTGGAATAATAAGAACAGGTTCATTGTGTGCCATTGGACTGACTTGGTCTAATATAAAATTACACCTGTGTAAAACCAACTACATAGTTGTGTCAGTAAAAGGGTCATTTCTTGGGTTGAATCTAGTTAGACACCCTAAGCCAAGAAGCAATCTGTTTATGTTCTTCCTTAAAGTTTTGCATCATGCCAACCCATTTACGCTGCAAACACTCACCAGTAAGACCAGGTTGGGATTCTCGGGTTGCAGAACCATGTTGTGCCCTTAATCATAGTTTATGTTGCACGAATACGCACACAGATATGTGTACGGACACGGTACATACATGGATACCATTTTTCTGTGCCTGTGCAACATAGCTCAGTGTCAATTGAGAATACTATGGGTTGCTTCATAACCTTGGGATACTTACAAAGTACAAACATGTGACTTGCAAGATGGTTATGATGGACCCAGAATCCCAGGCACTCTGGTACCAATGTGATATCTCTAGAGAGAAGTAGAATTTTCATTATTTATACAAGACAACATCATCCTTCAAGCCTCCAAATAATATAACAAGTAATGTGAGTTGTAATTTATGATGGCTAGAGATATATAACATCACTAGGTTTAGTTTGTAAGGTTGCCAGTTAATAATCAATTTCAAAGTAAAGGTACAGTAGTGCTTTAAATGTCTTCATGAGATTTTGTCTTCCACCTTATTTATTTCAAACATGCATACTCGTTTATTATAGAACTTCTTTTAAAATCTTATTTTACCTTCCAAACTCTGCAAAATCAGATTCCAATTGCGGCATGAAGAGCACATTGAGTTCAATAAACTTGGGCTTCGAGATAATGTTGCCCAAATTTGCCTTTTGGAGGTATTTGTGGTTATTTTGTGAAATAACTTTATATTCATTAAGTACTTATTTGTCAACTTTTCACTTTTAGCTATTTTGTTGGATGGCATGCCTTCTATTCCATTTAAATATAGCGGCATTCTTTTTCTTGGCCAGTCAAGGATTCAACTTCCAGCTGAAAATCCATCTATATCTCTACCTGAAAGGTAATTCATCAAGCTTAAAACTATTTTTACTTTTTGTTACAAATTTATATTTATTATGGTTAAATAAACATATATCTTAGTCATGCATGCATGTTGTGTATCCTTCAGAATTCAGATATTATTACATTAATACTTTGGCTTTAGTTTAGTACTAGTATATTTACTGAATGCTTGTTTCTTATGGTAAAGCTCAATTTTTATATGACCGCTCAATACAGAAGTTTCTATGCAGTTCCAGTCAGTCTAATGGAGTCAATCAGGTTCTGATATGCAACATTCATGTGCTGTATAATCCAAAAAGAGGAGAAATCAAGCTCGGTCAGGTATGTCTGTACAATGTACTAGGTTGTTAGCTAGCCGGTTATCGGTGCCTCTTTTTTTTTTTTTGTATTTCCAGCAAGAACTAATATTATATGCTCATCTGTAACTTGATTTCAATTTAAATGATAGTGTCCCTTGCTAAATTCATATTCAAAGTGTTCAGAATTCTATGCAATTTGATCGCAATTATCTCTTGAACTGAATTTATATTACTCTCTTTCTTCAAAGCGTATTATTGGGAAGTTAGGGGTGGTCCCAATTGAGGACAAGATGAGAGAAAATCGTCTAGGTGGTTTGGACATGTGCAACACAAACCAATATATGCTCTAGTAAGGAGTGATAACATATTAGTTAAAGGAGCTGCAAGGACTAGAGATAGGTCTAAGTAGACATGGATTGAAGTTTAAAGAAGGATATGGTTTTTGTTATGTTACAGACATCATGGTCCTTTAATAGAGCTGAATGGAAGAAAAATGATTCGAACATCCGACACCAGTAATTTTGGATAAAGGCTTTGTTGTTATCTTTATCTGTTCTTGCAAGAGTGGATATCCAATTAAAGGATAGGAGCTAATCTATTGTATAGAGAAAGTAAAGGGAGAATATTGAGCAAATTTGTCACATTTGATTCCTAATTCTAATACAATTACCATATATACACGTATGTCTTCGATTCAACAAAAAAATACTTCACATAACGCGGATTGAGTTGAATTCGTTTGGGTTTGAGGGTCAACATAACTCGACCGAACTTCAAGTTGGTTGGTAATTTCAGCCTAAACCAAGCCCTATTTGGAAAGAGAGTCCAACCCAACCCGGCCATTTACGGATTTCATGTTGGGAAAAACATAATTTGTGGATATCTTAGCTTTTCCAAATTCTGAATCTCAAGGATTGTTTGTTCCGCTTGAATAAATTTATAGACTTATATGTTTAACTGCTATTGCTAAGTATCCACTTGCAAGCAGGTTAGGGTGCTCCTGGAACGAGCATATGCTGTTTCTAAAATTTGGAATAACGCCCCAGTTATTATCTGTGGAGATTTCAACTGTACACCGAAGGTTGACTGATCTGTTTCTAAAATGTTTTTAGTTTCTTGGTACTTACTAATTATGATACTGATTACTTTATTTGTTTACCAGAGCCCAATGTACAACTTTATCTCTGAGCAGAAGGTGAATTTGTTTTTTTTCTTTTGTTTCATTGGCTTAGCTTATTTGTTTTGCGTGAAATCTTATCTACTTTTAAATCCGCAGTTATCTTTGTCTGGAGTTGCCCGAAATCAGGTATCAGGGCAATATTCAGCTAATATGTATGCACCACAATCATATGTTGGTTCTGGTTTGTATAGGTAAAGTTGTTTGTACTGGGCTATCTGATCCTCATTTAATATTGAAATATGGACATTGTAAATACTATAATTATTTCGCAGGGGCCCGCAATCTGTATACAGCCCCCCTGGAGCACAAAGTTTTGAGGATGGCAGCTGTTACAAGGAAACTGACGATCATTTTAAACCTCTGATTGATACAGGTGACGCATCTCTGAGCAAACAAATTTCTCTCCCCCTAAAAGTGACTTGCACTCTAGGCATGTCTGAGAATGAGAAACCTTTCTCTTACAGCAATATAATTGACAAGGACACATTATCTTGTGCTGTTGCAGAAGACATAGACGAAGATAGCTGTTCTGACACCACTATTTCAACCAAGTATAGCCTTGTAGAGCCATCAGCTAAGGAAAGTGGTAATACTATAAATGAACAGAGTGAATCCTTTGTTAGTACAGGGCATATTCAGACTGACGAAGTGTCTCCTTACCCTGATGGACTTCAACAAAACCACGGAAGAAATATCAGTCCATTTGATCATTCTCTTTCTAGTATGCCAGTTGAGTCTCACTTGAATACAGAGGTACATAATGAATCTATTCATAGCATTGACCTAGATGTATCTTTTAAAGACCTTGGGCTGTCACAGGGATTTCAAGATTCATCTGCTAAAGATATGAATAGATCAAAACCTGATGAAGCTTCAGCTGCACCTGCCATGGACAAAGAGTTGCATTGTTATGATCACATCTCAAAAGAAGATATGAGTTCCAGTCAGCCATCATATGTTGGAAGTATTTTGGAGAGTCAGTCCGATATGTTATTGGAGAAGGCTTCATCTACGGAGGGCTACTTTGAGAACAAAAATCTTGATGATTGTGGCTCCAATGTTACTTCATTTAAGACGGATTCAGGGGCCTCATCTGCTGATGTTGAAATGTCTACACTAAAAAGCATGGAAATCATGGCCGATTTTTTCCAGGAAGAAATGACTGGCACTGGTGTATCATGTCAAAATACTTACACAATCCTGCCAGATTCATCAGCTTCTGATAATTCTATACATGGAGTTGGCAGAACAAGGATGGAAGATGCTTGCACAGACGGAGATAATGGGCACACATACTCAGGCACAAACAATGCTCAGGAAAATAGGACTAGGCTGGAAGATGACAGAGCTGGTATGGGTTATACGATTAATGATTTATGCGATTCAGAGAGCTCAGACCCCAATTTTCTTAAGGAACTCCTTGGAACAGAGGATGCAAGTGCATATTCAGAAGAAACTGCATCCCCTTCTTACCATATCCAGACAGATTCGCCTAGGGAGGGGCCTTCTTATGATCCTTATGTATGGACTCCTATGGAAATTGAGACTGCATCAGGTGATGCAGGACAGACGTTTATTGAACACAGCATAAAGCTAAGGAGTGCATATGCTGATGTAGAGGTATGTGTTAGCATGACATGCCCCTTTTATTTGTCTTAGGTTTTATCTCATACTTATTGTAGGATATTTGGATAGCAAGTGTTTATTCAAGAATATATAGTCTTGAAGTGCAGGTTCTTAGCAGTGTTTTATAAGTGAATGCTCAGTATACTTTGTATGATTCTTTCATCTTCATTTCTACTTTCTAGTTGGTATAACTAATCATTTTATGAATCAGAACTTCATTAGAGATATTTTCGAACTTTCGACATAGTAGTGTTATACTATAGCAGTTATTATCCATACAAGAGTAGATTACCAAACCTCACTGGTCTCTGCCCTTTCAGCTTCTGTTTCCTATCATCGTATCTTTGCTGATTTTAATATTGTTATACAAATGATTATTCTTATGATAAGGCACGATGGAATATTTTTGTTCAAATTGGGGCATACTGTCTGGAGATGAGGCAAATGCTATCATCTAATCAAGATTTACGATTCGTTGTCCCTAAGGCCTAGTTTGGATTGTAGTTTGGGGGATGGGCACTTGTTCAAACGCCCAATGGGCTAGCGTTTCAGTAACGTCCATTTGAGCCCCTAAGTGAATGGCACGTTTGGCCAAACATCCATCTAAAACGCAAGTTGTTTGGCTCCCCATTGCATATTCCACCAAATGTTGTCCCAGATGAAACATAAGTGCAATCCAAACTAGCCCTAAGTGATTTAAGTAAGTTAAGTTGGTATGAAGGATAAAATCTCTTCTTGTTTTTAAGTGTCATATCAGGAAAGTTCATAAAGTAATGCAATTATAAGACCATAGGTTCAACTATATAGTCTTGATTGCAACTTTAGTAGTATGTCTTTAATACTAATTAAGATACTTTTTCTACCCTTCTGTTTTGCTATGCTGTTTTTGTCCTCTAGGTTTTTCTTCTCATGACATGTCAAACAATGAACTTTAGACAAGGAATGATGTAGATTTTCTTTCTTAAAATTGAACTTCATAATCAGATTATTCAGATTATATAGGAAACACATTTTACAGATAACCCCATATTCAAATTATATTAATCAAGGTTTTCTTATTGGTCATAGATTAATGATTCCACTTATAACATGCATAGCAAAAACTAATGTTTGTTTGAGCACAAGCATGTGACCGTCTAAGAACTTGAAGGTTGCCATCTGATAGATGCTAAGGCCATGTTTGGTTCACGGAATCGTGGCATTAGGAAAGGAAAGTAATTCCTTTCCTATGTTTGGATGCCAAAGAAAATGTTTGGGAAAGGAAACTGATTCCCAAGGAAAAGGAAAATTGGGGGGAAAGCAGTTCCCCCCACCCACCTAGGGATTCACTTTCCCACTCTAGGAATTCACTTTCCCTCCCAATTTCCTTGACCTTTCCAAACACCGGAAAGGAAAATGGATGGGAATTGATTTCCTTTCCTTTCCGCGAACCAAACGAGGCCTAAAGGTAAATGTTGGACTGCAAGTGATCTAATCCTTCTGCGATACATAGGGATCGTTGTATGTTTTTATATGTATGAAAAATGTAGATCCTAATATTTTCCGTTACATTAATTTATTGGGAATCTAAGTGATTAAATAATGTTTTAGAGAAAGATTATAATTTGAGAGTAATTTAAGACCGACTTGGTTGAATCTGTTTACGACAAATCTCTTCTAATATCATGAAAGCTTGCAAAAAATCTCAAAAGTCTTTGTAGATATAATAGATATATCTGCATACTCACTCATCCTCCAGACCAATATCTATACCCATGCACAAATCTGTTTTTGAGGCTGGATAACAACATATCCTGCGTCTCACACTCCCTTATATAAACAGAAAAAATCTGCTTGAAATTGAATAAGATATCCTAGGACTGCCTTTTGCCAGTACAAAGAGATCAAAGTTTTTCAGTCTTGGCATGATTAAACTTGACATTGAATCATATATATTAGGACTGACAAAATTTTGTCAGTCCTAGGGCTGAAATCCGTGTTCTCATTTGCAAAACGTGAAGTTGATGAAATATTTTTTTCTAAAATTTTAATAATTGTTTGTTTTCCAATACCAAAAAAATCCAATACTACGATCAGAACCACCGATACTGTGGATCCTGCTGTTCCCGATACTCATAGGAAGTATCCAATACCAATTTTGATACCGTTACTACGAACGAACCTTGCATTATATATATATATACTTTTTTATTAGCTTCACCAAAATGAAACAAAACTATACTTTTTATTCTATATATGTTGTTTTGTTCCAAAATGAAACAACTCAAAACATGCTACTTTCACAATTTAGATTACATCAATCAATAATAACATCATAATAGTCCTTATGCATGACTCGGGGGTCTTCCATCTTCATCATCTTCTTGTAGGTCGATATTGCATCCGTGTAAGGTGTCATCCATGCAATCGACTCAGTAAGCTTATGTTTATACCAAGCTGTAGAAGGTGGAGGAATGGGAGAATGAACGATCAACCTCAGGATGACAAAGTGATTACCAACATGTCCTATAGCACATAGAGTAGTCTGTCTGTGATCGACCGACGGAGGACACATATAAAAGAATTTATAATTCATTGTCTTTGAAAGTAATACCATTGGTATCATTTACCTATTGACGAATAAAAATACAACGGACGACATGGACATGTAGTGGTCTTCACCGGTAATAGACTCCGTGCATGAAATTCTATTCAACAAGCCTCCAAGAATATTTTTCACTGGGTATCTTGGTGTAAAAGGAAAGACGAGTCTCTAACTCCTGATACAACTCTTCTCTAACTAGTCTCCATTTGTTATTCTCGGAATATCTAATATGTTTTGCAAGTGTATGAAATCCACAGTGACCGTCTATTGGAGTATCATGGTTATACCGTATGTATCTATGCATCTCATTTAGAAAATGATTAATGTATTTAGCCTGACAACATGATAATTGGCTTATCCCTTCGATGACCCAGAACTCATTTTTTGTTTTCTTCTTTGAGTAGTCAGTTTTCTCTTCCTCTTCGAATTGATCACCCCTCTTGGTCACGATACCGGAGACATCTTGATCTAAACTCCGTTCAATATGCTCAAACAATGACGGGTCTCGCTCTCTCTTAGTTGACGACATATTCCTATCCAGTTCTTTATTTACTCTTAATTTTGGTCATCCCTTAGGATGCGCAACAACGAAAGGCTCCTGCAATCAAGTAGTTAACGGACTAACAACTTCTGTAATTTAAACTCAATGGACTTCCTCTCCGGTTCCAAGGTGACACTCCATCTTGTATAGAGGAGTTTCATTTGTAGCATGATACAAATCCGTCGTCATGGTCTTTTATCGATAATATCGACAATTGTCCCTACCATTGATCAAGCACACCTAATGAAATAGGTCTTTCTTGAAGTCAATATTTGTTAAGCTAATGTGCGCAAGGAAGACCAAGCGAATGTCGATATACACAACCACAAACCGCAGGATCAAAACCTACAAATTTCTCTCTCTTTATCTCCTCTAACACTAAGCTCAATGCCTTGTGAGATACGAGATTGCTTAACGCATCCAAGAGTGGTTAATTCTTATATTCATGTTTGGCAATGTTGAGACTCATCTCAAATAATGCCTTAATCTCATTTACGGTCACCTCCAATATTAAATTGATCGCGTCCCAAATAAACACAAAATTACCCACTGATGACCATAGATATCCTTTTAGCTTTGATTGTTCTCCTTCAGTCCGGTTGGAAGTGGTGGTGTCATAATGCTTCACCATCTTTGTCCATGTCATGGCGAAATGTTCTTTATGATAGTCTATCCAAGTGTCTTTGATGTAAGAAATGTATGTCTGGTTGCTTGTCTTTCACTTTTCTTTGAACATGTAACATGACGTATCATAATTGTCTTTGGTACTTTCTTGCCATACAAGTTTCTAGTCATGAAAGAGTTCATCAAAGCGGTAATTGTCAATTTTATCATCCACCTTCACAATCTTATTCTTGTATTGTGCTTGGATATTCCTATTTATATGCCAAGTGCATAAACGTCTATTCGCGTGAGAAAACACATCTATAGCATTCATTAGGACATATTCTCGGCCAGTCACAAAAATAGAGGACTCTCTGTGTCCAGTGTAAAGTGACTTAAGTTGTCAAAATATCCATGTGTCAACCGTCTTAGACTTGTAAGTAAAATAAACGACCAATACGTCGGAGTAAGACCGCGTCAAGTGGGTGCAATCAGGTTAAGCCCAAAATATTGGAAGAACCTCATTGTTCTGTGTATTTCTTCTATGATACTCCACATAGTGATGCCCGGCAGGCAACTTCATAACTTGCTGCATTACCATTATTCTTATACTATTAGTTTTCGATAGCATTCAAACGTTGTAAATTGTTCTCGTTGTTGACTTGTTAGTCTCATTTTTTTGTCGTACGATGGATAGAACTAGTCTTGGTGCAATCCCGTAGTTGGACAATTTCTCAACTAGCTTCCTTTCATCCGGTGTCAATCGTCTAGCATACGCATGATCTGCAAGTGTGTCGGCGATGGGATGATTTTGTATTCTATTATTGACTTTGAGTGTCCACTTATCATTGACGATGTTAACAACTTGAAACTTGAATGAGCATTCGCATTTCTTCCTGCCATGCTTTTCTTTCGTTGTTTTCAATCGCTGGGTACCACATCTTTTCTATGATGAGACCTGACCATACCACCTCTCTCACATCCAAGCTCTAAATGTTTTTGCTCGACCCGATTTTTAATTGATCTTGAAATGACAATGACTGTATTATGTTGTTTTTCAACTTGTGGGCACAAATTTTGCACTTCTTCACGAGAGTTAAACACAATGTCCATCGCGAATAAATGGCTAAAATCGACGCCAATAGACAATATCTCCCGACGAAATGTTCTGCATCTTCAAATGGAAAGAAATAACTAAAAAAGAGTTCAAAACCAAACCTAATGCAAACTTAACAACCGTCCTGCCAATTTTTTTGGCAGTCCTGTATACAATCACAGTCAGGACTGCCAATTGCGATTTTTGTCAAATTTCAACGATTGAAAGAAGAAAAAATTACCAAAGGTTCTTCGTGTGGTTCGCAAATGCGAGGTAATGTATTCAACAAGCCAATTACTTCATCAAATTGGTTCTTTATTATCACTTCTACATTGTTGGGAGCCATTTCCATTGGAGGACCAAAAACTTGATAAGCTTGATATAGAACTTTCGAGTACATGGCCGGAGATTCTTCGAAGATTTGTTGAATATTCACCGGGTGTGATCGGAATGATAGGAATTTGTTATGATTTCGAAATTTGGGACCACAAGTATTTAATTGTTTTAGGGTTTAGGAATTTGGAAAAGGAAGAAGATGACAAGTGCAAGTAGACAAGTTTTTTTTATATACTATAGTTGGTGATCCATCTTTAAAAAATTTAAAGGACATTTTGGGTATTGAAATATGACAATCATTTTGATAAATTTTGTGCTGCCCCTATCAAATTTCGTAGTGCCTTTATCAAAGGCCTTAAATAATATCATTAAGTTATGTCTTCCATCATGAGCTTATATTAAAAATCGAATTGGGATAAGGGGTTCTTTGTTTGTGTATAAATTATCTAGTACTTGAGGCCAAGGCTATTAAATTCTGTTATTGTAATATCACAGGATTATGCAGGGACAAAGGACTCAAGCAGAGAACCACAAGTTACAAGTTATCACAGGAAATTTATGGGCACGGTGGATTACATATGGTTAGTACAATTCAAACATTTCTTGCAGCCTGCTTCAAAGATGTGCTTTGTTTCTGAATGAGCTGTGAGCCCATAGTAAATGCTAGCTTTTTTATTGGGCATACGGAGGTGAAAAGAATAATTTTAAGACAATTCACAAAATTGGAACATTGTATGCAAACTTAAAGTAGGTAATGTATTTCAATTAGAAGTTCATATCGAGGTGTCCTTGACGATGGGCTTAGATTGCTTGATATTCCCCATATTGTTTCACCATTCTAATGTTTTAGTTCTTATAGAATTTAAAATTACATTGGTATTTATTTTTTCTTTTCTGCAAGTATACACAGTAAGTATACACAAAGTACGAAGTTGAAAGTCTGAAATAGTGACTTCATTTTCAGGTGTTCTGAAAGCCTGCAGACTGTCAAAGTACTGGATACAATCCCCAAGCATGTCTTGCAGAGGACCCCAGGGTTCCCAACACCTGTAAGATTATGAGATTATGGTTTTTAAAAAAGTTGTGCATGATGACTTTTTTTCTCCACTAATACAAAATGATGCTCTATGTTCCATTCGTTAGTGCAGAGCATCAGCTTGTTTTAAATAATTTTGCTACCAAGTCCAATCCATATTTCTACCCACTTCTTATATTGAAGCAATGAACTTTAACTTGCTTTTGCAGAAATGGGGAAGCGACCATCTCGCCTTGGCTTGTCAGTTTGCGTTTGCAAGTAGGTCCAAGACCATTGGATAGTATTGGGATTTTATAGCAAGTATGAGTGTATGTTGCTGTTTTTGTTGTAACAATCAACTAATGCATGTATATTCAGAAATTCCAGCTGTGCTCCATAATCTATTGGTTGCAGTATGGACTGCCCAACAGAAATCAATTGTTTAACTAATGTGTTGGCCTGTTCTGGATTTCTTATGGAATCAATTCTCTAATGAAGAATCAAGGCTATACCTTCTTCTTTTCAGAGTTCCGATGGATTTTGTACTGATGGAATTGCATTGTAAGCTGTAAAGAAACTAGTAATTTCATTTTGTACTGGCAAGACTGTAAATAACTGAAGGGACTGATGATATCACATTGGTACTATGTACTACTGTAAATAACTGAAGGGACTGATGATATCACATTGGTACTATGTACTACTGTAAATAACTGAAGGGACTGATGATATCACATTGGTACTATGTACTACTGTAAATTTTGGTGATTGTGGTCATCTGACTCAAGTTATAAGAGTGCTGTACAGTTGGTAGACTGATTTCGATTGAAATGTATCTGCTGCATAACTGGTATTTGATTTCAATTTCTGTCCATCAAAGAAAAATTGAGTTGACGTAATCGGCTGAAATATTACAATCTTGATCGTCAAGTTTCTGGAAACCAATATAAATCAGAAACTTGTATTTGCCTCTGATGAGAAAATAATGAAAGAAGCAGACCACACAACGGTGTCATACATGTTTCTTGAAATATAAACTGATGATTTGCACGCCCATAAAGGACAGCATCACTCTAACGAAATGAGCCTCCCCAATTTGTTCACCATTCTGTCAACTCTTGCTACTTAATAAATGGGCCACTTATGAGGAACCAACTCTTACGTGTAGATTCTAAATTGTAAGGCATTACATAGCCAGATTCTGGTTTTATAGAAGGAACCCTCTTTGCAAAAGTCCCAGTACAAATGGGTGCAGAGCTATCCCTGGAGCATGGCACAATGCATGCAGCCACCTACACTGATAGTCTGATACAGAACAGGAAAGCTAAGACAAAGTGACTGCACAATAAAGATTCTCACAACTGGGAACTGCTGTTTACCAAACACCATGCTGAAACCAGAATAAACTAATTAACAAAGAAAATTTGATGATACATCAATCTTACATGGTAGGAACTATAATCTAATAGTAATAAATGTTTACATACTTTACATTCTCACAATACTTGTCAATGGTTGAGATTGCTTTCTCAAATGAAACCCTCGCTTCTCAAATCCTCCTGATTAGGAGCAATTTTTCTCTCTGAGTTGTGGCAATGAGGGAGACCATTAGACGCCATAGAATAGCTTTTAAGATTCAAAACTTGTCGTCTTTCTGTTGCTGCTGTTGCTGCTTTGGGCTGACTTGTCAATGAGTGTATCCTTGGGACCCCATTCTATTGCTCTGTCAGCAGAAAACTTGGCTGCTTGCAGCAAATGACGTCTGTGAATCACGCGGTAAAGGGTTGGATATCATGTAAGGGTTGCACCATGAATGGAAGAACTTGTATCTGAATTTTGCATTGCTGCTGCGTTAAATGATCTGGAACCTTGCTGTGGTTCATTGACCAGTCCCAGAACTATCAGGGTGTGTCTGAATTAACCAAAGGCAAAACGTATCAACCACCCATGCTAATACTAAAACCAAAAGAGTAAATTCCAGTGACACAGAAGAAGAATTCAAATAAGCAACAAGCAGATGATGGCATTATATATTTTAAAAGCCTCCTTCAAAGTTACAAAAGAGGAACATTGATTGTTTAATGACAATGGTCAAAGTAAATCAACTTAAGTCAGAACTAAAAGTACATGGCAATGACAATCAGCCCATTCTGAGTGGATAGCTACTTCCTTCATGCCGGCATACACTATATTCAAAATATGTTTCAAATGTTACAAATCCATGAAATAGCAAGATTTAATCTCTTAAGAAACCTTCATGGCAGTTACATGCACTTCTGGCCCCACATAATTTGCCACTCTAAGTTCTCAAATCAAGATACATATTGTATATGATTTGCTTGATTACTGTATGTCTAACTTAAGATGCATTGTTTCCAATACACAAAGGCAAGTAGTCACACATAAATTGAACACCTTGAGCAACAAAGACCATTATTGAGTATTATCAAGCATTAAGTGAAAAGTTCAAGATAAAGTTGATAAATATAAGTGAAACTGAAACAACTCACATCATCACGACGAAAACATATCTATGCTCTGCAGTAGCAGAAAAAAAATCGAACTGAAGAACAATGATAACTTTTATTGTCTAAAAGACTGGTCACAGTCTAAAACCATAATTTAATAAAAGCTAACGAGTCCCCAAAGGCATCTATCATTAATCACAGCCTCATCTCATCCAAAATCGAATTAAAGAACAATGAAACATTGCCACCATGCATCTTCATCCTCTTCTTCAATAACTAAATCATTACTTTCCTCGTCTCAATCTTTATTTTCCATGGGGTTCATACAGTGTTTAATTTATTAAAATCCTCTTAAAAACGGTATGCCAAACAAGATCTGAACCTGGGTGATCCATAGTTAATGTATCTGCAACTGCACCAAAACTCTTAAGACTTTTTGGCAAGGGATGCTGATTATTTATTGAGGACCATCATCGGGACGAAAGCGATCTTGGAGTTCGATCGAGTTTGACTTTAGGACTTTCTTTATTTGTTTATTGCATTGCTTATTACATGTATTATTGGGTATTGGCTTTCAAAAGCCCAACCAATTAGGATTAGGGTTTATGTTTTCCTAGAACTAGACATGGTTGTATAACACTTTTCACTTCTCCGTATAGTTCTCATAAACTATGTTACCTGGATTCGGGTACGGGTGTTGGGTGCTGGTACATATCTAAGAGTCGGACGCTTCAAACTCATAATTGAAGAATACACGGACTCGGCTAAAAAGGATGCAAATTTTGGATATATGTACGGAGATATGACTAAAATTTCATAAAAAGACAGCCTGTAAGTATAAACTAATAGTAAACTTTACTGAACTAGTTGAATAAGTCCCTAAGGGACCATCCCTTCAGCTCCCCTACTATTTTACTACCAGTCTATCATATTAAAATAAATTATTTATTTCACTACCACATTATAATAAACTATCTACTTCACTACCAGCCTCCCGATTGCTACCATGAAGGATCTAATTGTCACCATGGAGGATCGGATACGGATCTCATACCCATACCCATGTCCTATCGGATCGACACGGGTACTTCTCCTTAAAGTGGAGAGTCCGGGTAACATAGCTCATAAAGTGCCATTAGTGTACTGTAGAGTTCTTCCTCACAGGAACTCAGACTTCTTCATCGGCGTCCACGTTGACGCTAAGTCAACAGATCCCAACAGGCTCTCACTGCATGCAATCATCATCACAATTACCATATTCTGTACAATGATCTTCATCTTTATCTTCACATATCATCCTCCTAGATGTCGATGACCACCACCTTTGCACGACACTACATCTGCGATTATGCAACATCCTGCACTGTCCCCCAGAGCCACCCTCAACCAACGACAACACTGGTGATGGATGTCTGTTCCGAACAGAACCCGACTAAAGTGAACCTCGATCAGATAACCGACCTGTCAGCCGCTAGGCTTATCGCCCCCACTCAGATCAGGATTTCCTACCAGTCAGCCTTGTCTTTCGCATTCCGGCTTTCACATACTGTCCCTGCATTGTCCCTGCTTCACCGTTGGATTCTTCGATTGAGTCGGATTGAAGGTTCTTCGCTTGAGGATTGATTTTTTTAGTATGTTTCAACTGTTAGGAAACGTGTGGATAACTTGTTTTTCGGGTAAACTCGATCATTGACCACATTTTCATTAGAACAGTTTTATTAAATATTGATTAATCATTTGCTAGTATATTGATTTATATTTTATCAAGGTCAACCTTTGCATATTTGTCCCAATAAGACCTGACCTGCATCATATTTGGTATCAGAAGCCTTTGCTTTTAGGCTACTTTACATGAAGCAACAGCAGTAGGAATATAGGGTTAGACATGATTGACCAAGATAGGTTTACAGGGTTAGTCAAAGGCATACTAGATGCCTTAGGAAGTTGCAGTCTTGGTTTCATAGATCTAGGCATTTAGGTTCCTCTTTTCATTCAATTAAAAAAAGGGATTTTATCTTTCATGCTTCTTCCTCATTTTTGTATTCCTTTTTGTTGGAAGTTTGTGGTATAGGGCCTGCATTTGTCTAACACTCTAATGAGATATTAGACCAAACCAATATTCATCTGGCACTATTCCTCTTTCCAATCTACCTTCAGAAGTCACCACGACAGAGCAAAGGAGAAATCAACTGTCCTACCGTTCCAGCTGACTGTCTGCATAGAAACGTGAAGGGAAGAGTTTCTTTTATACGGCCTTCTTGTCTTCCTCTTCCTCATTCTTCATCTCTTCATTTCTAGTCCTACTCTACTTATTCTCCATGTCAAGGTTTCCTCTGCTTCCTTTTTCCCTTGGTTGCTACAGCACATAAGCTTCTACTTTCTCAAAGATTGCTAATACGAGTGTCACCATCATTTCTTGTTAAGTTTGCAACTAGTTAATGTGAACATGTCAGCTGCTACATAGTTCTTAAACGTTCATCATAACTTGATGTTATAGATTTATCTATACGAAGAACAGCCTGAAAAAGTTTGTTACAAGTAACAAACTTGGAATGGGTGCTCACCAAGAAAACAATTGGTCATATAGGAGGGTAGATGCTCCCTAGAACGTTTGTTTGTGCATTTTAAAAGTTCAGAGACTTGCAACCTTAAGAGTTTAGGTGCATGACTGCTAGAAACTTCATTTTATACTATCTTTTAAATCACTTCAACCAACAGCCTTCCGAGCAATATTAGATTTGATCAGTACCTAATATAGGCACACAAGCTTGACCTAGAATATTAAAAGAACCTGGGATTCCGGCATTGACTTACAGTTTGAAATTATGTCAAAGTTGTTACAGACAGTTCTTTATCTTTAAGGCGAACATTAACAAAAATGAGATTTTTTATTTTTATTTTTTATTTTACTTTAAGCAATGGTTATCGTTTTAAAGTTTCCTTGAGGCTATTTATCACACTGCCAGTTTGCTGGCATGTGCTTTGACAATCTATCAGGATTTGGCACAAGCAGAAAATGGTTCATAATGATGTTAAAGATGACAACCACTACAAGAGATTCATATTCATTGTGGAAAAATACCTCGACAATGAAGTCTTAATGTCTGGCTGATTTGCATAAGCTGCAAGAGGAGCTCGTAAGTTAGCATATCTGTTCAAAGCAATCTCCAGCTGTGTAGGAGGTAACTGCAAAACCGAAGCTGCTATATAAACACACAGATGAAGAAGAAAACTATGAACAACTGCAGGTAAATAATCTATAAACCAGTTAACACCTGTAACAGAATATGGAATGAATGTGGCTGTGTCTGAGATGCTAATTTCAGAAACCCCACCCACAACTTTGGCATCTTCCATATCTGTATGACAGAAACAGATAAACAATAAATACTTTTCATATGAAACTTGCAAATGTGGTGATGTTCCGATAAAAGTATTATTTGTTTGGCTCATTTTTTTGGTAAAAAACAAACCAAAGATCTATTGAAACAGCAACTTTATAATGTCCATTTGTGCTTTGCCCTCTCAAAGGTATATGCCGACTAGCTTCGTTCTAGTCAAGAAGTAGTTGACCCCCAAATTCGCAGACAATTCTCACATGCATTAGCCTTTTAATAAGTGTATGGCACTTGGACATATTTGACACTCATACTCCACCTATTAATCAGAACAAAGCAGTTGCTCTACAGTACGGGCCAATGGCTTTCCACTTGGGAGTCCCTGGCCATTTCAAACATTGATGTCTTCTATAAACATTTAAGTAAATTGGCTCGATAATCAATCAGATGATTAACTCAATATGATATTAAGCGGGCTATAATTACGACAGTCGGTCCAGGGCTGTTTACTAATTAATCAGATTCATTAAAATTGGCTTAACCTGCCACCAGATAAATCAAATTACCGTTAAATTACTTGGAAAATTAGCCGCCGATTAACTGAATTTTTTGAAGACTGTACTAGGTTCTACATAAAATAAAACCTGACATGCCAAATGACAATCTTAATATACTGTACCGTGTAAAACTCACTTCTCGCTTGACAATTTTAATATCCCATGCCGGGTAAAACTCACTTCTCGCTGGCCAAAAGCACCTCATATGCTGCTGCCATGGCAGTGAAGAAACCATTCCAGTCCTAGATTTCTAGTGGTATAATTAAGCACTAGTATAACTATAGAAAGTTTACAGCGGAAGAAGGCCATGTGGATTACCGCAGTCAGAGATAGCAAAAAGTTCATTTTAGGTGTTTTTAAAGAGGTCTGCCTTGTATCCAAATGCAGTAGAAATTTTGTATACGTGAACAGAAGATCTGAGTGATCATAAAACAAGGGAAAAGGCTGAAGAGCTGGCTGTCACCTCCAAACTTTTCTTTAGTAGTGGAACTTTGGCAGTCATGGAGAAAGTCAAGCCATAGAAGTAGTGTGCAAGTAACTATCATCCAGCCATGCGCTTCGGTGTTGCTACTAGTAACCTTTCTCCTAAAGAGAATGATCCCCTCCACAAAAGGACCATCTAAATATTTAACTGGATGGCTATTACTAAATCTACATCACACTAGAAAAAGGATCATGGCTTTGGTATTCTGAAAAGAATAATTCCTCCTTTATACAGAAATTTGGATGGGACAGTCTAGAGTGGAATCTGGAGTACATTGTGAGTACATATAGATGGAGAATAGATACCTAAGAATAATAGTGATGCAAAACGGGAACTTAAGTTCAACTAATCCAAAAGGGTTTGTAGGAAATTTAACTAGTGAACAGGTTCTTTGTATTGATTAAACAAAAAATGGCGGAAGGAGACCTAGTTGTTATTGGCTTTGAAATTAACTTGCACAACTTATCCGGAAGAGCGCGATTCAGAGGCACACACACTTCGACTACGAGGCAGCGGCCTTTAACATGTGCTTGGACTCCTCAGTTTATGGTACAAAACTAGTTGTCGAGGAAGATATCGGACAAGAGAGCACAAGAGCTGCATACACGATTCAGATTAGACTTTGGCTTTCAAAGGAGTTCGACGTTAGTTTGGTGTCTTCGCTGATTGCTTGGTTTCAGAATAACTTCAATTGGAGGAGATTGCTCGAATGGTCCTCAAAGCAAGGCAATGAATTCTTCAGTGAAGACGTTGGCATAATTTGGTAGAATATGAGAGAATAAAACTTAACTCATACGTTTCACATCTGTCTGAAGTGGATTTTATTCGCATTCATTTTGTGTCTTTTCTGCAATTATTTGGCTCTTTTATAGCCATACAACTCAACCATAAGATAACACAAAATAGTTCAAAGGATAAATAAATAAATAATCCTAAGAAAGATAAGCTCACTAACCTCAAGATAAAAAAAATAACAACAAAGATAAATACCTAATATAATAGGAGATAAAGTCCCTATCCAAAGCTTGTAAAGGAGTTAGAAGAAGATTTCTTCATAACAAATACATCTCAACTCCTTCACCAAATATCTTGCATAGATTTTGCAAGCTGGGTAGTCAAAAACTCAGACTCGTCTTTGTCTCGTGCCGCATTGTGGTCAAGTTTGATCCCCATAAACTATTCCCGACTTAGGAGATTTACCACTGCACTTGGTGAATGACGTTGAAGATAATATATCAATACATCCAGGTCAAACTTTTGAAGCTCATCTATAGTCAGCTACGAACAGTCCGACTCTGGTCGTCCACACCAGCACACTAGGCGTTGATAGCTCATTTACGATAGAGACTATCTCGTCATCGCCATCGGTAAGATCCTCAATTTCAAGTCATGTATGCCTCCAATGTGGTAACGGTAGCCAAAAAGGTGTTACTGGTCCAAAAACGATACCAAAGTGTCCACCTGTGGAAGGTAAATCTGGAGAACCTGTAGGGTCAGACTCATAAAAAGATATACCATAGGCTCATAAAACGGTGTTAGATTCTCTACATTTAACACATGACTGATCCCCATATCCTCTGAAATACCTAGCTTATATGCATTCGAACCAATTCTCCGCAAAACTTGGTGAAGACATGTTTGGGTGGCATGCAGCTTCTTCATAGTTCTACGAGGGAACATCTCCGGTCTCACTCACACAGTACCTCATTACCAATAGTAAATTCATGTAATCTCCTGTGACCATCAGCTGCTAATTTATACAAATTATCGTTCACAGTTAATCTTCTATGAAACTCAATATGTAGGTCGTGGATATGTTGTGCAAAAGCCTCGACATACGTGCTAAATTAGGGTCCTAGTGGTTTGGGTAGAAGATCTATAGGCTTCCTAAGTTATACTCTATTGACAACTTCAAATGGACTCAACAAATCACCTAGTGCACCTATTAACCAAACTATTGTACACAACTCTGCAATACGTAAGTCAATATCCCAAGTAGTTACGTCACCAACAAAACACCTCAACAAATCACCTAAACTCATGTTGACAACTTCAGTCTAACCATCCGAGAACGGAAGCATCATAAACTTTTTCTATAGCGTCTCCCATAAATAGCTCATGAATCCAACTTTTCTACCAGAAACAATGGCCTTACGCAACCCGTTTAACCTCCAACAACCCTAAAGAAAATGCTCAATATATGTGAATCATTAGTCGTTTTGTTGTAGGGGATAAAATGTGTAATATCCCGCTCCGTGCGGTGCATTATGCTGGCTTGTTGGCTTGAAGGGCCTAGTTGGACTTGGATTCATTTGGATGAATCATTCAGAAAACTATGTGATCGGGACAGAAAGTCGATTCGTATAAAGTTCAGTAGTATTGCTCCTTCTTTCCTTCATCTTTCCACTTAACAAAAGAACTTTTCGTTTCTACGTTGTGTACTTCGATCAATGATACCTTAATAGAGTTGCAGAAGAAAAAAATATAATAAGCATATTGTTGTTAACCTATTGTAAAGAAATGGTGAGATGTTGTACTCTTGGAACAAAGAAAAATGGAAACATGGAAAGATGTTTTCGACGTAGAGTCGCCAGTTGTAAAAACCCTGGATTAGGAAGGATGAAATTAAATGCGATGGCTCGAGGAATGATGGAATTACGAACGATGGCTCGAGGAAATGTGAAAATAAAAATGTAACTGTTTTACGTAGTTACTTTTAAGTTTTTTGTTATTATGCATGCTATGGTTTTAATAGCTAAGTTGCATATGCATGCATGGTCATGGACAATTTGTGCACAAGGTTTGGTTTCCTCGAACGATATCTACGGCTACAGAACTTTATACAAGCAAAGGAATTACAGGACTTTCAGTGGAACTTGCTACATGCACTGAAAGGATTGCATAATTTTCAATAAGTAGTCCAAGATGGTGCGTCACCAGTGACCTTCATATAGACAAGTTGCATCGTAATGATGTCTTATGCATGAAAAAGTAAGTTATTCCTTGTTTGCAATGAAAAAACTGTTATATTTCTTGTTTTCAGGAAAGGACATACGACCGTAGGTAAGAATTAGCATTTGGTAATGTACATTATGTTTACATTCATGTCATTTAAATTGTTAATTGACCCTATAGAAAGAAAGATTACTAATAATATTGTATGTTGTCACACGAATACTGTGTTGATTTTAGGTGAGCCGGGCTGATGCCGCTCACCAATACATTCTCCAATGTGCTGATCTCCTCCTCCACATATGCAAGGAGTCGCTTGAACAGTTCTGTGACATCAGAGTAAATGTTGGCAAGTTGTACCTTTTCTTGTGAAGATGTTATCTTCTGTTATAAATGACATAATGTATGGAACATTATAGATCTTTTGTATTAGTGAGTTGTAAGCCAAATTGACAAGTTTCAATGTAAGCCAGATTAAAATATTCGAGATGGGCATTTAGAGCCTTTGTATTCTGTTGTATGATATCAATAAAAGATAGTATTTTCCAAGGTTTTAAACGGCGGTAGGTGGGTGTGCGGCGGAGAGAGTCAGCCTACCGCCTAGATGGTTGATACATTTTGGACATTTTTTTACTATTTTATCATTGTTTTTTTTTCCGCATAATATACATATTTTAAGGGTGTTCCATGCATAACTAAGTTGTAGAAGGAAGATTTATGAAGCTTTAGTTTTGTAGAAGTGAACCATAGGCCCATAATGCTTGCAAAACATTTTGGCTAAAACATCTTGTTAGGTATTGCTCCACCTAGGCGTCCGTCTACGCCGCCTCGCCTCCGCCACCTCACCTCCGCCTACGCCGCCAAACCTCCTTTGGCCACCTACTCCACCGCCTACTGCAAAAGCGATGCGGAGAGAGACCGTCTACCGTAGGCGGCGCCTCAACCGCCATTTAGAACATTAATATTTTCATATGTTCTGTTATGATTCAATTTGCCTATTTACTTTCGCTGTGATAACCTTGTTTTGAGATTAATTATTATTTGTTTTCATTCTCGTCTTGTAGAAGTACAATTTAGACTTGTACGACATCACATCCAATGGAGACTTATCGGTTCAGCGGAACCAAGTCGTGACAAAATGTGTCCATAATAGAAAACAGTTGTGTCCATATTAGAAAACGGTCCACTGTCACAAAAATGCAGCCATGCTTCCGCAAGGTACGTTACAAACCTGACACAAAGTTTGTGCTAATGTCGTGTCATATGGTGAAGGGAATAGGTAAAGGAGTGTAAATGCCTATGTTATTTTTCTACTCTTTACCATTTGAGAAGTACGCTAGTGTGCCACTGCTCTAGCAACATTGCGCTTGAAACTATGTGAATAAAACATGTAATTAACCATAAGGATGGTCATATTGCGTCCGAAATGTCCCGCAACGCCGCCAACATTTATTTTCAAAGCCAAAAAGTCTCTAAGTAGAGGGAATGCATAGCTTATTACCCCTAAACAAGAAACATCAATAGAAGTAGAGGAATGTTTACACAATTTAGCATATATTTTATTAAAATATCGATAAGTAGGATACTCATCAACGATACGGTCGATCCAAGGCCTTGACTACTAATCGATCGCGATGTATACAATTTCCCACTTAATGCGTCAACGGGTTTCTTCTTAGCACCTGTATAGTGCTTGAGAGTAAATGTGTACTCCTAAATGCATTCCACCAACTTAATATATCGAGGTCCTAGTTCTTTTGAAAACTCAAATAGCGTAGGACCTACTGGTTCAAAAATAAAACAAAGTCTTTCGGTAGCATGCAGTGACAACAATATTGTAAACTATGTACGTCAGCATAAAACTCTCAGTCATAGTTTGAGTAGTGTTGTCGAACAATATTCGACTTTTCACTAAAGTAACCGATTGGATGGCCCTTTTGGCTCAACACACCAAGAAGACAAAGGACCAAAGCAGAAGTGAGCAATTAATCTGATGCGGGACAAAGACATGTAGGGTTCGGTTGGACCTATTTGGGTTATGGATCAAAATATCAAATGAGAGCTTAACTGTGGACAAAATAATAATAATAATAATAATTTGGGTTATTATTATTATTATTAAGTCAAAAAAATTCTAACAATGAGAGTAAATGTGTACTCCTAAATGCATTCCACCAACTTAATATACCGAGGTCCTAAGTTCTTTTGAAAACTCAAATAGTGTAGGGCCTACTGGTTCAAAAATAAAAAAAAGTCTTTCGGTAGCATGCAGTGACAACAATATTGTAAACTATGTACGTCAGCATAAAACTCTCAGTCATAGTTTGAGTAGAGCATTGTCGAACCACATTCGATTTTTCACTAAAGTAACCGATTGGATGGCCCTTTTGGCTCAACACACCAAGAAGACAAAGGACCAAAGCAGAAGTGAGCAATTAATCTGATGCGGGACAAAGACATATAGGGTTCGGTTGGACCTATTTGGGTTATGGATCAAAATTAATTAATCAAAATATCAAACGAGAGCTTAACTGTGAACAAAATAATAACAAGAATAAGAATAAGAAGATTAATAATAATAATAATAATTTGGGTTACTATTATTATTATTATTAAGTCAAAAATTCTAACAAGATGCAAAAAATTGTAGAGATGAGCTTAGGAATTTATCGAGAAACGAAGAACCACGCGCTTCTGGAACAATAATGAACTCGCAACTATTCAACAATATCAAATAAACTCAAGAAGGTGAAAATGTGGTCAATAGGAATAGATGACAACTTTTGGAAATGTAAGTTTAAGATAATATTGACTCCACACCATTACACATAAGTACATAGCATGTTATTTATAGCATTTGGAAGATATAAAAGATAAAGAGACTAATTCTTAAGACTTGGAACAACCTACTCAGACAAACCATAACAAATAGATAGAAAATCAAATCCTGACTTAATCTACTAAAACTGAAAAGATACTAATAAATCCAATAGTTCCTAAAAAAAATCTATCCAAATCTCATAAGATCATATTGGTCCTCCATCATTCTCCCTCACTTCAAAAGGTTACCTCCTGGTAAATCGTATACTACTAGAAGTATGAGAACAAAATATTTTGTATCCAAGAGGGGGCGGAGGTGGTACTGGAGGATAAGATGACTATGAAAATCCTGAAATCTCGGAAGGACATCACAGTAGTATTGATAGTCGTCTGGAGAAAGAAACAACACGACTCATAGATTAATGGCAATTGCTACTCCCAAAAGAATGACAGATGATCGTCCCTAAGATGTCGATGCAACTAAGAGGCAGCTCCTGGTGTAGTATTTTGTTTGTAATGCTAAGCATATTTTGTCAAATTGTCCAAGCCTGCAACTTATAAAAAAATTGTGGCAAATATATAACAATAATTGTTCAAAACTAATGTTTGTTTTAACACCAACTCAACTTGTGGGATTCGAATCCTGAGAGACTCAATAATTATAAAAGACTCACTACGTGGACGATTTAGTGGAATTGATGTTAGCTCAACGGGCATCACATGCTCAGATAAATAATTAATAGGATTTTTTACGTCATTACAATTTGAGTCATGAGGTGTGTTTGGACCAGTGATGATTGTACAAATTCAGAATTAGATGAAACTTGTATGACTATTTGGTGGAGATATTCAATGGCATATATTGCTTCTATTTGGTTGACCCTAACATTCAAAGTTTTTATCCTAACATCAAGTGCAGTGAACCTAGGACAGCTATTATTTGCTTCAGAGTCATTTACCATTTGAATCATGACGGTCATTCTTTCTTTACTTGCCATATTAGAGTCTGCTATTAATGAAGATATTTCATTAAGGCTGTGTTTGATTGGGCTTTTTTTCCATGGAAAATATTTTCATCACAAATTTTCCACCAATGGTAGTGTTTGATAGCTTATATTTTCCATGGAATTATTTTCCAAAAAACTATCATTTTCCATATTTTCTTCTAAAATGGTGGAAAATGAAACTTGTCCAACCCATAGGAAAATATGATTTTCCATGGAAAATAACTATTTACCATGGAAAATAATGACAATCAAACACCCAAATTAAGTTTTCCATGAAAATTTTATAAATTTCCATGGAATTTTTTTCCTAGGAAAATAATTCCATGAAATTAATTTCTTTTCCATATCTTTTCCACCTTGCAATCAAACGCACCCTAAACAAATCACTATTTCATATGTTTGAACATAAAATTATCCTGCTATGTAAATGCATAAACAAGCATATACCTAGGCTCTGATACCAAATTTGGCGCTGGACAAGGACCGATAGAGTTTGGTTGGACCTATTTGGGTTATTTTGGAAATCAATTAATCTGAATATTGGAATGTGAGCTTAATTGTGAAGAAAATATTATTACTATGTCACAAAAATTTCTAACAAGACGCAATAATTTGTCAACAAACATAGAGATGAGCTTTGAAAGTTGCCAAGAATCGAAGAAGAACCATGCGCTTCTGGAGATTTATAGCATTTGGAAGATACAAGACATACGAGACTATTAAGACTTATCATCGGAACAACCCACTCAAACAAACCATAACAAATAGATAGGAATTCAAATCGTGACTTAATCTACCAAAACTGGAAAATATATTAATAATTCCAAAAAAATCTAGAAAACCTACCCAAATATCATAAGATCATATTGGTCTTCCAAATAGTTTCGATATTTAGATCATTCATCCATCATGATAGAGAGATTGAGAAAGATATCATACATGGAATTAAAGCATGATGGTTGAAATGGAATGCTACTGAAGTACTTTGTGATCGGAAGATAACTTTGAAGTCGATAGAATTTTTTTATAAGATGGCTACAAGACCAGTAAGGAGAAATAAGATAATAGTTAAAAGGAGCCTCTAGGACTACAAGTGAGCCTAAATGAACGTGGATTGAAGTTTTAAAGAAGGATATCGTATTTGTTAGTGTTAAAGAGGGCATGGGAGGTGAATGGAAGAAAATATTTAAACAGTCGACCCCAAAACTTTGGGATAAAGGTTTTGTTGTTGTTGTTGTTGTTGTTGTTGTGGTTGTTGTTGTTGTAGCATAGACTGCAATCTAAAGACTCAGCCTGACTGCAGCCATCGAGCCCAATCCAACCTGTCATTTTTTAAATGAACCAATCTGGACTGAATTCATTGTCCTCGTATGATCTGAATCCCAACGTTCCATCCGAGCCCGTTAGTTCAAATAAAATGTATATCCAAGTTAAACTCTAGCGATTCAGAATCCAATACAACCAAGTCAAGGGCTTTCTTGAATCCACCCAAAGTAATTTGTTAATTAGATTAAACCTACTACTTAAACAAGGTTTCCTACTTGGCCTCATCTATATTTAATTAAACGAATACACACGTTTAATTAAATTCAACAATTGGAATATTCATTATTCTGATAAACAAACTTCGACAAGTAGGCTACTAGAACACAAACTCAGTCTAATTAACTAATAAATTTTAATAAATCATAAGCAGCTACCTTCGTGGAGATAAGGCACATAGGTATCTTTGACTAAATAACGCAACATGATGAAGTTGGACAAACTACTACAGAAGGCTGTCAAATGGGGGTATTAATCCTTTGACATAATGCAAGTTCTTTCCAAGAAGGAAGCCAACGTCTTGAAGGGTAGGTATTAGTAATGTACATAGGAAGTTATGCACTGTTATGTGATCGGTAGTCCAGATCAGAAAACATTTATAAGTGAGGATGGTATTTGCAATTGTGTTTGATATGCAGTTATAGATGCACAATACATGAACAGTTAACAGAAGCTACATAGTTTTACTCTACGTAATTTTTTCCTCTGGCCATGAGAAACAAGTGAATTAAACCAAATTCAGGCCCTCATGGATAACTCATCACGAAGCGTGCTGACTATTCTTCTGTGAACTTCTGTTTAATCAGAGATCCTATTTTTCTATGTTTTCACCTCCCAACAAAAGCATTTCTTCCGAAGTGATTGTAATCGTGTGAAGGGACTGCATAAGCCAAGAAGGCAATTGGTAGGTAGGAAACCAACCTCACTGGTAAAAAAATTAATCACAGCCACGAAGAACCCCACCTTTATTATCGACCAAGATTAGGAAATAGTATACTGTGTTAAGAAAGAGAATTCTATGCAGAATCTCATCCTGAAGACACAATATTGGTAGAAGGGCCAAGTTCAATCACATTCCTAAGAGATGCCTTTATAAAATAAAAGTGCACACTTAATTTTTGGAGTAAACAAAATGCCTAACTTATACTTAAACCGGGGATGCATCATCTTCCCATTTTGACTAAGATCTTCAAGACTCAAATAAGATGTTTCCAAGTGAAAGGTGGATGCAGATTCTCCAATTATGAAACGTTATAGTTCAAGTACTTATAAATGTGTCCATCCGAAGAATTATTATCGCTCAGTGACATGGTGTTGTCATTTGCCACTAGCACCCTGTTACCAGCTCCCCATGTCAACATGAAAAGCCTAGGAACTTTGAAGTTTGAACATAAATTTTGTAGACTTGATCAGTCTCTCTCACCCCTTGGTTATTTACTCTCCCACATAAATGGGAAAATGGGAAAAGAACAGTATGCATCTTGCTCTACTACTCTTTTCACAATCCTAATGTGGTATTTATTGCAAGGGCCCAGGGAGATTCAAACATAAATACTGGACCTTGGTTGGGCAGGAACCAATAAGAAAGCAAGATGGGGTCCTGGAGTCCAGGATTAAGTTTCCCTTTCCCCTCACCTTCAGTCGAATCAAACAGAGGCAAAAGGAATATATTGAAAGTTGAAACGATGAGAAGAAAATAGAAGATAAGTTACTGAGTTAACTAAATTTGAAGTGTTTCATGCAAAACATTTTCTGATATCATAAAGAATTGTGTGCTCCTGGACGTCCATGTGTTCTATTGAACGTGAAAAATATACAAAAGAAAAAGGGATTTGTACCTGTTTAGTCACAAGCTTGTCAAGTATTCCCATGACAAAATCAACCTACACGAAAAAAAAGAGAAATAAAATGAATTGTCTCCTAAATAAATATATCTGAAATAAATATAAAACAGGTGCTAGCTCTATATGCTTAGTAAAGACCTAGGTAATGTTCAATGTATTGACAGAATAGAGAAAAACATTCTCGTTAGTTTTATACAGAATGATATTAATATGGATGAATATCATGAATTTATAAGAATACACCGTTTACAAATGAATACAATTTATCAATAAAAATTATATCGATTCACTGTAAAATTGTTAGTTTATCATGTGTTTAATCTTTTTTGTTCAATTTTTCTACCAAATTGATGGGAAAGAGACCCCCAACTTCGGTATCGGTCAGCATCAGTAACGATCGGTATTGGACCGGGCCATGCCAAACCGTGTATTGTATCAGTATCGGTCGATACTACATAAAAACTATGATCAACATTGTTCAATGAGTTAGATCTTGATACAGGTGCTTAGTGGGCCGGGTCGAGTTCGATCAATGCCGGGTTTAGCCTGACTAGGTCAGGATTAGTCTTGCCGGAGGTACGGGCTGGGTCAGACTTAACCAAAGGGAAACCCAATACAACATGTGACTTGGGTTTGGAATGTGTCGGGTCAGCCCGGAACAACCATGGTTTTGGGGTTTTAGGTTTTTGCGGGTTTGCCCAAACCATAGAACGTGAATAACACATTATGATTTATGAACTTGAATTGAATTACTTAAACTTAATACTAGAATAGATCCGCATAATTTGAATAGATAAATATAAAATAAATATAGGTTGCCATTACAGAGTTGCTAAATAAATTAAAATACATGACTTCCAAGGTTCAAAGAGTTTCCTACCCCTTGCCATACTGGGTGGTGAATTTGGGTCCAACACGTGTCCACCATATTTAAGAGGGGTATTTTCATAATTTGTTTCGAATATACAAAAATTACAACTATGACAGGCTTTTAGATAACAGAATTCAAAAATCTCTCTTATCTTTACATAAACCTTAATAGAGGACAAAATTTACATATGTATTCCAAAACCTACACTCCTAAGCTGCTCGTGCCTAGGATCAGCGTTATGTACCCACAGTTCGAGAATCCAAAACAAGAGAGTTTTAAAGTGTGAAACTATTTATTGTCAAAGAAATATATGGGACAATACACCATGGGAGCAAAACCAAGAGAAGAAAATGGATATTACCAAAGTATCTGATAGTGAACCAAACTCTAAGACTAGTGGTGAGGGTTGTGTTTTATATATTTATACTATTCCAATATGCACCCTCAGGTCAAATGGCCATTTAATGGTAGGAAAGCTGAATTTCTACAGCAGCATATTTCTTTTATAAAATTTGCTTGAAATGCACACCAGACAAGAAATGAACCTAGGTGCCACTGGTGCCATGTTAAAGTACATGCCACTGCACCAAATTCTAGAGTAGTGGAGAGGGTTGCATATTTGCATTATTCCAATAGATAAAACAAACTAAAAAGGAAGATAAACAAGGCAGAGAAACTTCATGCATGTCACTCTTCTATTATATTTTGAGAACCAAGTCATACCGTCTAGGAGAATTTACCTAAAAAAACAAAGCACCAAATTCTAAATGTAATGCTTTAAAATAACTGGAGCACCATTACAAATGTTATAATTTAGATGATAACCATTAGAGGCAGGTGCAAATTCATTTAAAGAGAGAACACATGGGAATTTTAATTTTGCTTAAATGTCAAAGCAAGTCTTAACATGTGTGCACTAAACACTACAGATCAGTCATGATCATTGTCTAATTCATAAAATTGCACCAAATGTAAACAAAAAGGTAAAGAGTATTACCAGTGAAGGGAAAGCATCAATTGCTTGAATAACTGTCCTCATAAATAGTAGAGGGAGGGGGTCTTGTTCAACCTAAAATGGAGCAACAAATGTTAAGAAGTCCTCTTGCACTGAATTTTGAATTAGAATAATTGACACTTTATGTATACCAGATGGTTTAGGGATTTAGCTAAAACATGCTGAGTAAACACTGTTCGTTGCTCGAAACAAGCAGTGCAAGCGTCCATTATCTGCATAAATCGATTTTACTCATTGTTAAACTTTCTGTACACAATTTTTTTATCCACAGAGCTGTATTGGTCCCCGTGAACCAACCAACTTGGGTTTTCCCCTCCAGCAAAATACATGGAAGGTCATATCAAATTAACAATGGTAAAATACACACCATTCCCAATGGCCCACACACCTTAAAACATTTGTGAACAACATAGGGTGTGTTTTGAGGATTTTTTTACTCGACATGCACTTGATGCATAGGTGGAAGATCCTCAAACCACAACCTTTTATATATGTTTATCTGTTATAAGATGTAATAGGATTATGGAGGGAATCATCCATAGATGATGAATGGTGCGGATCATCCATCAACAATAATTGCAATTTGACATGAGGAACAACCATATAGTTAGCCAAGAAGGCCAGGATAGACTGTACTCGCCGTACAAACAGCCCACCATGAAAAACCCACATACACAACAAAAATGAATTTAGCATGCCTTCTTAAGGGCAACTCCATCTTTCTCTGGCTCCACGCCATGAATTGCTATCAATACTTCCACGGGCGTTAATGCTGGACCTGTATGAGCTGACCCCTGCAACCCCAAAAAAAAAGTCAGTACAGCAGTATGTTAACCTCTCTGATGTTTTAGCTCATCTAATGCCCATGCATGTCTGTAGAATTCCCTAAAAATGACATGGAGCATTCATTATGATCAATAAGTTGAGAAGAGGTGTGATGTTAACTACATGTCTGGAATAAAAACTCATAAATCCTTAATTTCTTGGTAGCAGAGTACAACAACAATAACAACAAAGCCTTGTTCCAAATCTCCTCGTAACGGAGCTAACCTGAAATAATTTGCAACAAAGAAATTCACAAAAATAAAATTCTATACCTGCAAAATGCGAGCAAGTGCTACTTGGAACTTCTCTAATGGAAGATCAATGAGCCGTGGAAAAATAGGTAGAACCTGATGACATTATCGATATGGGTTAAGTACATTTCTTAGGCTTTAGAGGAAAAAAAAAAATCAAATAAACAAACAAATATCCAGTTATGCTACCAGCCTACCACCGCAACTTCCATGATGAAGCCACACCTAAAAAACCTTAAGGGTTGCAAGACTGTTAAATGATCTGATTCAATTTCTTTTCCGACTAGAGGTGCTAGATCATAATGAGGGCTGAGTCCATATATAGATTTTTTTTAAAAGTAAACAATCTTTTTGGCTTTACTTATACGTCAGAGTTCAGATTTATCACATATCCAAATGATTTTAATTCACTTAGCATACTAAACAATATATGTACGCCGTGTGATATAGTGAGGAATGTTTAGAAACTTGCTCTATTTTATTACAAATCACACATGCTGAGCAATAAAAGTAAACAATCTTTTTGGCTTTACTTATACGTCAGAGTTCAGATTTATCACATATCCAAATGATTTTAATTCACTTAGCATACTAAACAATATATGTACGCCATGTGATATAGTGAGGAATGTTTAGAAACTTGCTCTATTTTATTACAAATCACACATGCTGAGCAACAGTATAATATTTTTAACAGCACAATCTGACATAAATATATACCATGTAAGTAATCAAATTAGAAGTTTAAGTAACTGTCTTATCTACAATAATCAAATGTGATGTTCTCTGGAATACAACATCATGCAAAAAGGCAAGCAAGGATATCTTACCAGCAAATTGACGAGATTATACAGCATAGTAATGGGATTATAGGGAATACACCAATTCAATTTAGGACGCCATGTTTACCAAGATGAAATTAGCCGAGTAGATGTATAAGGGACTCAGCCAACCCCAAAAGTTTGGGACAAAGACTTTGTTGTTGTTGTATAGATGTATCAAGGACTACACAGATGCACATACATCTCATTTTAAGACATCAAAGTACCAGTAACTCCTGATACTATGACTTAACTGAGATTTTAAGCTCCCTTTAATTCTGACATTGAGTTTATTAACTCCATCAGTTCCATATGGATATACCCTTCTGGCCAACATGATATGTACAAACCAGCTTTTACTATCTGACTTGTATATTTAAATTAATCAAGATTCTTTTAAGCCAAGCTGCAGCAGCTGACATATTTTAGAGTTTAGAGATACTGAACATATAAACTACCATTAAGTTTCAACTTCCTAGCAATTCGCTCGCCACTTTTATCTTAGGAATCCAGGCCATGAAAATGGCTCGCATCTTGCAAGTCAAAAAAAGAGGACATAAGCAGAAAATTTCCAGCATAAGTGTCAGAAGTTACAACATAATTATTAGAACACAGATTTATTTTCATCATTTTACTTTAAATATTGGAAAGAGTTAAATCTAATATCAGAATAATGTCATATTCCATAACCACGTAACCTACTTCTACTTGCCTCCCGTATGATTAAATTATAAATATAAATTCCTAAGCATAAATATAAGATGGAGACAACACCTCATCCTTCGAAAGTGAAGAAAGCATTGGGATAAGAATTGCGACATCCTGGCAAAAGACATGTTTTGAAATTTATTAAGCATAAAGCATATGAAACCTAAACTTAACATCAAATATAAGAAAACTCAGTTTGCTAAATAAGAAAAAGAATAAATTTTATAAAGCAGACTAGTAACTGAAAATAATGTCTGGGAATACAACCTTCAGTTTGGTATTGTACAATCGTTTAACAGCAGAAATTAGATCAGCAGAAGGCGTTGATTCTTCTGTCATGACTTGCAATACCTAACGGGGAGTAAGGTCAAACACAAGTAAACATTAGCAGAGAATATAATTTTGCAACTCAAAAGAACAAAGCATCAGTTAG
Organism: Iris pallida; assembly: GCA_029216955.1. NCBI lineage: Eukaryota > Viridiplantae > Streptophyta > Magnoliopsida > Asparagales > Iridaceae > Iris > Iris pallida. Next base: position 22,231,007 of record JANAVB010005597.1, on the reverse strand, counting down.
TACTGATACATACCTGCATTATAAGAGATTCACTTCCTTCAGGGGGATCAGATATAATATCCAATAATTCAGAAGATGATCCTAACGTTCTCACAAGAGTTGGGACATGCCGTTGGACAGCCTGCAAATTCCAATAATCATTATTAATAACGCCTTAAAAGATAATATAAAAAAGAGGGCATCTCAGTGCCACGAAGTTTCTCCCAGTTATGCATGGGGATGGTTCAAGATGTACGCAATCTTACGCAGGGCCGGCCCTGGGGTAAGCCGGACAAGCCTTGGGGCTTGGGCAACCCCCCTCTGCTAGGACAATCCCTCTCTGCTAGGGCAACCTCTTAGGCTCAGCATAACCTCACCAAAGGGTTAAAGGGCAACCAAAATTAGTTCCAGGATAGGGCAACCTAAACCTCCGGGCCGGCTCTGATCTTACGCCCATATATATGAAGAGGTTGCTTCCGTTACTCGAACCTGCATCCTCCAGGATGCAAGCAACAAGCCTTACCGTGGCGTTAGGCGACACCCTCTTAAAAGCATATTGGAAAAATAAAAATATTGTGGATAATTTTTTTCAGAGACATCTTTCTCCATATATATGCATAAAAATTAAATGATCAGGTTGGAGAATAAAAATGCCTGCCATAAGAGGTTTGAAAAGGATCATGTTCCAATCTGGCAAATATTGATATATACAAGGAAATCAATGCATGACGCTCAACACAAATAAACCAATAGCATTACAAGCCCTAGGGCAATCATATATATATATATATATATATATATATATATATATATATAAGACAAAACTGTCTAGAGAAAACATGAAAGCTAATGAAGTACCTGTTTAACAGCCTTAGAAGACCGTCCATAAATATCAAATACAAGACAAAGAAGACTTGGTTTCTGCAGAATATCAAGATAACTAAAGCATTAGCAAACATAGGGAAAGAAAAGATGGCATTATGTATGGAGCTTCTATTATCATAGACCAAGAGAAAAATAAGAATAGGGGAAACATACCTTTGTGCAAAGTGCAAAAAACAAAGACATATATTGCTGGGCATGAAGCAAAGATACAACTGGTACACTCGGTAGAGAAGTTTGGACACCCTTGATAGGCTCACTTTCAGAAGCCCCAGGTTCAGAACCATGGGACCCACTAATGGAAGCTTCAAGACTACCTATCTGAGAGATTGCAGCAAAATTGAACTATGGTTACAAAAATTGAAGGATTGACATAGAAAGACCCACTAGAAACTATAAAGATTCTATAGTATCTGATGAGTGTCGAAGAGAAACAGTATCATAAAGGAAATTGATTAGCGAAACCTGTTTGCATAATTCGTTATTTGTTAAGCAGCTGTAAGAGCAAAATCCCAAAAGAAAATACTTCCCTATTGATATAGAACAGTTAAGTTCTAAGAGTTCAGAATAAATAAACAATGAATCATACACATCCCAAAGAAGCAGCTGCTTACTAAGCTATTATTAAAAATGGGGGGAAAACTAATTATCAAAGCAATAATGATGTTTAACTAAAGAAGAATATACTAATCCGGATGACAACACATTTTACATTTCAGAATGCAGACCAAAAGAATCATGCCCTTTTAATTTGACAAATTAATCAATTATGTATTAAATTGTGGCTGTACATGCAATAAAGAAAAGTAGTGGTGACACATGCATTTAGCCAGCCTAGTTCTGGTGGGAGAGAGCATGGTACGATAATGAGGCAACTTTATTCCATAATACATGGTGGCAACTTTATTCCAGGTTATATTTCAATCTCTTTGACTAGCATCACTATCATTGCAAACTTGCTCTTTTAAAATTGCATGTAACAAGATTCTCCACAATTAATATTCTCCTGTTATGAAAAAAGAAAGAAAGATCATGAATGTGTCAAGAGGATGGGAAATTGACAAAAGTACATGAACTCATTAATAAGAAAATACCCGACATGTTTAAGGCTCAAAACCTCCCTACTAAAATTAGAAATTTGCTCCATAGCAAAGCATATTCTGAGGGGGAAAGACTAAGATGGTGATGATGATAATGTAGTATATTACTAAAGAGGATTTAACTTGCTGCAACCGTTAGTGTAGGCACATCGTGGAGGATGTGGGTTCCAATCATGGAAAGAGCCTCACCATAATATAGGAGTCAGTCAAAGATTGCTACATCTTTGCTCTCTGTTGGAATTTTTAATATGTCATATTTAGTATATTGTATTAGCATAAAGGATATTGGAATATCCTGTGACATATTTGATATGCCAGAATATGCCACAGGATATTCCATCATTGTAATATTGACTATAAGGCTATATAAAGCCAAGAGGACTATCAATCAATTACAACATGGTATTAGAGCCAGATTTCCACAAACCTTAACCCTAGCCGCCACCAACCGTCCCACCCTTCCGCTATTCCTACCAAACCCTAACCCTAGCCGCTACCCCCCATTCCCACACGCGGCCAGAGCCCACGCGAGCGTGCCTTAGAGCCTCCGCGGCCCCCACGTGCCTTGCGGCGGCTGCTGCGGCTGCAGTGCTGTTGCACGCGCGTCGGGCGCCCCCTCCCCCCCCCCACGGCGCGCACGGCTCCTGCGGCTGTTGCCGACAATGACGCACCGACGGCACTCGCGTCACCGATGTTCGGATCGTTCCGAAAGTTGACACCAAAGGCCTAGATCTGATGAAAAACATGTTTGAATCTAGAAGCGGACAACGAGAACAAGCGTGAGTCGAGTGACGGGTGTGACGTGATCATCGAAGAGGAGGATCGATGGAGAAGATCATCAAGAATCTGGATCCTGCGGAGGTTGCGACGTTGATGAAGCTGATAAAGATGTCGGCTGGTGAGAGAGCACGACACGAACGTCGACGAGGTTGGAGCTTCCCTCCATCGATCTGAAGCTGGATAGACCAGCTACCTATCTGAGTTGGTCACGACGGGTGAGTCGAACCCTCGCAGGAAAGAACCTGGAGGGGTTCCTGTCGGACGAGAAGACAGAGCCGGACGAGGACTCGACAGGACACGACGAGTGGAAGTCCACTCATATGGTGATCTACATCTGGCTTCTCAACTCCTTAGTCTAGTCTATTGCAGCCACAGTAGACGGCATTGCGATAGTGAAGGATGTGTGAAAGAAGTTGAGGCGGACCTATGATGGTGTGGGGAATAACTTACGGGTCTTCCAGATCAAGGGGGAGATCGACGACACCGTACAGGAAGAGAAGACGGTGCAGGAGTATGCCACGAAGTTGGAGCGTTTGTGGCTAGATTATGATCACACCTCAGATCGGACAAGCTGCGGGGACCCGAAGTATAAAGAGAGACAGCTATATCTACATGAGAGGACGATAAAATTTCAAAGGGCTGACTGCAGCATTCGCTCAGAGGACGGTCCTACTTCTCGTCCAACCGAAGATCCTCACTCTTGAGAAGGCTATCTCAGCCATGGTCCAGGAGAAGACACGTATCAGACTGCAGGCAGGGACAGGTGGTCCTCCTGAAGCAAAGTCAGCACTGACAGCCACAAGCTCGGACGACACAGGACCTAAGGGAGAGGCCTGACAGCACAACCGGCAGTGCTACAACTGCGGGGAGATGGGCCACCATCAGTATGCTTGCACCAAACTACCTAAGGATGGAGATTCAGGTGGTGGACAGGGACAACTCGGTGGACGAGAACAATTTGGAAGACGTGACCGTGGTCGTGGGGGTCGACGAGACAGTCGAGGAGGTTATCAGGCGAACCTGCTGGTAGCAGAAGGAGATGGAGGAGCTGGCGGCACCTTTACCAAGGAAGATCAGGCACTGGTGGACATGTTGGAGATGCTCAGGAGGAAGCAGCGAACGTCAAATGATGGAGACATGAGGGACGCAACAGAGGAGGCGTCCACCTCATTCTTCGCTGGACGCAACGCCGCCATGTATGCACATCCATCAGAATGTACTGACGACTCACTTGCTCTTGCATCCATTGCTTTCGTTAAATCGTCAAACTAGATTATCGACTCGGGGGCATCTCGACATGTGACGAAGAATGCTAGTGAGTTCTCCTCCTACACTCACCTAGCATCAGCAGATAGCATTCAAACAACTGATGGCACTTTCCAGCCAGTGGTCGGTAAGGGTACTGTTAATTGTACAGGTTCAATAAAATTATCCAATGTTTTACATGCTCCATCATTTCCAGTCAGTCTCTTGTCCATTAGTTCTATAATCCTTCAACTTAAATGCATTGTTTCTTTTGATATCTCTAAGGTGATCTTCCAGGAGAAAGACGAGACGAAGACTTGGGACTGGCACTTGACATAAGGGACTGTGGTACCTGGATCGAGAAGGACTGGACTCAGCACTAATGTCTATGGCAGAGAAGGCTGGTATGGGAGGACTGCAGATGAGAGCCGAGGATACTTTGATACTCCATCATAGAAGGTTGGGACATTCCTCCTCTGACACTTTAATTAAATTGTATCCAGATATTTATGAAAAATCAAATAAAGAGAAACTAGTATGTGATGCATGCGAGTTAGGCAAACTTACTAAGAGTTCATATATTGGTACGGGTCACAGGAGCTCTTCCGTTTATGTTTGGGGTCCATGTGTCACTAATACTATGAATGGCTATAAGTACTTTGTTTCTTTCATTGATTGTGCTTCTCGTGTCACCTGGTTGTACCTGATAAAAAATAAGAGTGATGTACCTACTTGATTTCAGTATTTTCACAAACATGTCCAGACTCAGTATGGGACAATTGTGAAGGTACTGAGGTCTGATAATAAAATGGAGTATACAAACAGAATACTTGTCAGCACACGGGATACAGCATCAGACCACCTGTGCATACACACCTGCACAAAATGGCGTAGGAGAAAGGAAGAACAGACACCTTCTGGAGGTCGCAAGAAGCATGATGATCATTGATCGACATGAATGTCCCACAGAGTGTAGGGACATACAGTGTTGACAGCAGCTCAACTAATCAACAGAATGCATTCGAAGGGCCTGAGATGGAAGTCTCCATGTGAAATATTGCAAGACAATAATAGTAGGATACTCCCACTGAAGGTGTTTGGGTGCGTATGTTTTGTAAAGAACAACAGGTCGTCAGTTGGAAAGCTTGATCCTAGAGCAGTCAAAGTGCATCTTCGTGGACTACTCGGCAACTCAGAAAGGGGTACGTGTGCTGGAGTCCAGTGGAAAAAAAAAAAGTTTGTACGTATGGATGTCCACTTCCGGGAGCATGAGCCATACTACCGTCAGGAGGAAACTTCAAACCACACACCTAATACTGCCAGTATGAGGCGAAAGGAGGAGAAGGAGAGCTCGGTGGTGACCGATTTAGGAGTTTGACATGGAGGCACAGTTGAGGAGGAGCAGGAAGATGAAGAGGAACAGGGGGAGGAGATAAGAGGTATTAGGCCTACGGTTCAAGGGGAGTTACTTACCTACAGCAGGAGAGCGAAGCAAACTGCAGGACCAGTACCTACAATGCCAGTGCCAAGTCCCTTGCCTGCGTCCGTCTCGACTCCTGAGATACCTACACTACCACCACTATCCCCTTTAGGTGATATCATTCTCCTTCATCCTCCTACACCATTATCAGTACGGAGGACCACTCGCAGCAATGCGAAAAATTCTCCGGACAGATATAGTTGGAACCTTGCTCAGTTTGTTTCTTATGACCATATATCTTCTTCTCATGGAACATTTATTGCATCTTTGGATAGTATTATTGTACCTAACAATTAGCAGGTTGCCAAGAACAATCCAAAGTGGAAAGCGGCAATGCTCGAGGAGTTAGGAGCTCTTGAGAAGAATCACACTTGGGAGCTGGTGAGACTGCCAGAGGGGAAGAGCGCAGTCGGATGCAAGTGGATCTTTACTGTGAAGCAAAACCCAGATGGACAGGTTGAGTGCTACAAAGCTCGACTGGTGGCACAAGAATATAGTCAAACGTACGGCATCGACTATGACGAAACCTTTGCACCAGTCGCAAAGATGAGTACTGTCAGGACCATAATTTCTTTGGCAGCGAATGGTGGATGAAAGCTACACCAACTGGATGTGAAGAATGCATTTCTTTATAGGGATCTGGTGGAGGAGGTATACATGGAGATACTACCAGGATTCGGCACCAAGTAGACAGTGGACAAGATCTGCAGGTTGAAGAAGTCCCTCTATGGACTAAAGTTGTCTCCTCGGACGTGGTTTGACAGATTCATGAGGGCGATGATAGAGATGAAATATCAGCATATCAACGTTGATCATACTGTATTCTTCAAACGGAGTGGAGGCCACATCACCATGCTTGTGGTGTATGTGGACGACATGATTATCACAGGAGATGATGAGCAGGAGATTGTCCGACTCAAGGGGAAGCTTGACAGAAAATTTGAGGTGAAGGACCTTGGTCTTCTTCGCTACTTCCTTGGGATAGTGATCGCTCGAGACGCAGGGGAGATTGTTCTTTCTCAGAGGAAGTATGCACTGGACCTTCTTAAAGAGACAGGAATGTTCGGGTGCAAACCTACAGCAACGCCAATAGACCAGAGGTTCAAGTTAGAGGCCAAAGCTGGAGACCCAGTTGATCGAGACAAATACCAGAGACTGGTGGACAAGTTGATCTATCTGAGCCACACACGACCTGATATCTGCTTTGTAGTGAGTGTGGTGAGCCGCTACATACACGACCTACGGAAGGGTCATATGGATGCAGTGTACCAGATCCTGAGGTACTTGAAGGGTGCCCCGGGAAGGGACTGATATTCAAGAAGAACAATCACGTGAGCATTGAAGGCTACTGTGATTCTGACTGGACTAGTTGTGCCGATGACAGAAGGTCTGCCTCAGGATATTGCATATTCGAGGCAACCTAATCTTCTGGAGGAGTAAGAAGCAGTTTGTAGTAGCCAGATCGACAGCGAAAGCAGAGTACAGAGCTATGGCCCTGGGAGTTACAGAACTGCTATGGTTGAAGAACATGCTGGTAGAACTGAAGCTGAATCAAGGAGCCAAGATGAAATTGTGGTGTAACAACCAATCAACTATTAGTATCGCCAACAATCCAGTACAACATGACAGGACCAAACACATCGAGATTGATAGGTTTTTCATCAAAGAGAAGCTGGATAGCGGATTGCTAGAGCTTGGCCACGTTCCGACCAGGGATCAGATAGCAGACGGACTAACCAAGGGACTTACCTCTGTGAGCATGATTAGAGGATGTGACAAGATGGACTTAGTGAATATCTTTCGCTCATCTTGAGGGTAAGTGTTGGAATATTTAGTATGTCATATTTAGTAGATTGTATTAGCATAAAGGATATTGGAATATCCTGTGACATATTTGGTATGCCAGAATATGCCACAGGATATTCCATCATTGTAATATTGACTGTAAGGCTATATAAAGTCAAGAGGACTATCAATCAATTACAACACTCTCCACAAACCTTGCTGCATTAGTAGGAGCCATGCGGCACTCACATGACATCTTTAATCTATTACAAATAAGCAGGGATCCTAGAAGAAAACCTTTGGCATCTCAATCTCACTCTAGAAGACTTGAAGGAAAGAGGAGATGAATTGAGATCTATATTATACGCAGCCCCAAGCTCATATTGCACAAAAGATACGAGAAATGTGTGTGCACAAGTTAAATGGAGAGGCCATACAAGAGCTTTCCTCTTCCATCGCCCAAATAGATAGTATTCTTAAACACTAACAAGTACATGTTGAATTATGAAGAGAAGAAATGTTGAATTATGAAGAGAAGAAGAAGCCTATAACCAAATGAGAATCTAACCATCTTCAAGAACTGTTATGTTATTGGTGAGGACAACCTGACGAATGCTACAAAAGTTGTGCAACTTGCAACTACTGCTGCAGTCACATACCATCAAACAGCTACCAGATAAATAATTTACAAAAAAATTTGTACATAAACAACATCCGAAACTATATGAAATAAAACATTTAGAGAATGAAGAATTCAACAGCTAATTTGTACTTAATACCATCGACTTTCACATTACTGTTTTTATTATCGACTTGCTACCACGAACTATTTTTACAACTTGCTACCATAACACCGTCAATGGTAATGTATAAGAATACCAATTTTCCATTCAATTATAGAATGAAATAAATGTCTTAATCTTATAAAATGTGTTGTTTTCTCATTTCAAATAAAATCTCTAATAACAACTAAAGCGGCAGAGTTAGGGGACAATTCCATATTCATAACCCCTTCCCTATAGGCCACCTCCTCCATCACCACCACCGCTTTCTTGTATGAAGCTTACATATCCTTGTATGAAAATTGTAAAATCACAGTTATCATCATTTTCAACCAGTGCTTGCATGCCGAAATTCATGGGTATAAGAACTATAACATTCACAAATGCAATCCATTGCATTTTGACAAATTGTGATTTTACAAATGTTATAGTGATATATATTATGATACGACACTTTTACCAAATCGATTGCATCTGTGAATGTTATCCACATTATACAAATTTTACCCAAATCAAGCTAAGTGATATACATTATGATACGGCACATTTACCAAAATCGAGATACATAATGTATATCACTTAGCTTGATTTTGGTAAATGTGCCGTATCATGTATTATAAGATGCATTGGTCCATAGGAAACTTAATAGAAAAATTAATATAGTCATACTTATATTGGTAAATTAACCACATTGAGCATCGTCAAACATTAAGTCACAAGTTCATTATAAACTTAATAATTGAGAAAAATAATATAACTAATACATAATGGTGTAATTCATAAATGTAGTGTCTTTGTGACAGTAATAATGTGACGATTAATAACTAATGACTTGGCCTTCAAATACCCAGTTATACATTCCAATTTCCAAACAATTACTTGATTAAAACCGTAGAAAACAGAGAAAAGAAAATGAGAGAAGGGCTTTTCAAAGATGCAGGCAAGACCATGTTCGAACCAAAGAAGTTGGATTTCATCCTTACGCTGTAGTTGTATTTCATCGTTAGATGTTGCAGATGATGAAGGACATTGAAAAAGAAATGCCCGTTCAAAGACTTCGTTGGATGAGGAGTCTTTCAAATAAGAAAGTTGAAAAGGGTTTTAAAGTTTATATGGGTATTTGGTCGAGTTTGGATGTTATAGTTATGACTTTAACACATTTAGAGCAAGCTTCTAAATGGCAATAGGTGAGTGCGCCACGGAGAGGGTCCGCCTGACACCCAGACCATCTGATACATTTTGAACATTTTTTTTACTATTTTATCCTCTCTTTTTGCATAATATGCATATTTTAAGAATGTTTTATGCAAACTAGTGGTAGAATAAAGATTTATGAAGTTTCAGTATTGTAAAAGTTATGCATAGGTCCATAATGTTTACAAAACTGTTTTGTCAAAACATCTAGTCATGTAGTGTTCCGTCTAGGAGCCCGCCTACGCCATATCACCTCGACCTCCGCAGACAAACCTCCACCGGCCGCCTACTCCACCGCCATTGGCAAAAGCGGTGCAGAGAGCGGCCGCCTAGCGCCTAGCCGCCGCCTAGGCGGCCACATCGACCGCCATTTATAACACTGATTTAGAGTCAAGTTAAAATCATAAATTTTCGTAATGGTTGATTCTTCATAACGGTGATAAGTACCATACAATAAAGTAACATACAATGAGTAAAATCTATAATGAAATAAGTTATCCCCCTTGCATCATTCAATAAACCATATCATTTATAGGTTGTCTCGTACCAAATAAAGTGTTATTCATTGTAAGATACTAACAATAAAGTTTTGTGGAAGTTTTGCATAACCTTTTTGCATATCCCAACTATAAAAGCATTAACTTCATAATATTCAAAATTATCCAAGATGTATTTGATACTTGTGTTATTAAATTACCGTCATTTAAAGGAATATGAGGATGAAATGATGCTTGACCAATAAAAGTGCATATTTCATTCTCACCATTGTCAAAGTCTCTAACATTGCACCAAAACTCTTGAATTTTGAGGGTTGAGGGTTAAATATTAATCTAGCACCCCACCCCACCCCCACCCCGTCGGTCGAAGGCCCGTTTAATAGGAAACTAGATTCTCACAACGATATTTTTCTAATGCGCTTAAAATTGTCTGCCTAACATGATTTGAATCTGGCTTTCTCTTATCCGTGTCAAAATCAGAGAGGAATTGATTTTATTCATTATTTATAAAGAAACCAAAAGGGCTTTTATCATTACAATAGGGGTCAAATACAATGAATAGTGACACCCAACATATAGTAATATCTCAGACACTAATAGTGTGTTGCTTAATATGAGCCAGACAAATAAGGTAGCTAAGCAACACCACATCATTTCAAAATCTTTTCAATCTTCCAATACTCTTGACGTACCCCAATATTAAAGCCTGGGTTGCAATTGTTGTTGCTTTTAAGTTGTTCTTGAAAGCAACCTCTTGCTTGACTTTAAAAGCTACCACAAAACTTAAGTAGATTTCCAATATCTTTTGCACAAGTAGTTGTTACCAAACAACTTTTTGGTATGCTTTTCAAAAAAATGTGGAAGCGTCATGATAAGCAGTCGCAAAAACAACCTAAGTTGTCTGCTTTTACGGTTGATGCTCTTTCTCTGATCCAGGAGAGTATCGTATACTAGGATACTAAATCTTCCGATGACCAGACGAGACATTGCATATGTAGTCAACCAGTTCATGTATGCTCCTACATAACCCACCCTTTGGGAAGTTTAATCGGCATTCTTCGATACCTAAAGAAAGCTCCACGCAAGGCCTACTCTTTAACTTGATAATTCTCTTACCTTACGAGGATGTTCAGATGTTGGATGGCCAGGATCTTTTTATGATAAAAAGGGTCACCAGTAGATACTTTGTATTTTTGGAGGGTACATGATTCTTAGAGAAGCAAGATGCAACCAGTCATTCTCGTTCCAAAGCAAAGGTCACATACAGAGCCATTGAAAATCTCATTTTTTGAGACCTATCTCAGCCATCGCTTTTAAGACTTAGACGCACTGTTCTAAAAATCAGCATGTTTACGCTGAAGCGAAAACTCCCTATTCATCGGTATAATGCGATTGTGTCTTTGTGCGGCCATGTTCGGCACCTAGGCTCCTTGTGCGGCTTCTGCGACTTGTATTGGAAGACTATGGAGAAGAAGATTATGATGCTTAGGAGTTCGGATACTTTTATGTTTGCCAAGTTATGTTTTGGATATGTTTGATGTATGATGGATCATGGATATGTTTTGGATATGTCTTATTGTTCATACAAAAGTAAAAAAACACTATGAAGTCTTATTGTTCATACAAAATGATAGTTTGATCCAATGTTTTCATTGATGTGGCCTTGTAGAAGTGTTTGAACCATGTAATAGATAACAAGAGACATTTAGAGATGAGAGAAATAGTCAATAGAACCCAAAATAGTTTTAAAGAAACACTATATAAGTCGTTACAAGGGAGTGGGAGAAGAGAAAAAAATTGTTCGATACTTGTTTGGCACATAGGCGCTAGGTGCCACTCTTGCACACCGAACCCGCACAGCAAATTTCAGAATGCTGCTTAGACGTTCGTATATCATCTCTTATTCCTCTCTATTGTGACAATCAAGCGACTATCTAGAGAATCTAATACTACATCTCTCTTATTTCTCTCTATTGTGATTTGTGACAATCAAGTGACTATCTAGAGAATCTAACACTCCATAAGTGTACCAAATATGTCAACTGGATGTTATTTTGTTCATCATTAGTGGGTAAAAATATGCTCCTCCCCTCAACAGCGCAAGCTGTTTTATAGATATTAGAGATATCAGCCGATATATTGGCTGATATATATATATATATATATATATATATATATATATATATATCGTGTATATCGTTTTGAAAAAAAAAATCAACTGATATATCGGTTGAAATCTGATAAATTGGCCAATATCTCCTGATATATCAAAATATTCAGATATTAGAGATGAATAAGTGTTTTCAAGTCGGATTTGGATCGGGTAGTAGGTTTTTACTGATACCATATTATAACATTGGTAGTTTTTTATTTGTAATTTTATAACAAACATGATGTTACGTTAGATGTTTTTCGTTAGTTACTTACTTTTAGCCTTTTAGAATACATAGAACATTTAGTACATATAGAAATTTGAATTTGATAGAACATTTATTATATATAATATATAGTATATTTATCGAATTTTTATATCTCAATAAATCTTTGATATCCAACATCCGACACCGATATCTCAAACATTGGTCAGAGCAAAATCTAGCAAAGATCAAAGAAACGTTTGTCACCCTGAGGATCAAAGGGCTTCATGTTACCAAGATGTGCCATGTGCCTATTGTGTGCGCGATATTACTCTCGAAGGTTAAGACCGACCACCACGACTAAATGCATAAAATCGACATCATCCCCAACAATCATATCTTCCATTAAATCATCCACCGTCATCATCACTTAATTATCATTGTTGATATGAGCAAACACCAATTGGATACACATCGCAATACCATTATGATCTAGTGAATAAAAATTATTATCATGAAGAAAACCAAGAATTTAAAGATTATACATTTCAAGAAATATGGGGTCAAAGAAGATAATTTTAAGATTTTTAGCTACAAACAAGAAGTTCAAGACGTCAAGAGACCACCAACTAATAATAAGAGAAAACAGGATATGGAGATAACTGAAAGAACCTGACTACATCAAGTTGAAATTGAAGGACCAAAAGTCGAAGAGACGGAAGTCAGACAATACATTCTTGTGGAAGAGGTTGCAGATCAAGGAATCTTAGTTACTGATACTTCGGAACATTAAATAGTCCAAAGATGATATTGAGGAAACACAAGATCAGTCCGTAAAGGAAAGGAAAGGAAACATCGTTAGCAGAAGTCACAACAAAGTTGCGATTACTCTGAAGAATCCTAGGAGATGTCTACAAATGACACGACAAATCAATTGCCGCTAATAAATAATGTTCAACACTACAATGGCCCGATTATTATATTACAAGAACTCAAGAACGTTCAAAGATCGAGGACACAGAGAATATGAGTCGGTTAAAGATCCCATTTGAAGAGTCCATGAGATGGATATTAGAATGAATACATCGAAATAAAGCTCTAATCTAAGTACTCGTTCCAAATGTTTCTTTGGAAGGGAAGGTTTTAAACTTCACTTCTGACTCAAGGTCGAGGTCTTTTGAAGAATAGGAGCCCGATGTAGAGATTTTAGAAGAACAACAATATGATATTTTTAGGAGATATTTTAGGATTAGTTTTAATTGAATTCTATTAGGAGTTATTTTATTTAAATTTTAGGATTTCATTTATGATAGGATTTGTATTATTTTTTATTTTAATTCCAAGTATGATAGGATTGATTATGATCTAATTTCTTCTATAAGGATTAGGATTTTCTAAAGGATATAAATATGCCTACATTCTTTGTATAATATGGTTCTTTTATTGTAAATTTTCTATTGAATTTATAGATTGTCCTCCATCACATCGATATCTATCCCCTGCCTTCCGCTACGCCAATTAGCAACCTTATTTGTCTAGCTCATGTTTAAGGCAAATTATTATTGTTAGTTTAATGAGTTACTAGTATGATTAGAGTGTCCAAATTCACACTATCCGACCCCCATTGTAATTATAAAGAAGTATTTTGGGCTTCTTTCTAAATAATAAATAGTTAATCAATCCTCAATTCTTGGGGAATTTTACAGCTTAGGTGTAGTGGCACGAACTTTAACATGGTATCATAGCGACCCAAATTCTCCACAAAGAACACTTATTTATAATGCATGTGAAAAGCAACTTGTCAACAATATTCCCCCTCCTCTTTGGCACATCCCAACATCCTGTCACCGACATCCAACCTTCCCTTCAACTCCGTTGCCCTCATAAATGCCAATACCATGTAAACCTCACTCTTTGACTCTTTCTCATGCTCTCATTAATGAATACCGCTACTCTCATCGAGATATGGTGATTATAACTCAGTCTCAAGGACCTAATGTAGGTTAGCTCTATTGCAACTAACTCTACCTCCTCATATATTCTTACAGAATTGAAGGCTGAAACTCAACTAATCTCTCACTGGTGCAAATAATCCTATAACATGGTCTCATTTCGTTACTCACTGCCTTTAGGGAAGGAGATGCTACATCATATTACAGATGGTCCCCCAGATCCTAAGGATTCCAAGTCTGTAAAGGGGGTCGGCGATAATGCCCTGATTATAAAGTTGATAATTACTTGTATGGGCAAGCTTCTATACCAATTTGTTGTCTTTATTGGTAGCACCAAGACTACTTAGGAATCTCCATGTCCATGTTCTCTTCCACTAACGCACAAAGATTATATGATACATTTCAGATATTGTAGATCGTATAATATATTTCAAGATATAGTTGAGATCAAGCAGTGCGAAGATTCAAAGACAGCGATGCCTACCTCTCCAACTTCACTTAATATATGTAATGAAAGAGACTTATAAACCTTACTTTACCGATTCACAGCAAAAACTGTGAGAAGCTCTCGTGTTCATTCCTGCTCCTCGAAATGTTTGTTCATATCTTAATTATTTCGATCTTCACATTTTGGGGACCCATCTCTGGTACCATGTTAGAGTCCTTGCTACTACACCAAACTCGTAAGTAGTGAGGGTTAAATATTTGTATAAGTCTAAGAACCATCACCATCCAAGTCTCCATAAAAGAACTGCAATGGAGCATAAGAAGAAAGCTCCATAAAAGAACCGATGGCCTTTATAAACAACTATCAATCTGTCGACCTTCCATTTTGGTGTCAAATTCCCAGCTAAGGCTAACTGTAGTATAAGCATGTGACAGGATCATGGCATATAATTATAGGTGGCAAATTGCATGTAGGTAGACCTACCTTTCGGCTATATGCAGTTTAAACTCATGCAACCAAGGAACGTCTCTTCCAAGTTCCCTAGCCTAGAAGAAGAGGTAAGATGATACAATTTGCTATGGAGAACCACATTTATCTATAGACTCATTCAGCAAAAGAGTGAAAAAAGAATGAAATCCTCATCACATTTTATGACAATACCCAATGATAAATAAATCATGGTATTCAACATATAACACAAAGACATGCATATGCACCCTTCCAGTTCCTGTGTCCTAGTTCTTAGAAAAAAATTGTTATATCATCGTGTCTGTATCGTTTGATGTGTCTCGTGGCCATGCTTCTGAGGATTATACCACAAATTGTTCTAAAGTTTGTCAACCACTGTGTAACTGAAAATACACTCCTGCTTGGGTGACAACATATCTATACATAGTTGATCTGAAACGGTCCCTATAGCAACCTTCATGCACAGCTGACAGAGATGCATTCTAACAACATATGAATGCAGACATTTTGGTGAAGGAACGGCACAGGTGATAGATGCTGCAAAGAGATCCATGTCAGACTACACCTTAAACATCTTACATTTTAAAACACTAAACCTAATGCCAGGCCCAGAGATGTGCCAGATACTTGGATCTTCACATGCCGTTGCCATTTTAAGAAATATGTAAATGATATGCTAGAATGGTGGGTTTCCAGTTCCATAATGAGATGTTGAAGAATTTTAATCATACATACCTTTTTAGTAGGAATATAATAGCATTCTAATTCTAATCAACTTTAACAACCTCAATTCATGAAAACTGACTAATCTGTATGAACACACACCTGCGGTAACTATCCTAGTTTTCTTGAAATTGTGAGTGCATATAAGTTCACACGACAAAATTCAACTTGCAGTTTTAAAACAATAATTCAAGCAACAAAATTCAGAACAGAGTATATTGAAATTTTGAAAAAGATAGGAAACAACACTCCTATAATACATTAAGCATTATATTACTTGCTAAAAGATTTGAAACAACACTCCTATAATAAAGTAAGCATTATATTACTTCTTTTTGCAGACCAGTTGAGGCAAACAGTTTGACCTCAGGTTCAGAAACTTGCTGGTCAACAACTGATAATAGCATGGTCCTTGCAAACTGTTCAATAGTTTCTGATGCATAGTTTAGAAGAAAAAGCTTGTTTGCAACCTGAGTAAGAAAGCAAATTTAGAGAAAAGGCAATGCTACCAAGAAAGGAGATCACTATATTCAAGAATGAACATGACATAGATGCATACCAGTCGAATAGCTTTCGTTCTGACTTCGTCATGAGAATGAATAGAGCACTGCAGTCAAATTTAAACACATAAGAATTTGTCCAAATTTATCATCATACTTCCAGGAAAATGAAGATAAAAATATCTTAATATAGAGAATGGAATAGATTCAAATACAGTCAGTACGAATGAATCTACATGGGCATAGAGAAATAAGATACAAGTTAGAAATATAATCTGTAATTCTGAATGCATCTGACAATCTATTCAGATGGCCCATTAGTTTCGCTTAATAGAAAAATATAGCCAGCAAAGGTAGACGCAAACAAAAGTTTTGCATGCAGGATCCTTCACGAAAAAATTGAGCATATAGCCTTGTAATCTGATGTCATCATCAACCAGCTTTTTTTTCCATGAATGTGTGTAATGAAGAACATACAGTGAGAAGGCTCCATAAAAGGATTTTGACAGTTTTGCGACTGGGTGTAAACACTAAGTAGGTTTTCAAATTCCGGTCAAGCGAAATATGGACTAGAAATGGGGTCCCGGATTGAAAGCCAGCTGACAGATAGAAAACCAATTTAAGCTCAGAAATCTCAACAAAGGACTGCCCTTCAGGTTCTCCTAGATTAAAGGTAGTAGGAGGCCATGGCATTAAGGTAGTAGGAGGGCATGGTAAGTTTTACTATAGGATATCACAGTAATCATTGAGGCTTATAAAGACAGAACCAGATTGACGCGCATCTCCATAGCTTCCAACAAAATCCCTGTTACAATTGCCAATTTTGAAATAAATACTAAATAGCTCATACTGGCAACAGCGTATACAGTCATCTCCTTGAGCCTATTGACAAAGTATTCCATAAACTTTAGAATTAGCATTCATAACCTCTCTTTGTAAGGTTTATATCGGTATCGGAATCGGTATCGGACCATTCCTATGAGTATCGGTATCGGCGATATCGGTAGTATCGGCGGTTACGGTTCGGATTATCGGATTTTTTGGTATCGGGAAACAAATAATTATTAATATTTAAAAAATATTTTATACATTTATGCATAATTTTAAGTATTTCCAGTGTTATTTCTTAGTAGTTTTGAAATTAAATGAAATAGTAGTCACCCTTACCGATTGTTTTACATGCAATAGATCAATTATCTTCTTTTATATGCTTTTACAACCTTATTATGCTTCAAATTATTGTTGATTTGTCTTTTTCGTTCAATTTTCTTTGTCAAATTGATCGAAAAAAAGAGACCTCCAATGTCGGTATTGGTCACTATCGGGCATCGGTCAGTATGGGATCGGGACATGCCAAACCGTATCGGTATCGGCCGTATCGGATCGGTATCGTCCGATACTTTAAACTATGGTTTATAGAGAAGGGAATCGGAGAAACTAACGAAGTGTATGTATCAAACCCTATAAAAAGGACTCAAGGAGATGTTGCTCTCCTGTAGGTGAAAAGCATCAAAGAACTAGCAATACACAGAAATATAGATGTAGGCTTACACTTATTCCTCAAACTTACAATAGATAACATAAGCAAGAAGCGCAAACGAAATTAAATGAAGCATTTCAGCAAGTTGTGTCAAAGTAGATTTAAAGGGCAGAAACAAATTCCTAAATAATTCCCTAAGAATCTCGAACGCGTAGAAGTTAGTTGGGTGATGTTCAATTATAATGAATTATAAAATGGACCGACAACTAAAGTGTTTTGTCTTCATCCTAGTAATTCTAAACCGTTTAGACTGCATTGTTTTCTTTCGACATTTATATTTTACAAGTTTACTCCTCTAAACTCGTCAACTGACACCATATCATCAAAAACAACATACAGTAAGGAAACTCATCCTGGATGTGGCAACACTGAGTTCATCAATTACTAGCAGAAAGAGGTAGACTTAGTATCCTTCATGAACCAATGGTGACAGGTGTCACGTCCCGACCCGAAAAATTGTTCGTCCTCGCATCGATTTAACCCGAATCGATCATCCTCGCTGGGACGTGATATCGTACGAATCTGGGGTTGCACTCGTACAAGTCAAGATGACAGGTTCTCAAAATGATTATCTCAATTCAATATTAGCAGCGAAAGAAAACAGAGTCACATTGAAGTTACACAGAGTATATGAAACAATTCTCTTTTATTCAATAAGCAGCAGAATTACAAAGGATTTCAATAGCCTAAATGAATCTGTCAGATTGGCTTACAACACTAAAGTTCTCTCTTGCCCACAAATGATTTCGCCGTTCCATACATCATGTCTTCTATATCTCGACTGCATCATCATGTTACAAGTCCGAGCGTCAATGCAGTCGCACGTCTCAAAACGCTATGACATTCCATGCATCAGCGCGTTCAACCAAAGCTCCGCCGCGAGCAATCCATTACATGCATCTGCAAGCAATCTGGTGGGGGATCAGTACTAATCCTCTCGCGTACTAATAAGACCCACTTCACTAAACCGACATTAAGTATATGATCATACAGCTTAACTTGTGATCTTTCTATCTTTGTCTTAGGATTGGTTTCATGGCATATTATAAGCAGTAAAGCATGTATTTTCTGGCAAGCATATTATCATTTATTCGTGTAAGCAAGCAGGCAACATATACAATCTCGTGTTGTTTCGTGACTTTTACCAACATCGACGCACTCACCCTTGCACAAACGCAAGGTGAATACGTCTACCATCTCTCTCTGTCATGTTATAAGTGATCTTTGTAGGATCTCTGTGTGCCTGCACCATTCAGCCCACCGGCCCTTATCTATATGAAGGTCACTGGCTTCTCTGAGCCAGAATGGACTATCTTTCTCAATGGCATTGCGACGCTACCCATTCAGCCTAGGTTGTGATCCTTACTGAAGATCCCGCAATGCATCAGTGCTCCCTTGGTACGATTACTCATTCCTCATAGGCCAGTCTCGGTGCCCCGAAGATCTTGTTCGAGAAAAACAAAGCCCGTACACAGGCTATATCCAAGTTCATTTGACCATGCAATACGCATCTACTCATACAACCAAACATAGTCTGAGTCCAAAACTCAGGTTTCGCATCATTTCACATTTCTCACATCATCTTGCATTTCTATTCTTTCTTTCAATGTTCTCACTCTTTCTTACAATGTTCTCACCCTTTCTTTCAATATTTAATGAACGATCCGAAGGTCCCAAATTTTTCCAAGGCAGCATAATATACATTTGACATTTCCGTGACATTTGTGCCACAACTTCTTACTTCGCACATGAAGTATATCTTTCGATGTTCTATGACTTAACGTTCATTGTTATACAATTTGTGCATTTGATGCACGCCTCAACTTTATCTTTCAATGTGCTAGACTTATGTTCATCTCTCCGACTCGTGTACTGAGGCACGCCTCAATAGAGTATTCAATGTTCTACAGCTCGTGGCACTCGCGTCGATATAGTCTTTCCGATTTCTAGCCTTCTAACTCATGCACGGAGGCACGCATTTGATAGATGTTCTTCGACTCATGCCTTGAGGCACGTTTCGATTCAATTGTTCGAAGTCTTGTGAATCATGCATGTGATGCACTCTCGTCGATACAGTTATCCCATGTTCTTATAGCTTGCGCATCGAGGCACTCGTCGTTGCGGTATTTCAATGGTCAATGGCGACTCGTACATTTGATGTACGTTTCAATTCAATTATTCTATCTTAGTGTTCGACACGCATTCTGATTTCTCTAGATCGAGCCACGTCCGTGGACTCGATAGGTTAATTTAGCATACAACGGTACATTTTACTTAGGCATGATGGAGTAGAAAAGAAGAGTCAAAGTCCTCCCACCTTAGTCGATACGCCTGTCGTTTCGCCGAGCCAATGCGGCTCGATTCCGTAACTTTGTTGCACGGCCAACTCTTCTGACTTAGCCATTCGAGCACTTCGTGCTCCGTTGAACTACTCGACTGATTCGGCCTACCGTACCCATGCCTTAATCCGTTGCGAGGCGATGCTTTGGTTTCTGCTGACACCGTTACAAATAAGGCACAAGATCGACCTCTTATAATTCAGCGTAAAAGCTTAGCATGCACACGAAACCAACTAAAATCAATGTTGATGACTGATGCAAACCAAGTCACACAAAATTTTTCTCCCCTAAAATGGTTTGCATGGTCATCATAGCTCCATCATAAATATCCTTAATAGTTTCAATTTCGCTACTACTAATATTATTTTTTCTCCAAAGCCGACAACATTATCTTCCTATGAACCTTATCATATGCTTTCTTTAGGTCAATAAAAAATCATATGCAACTTTTTTTTTTCTAAATTATCCATTGATCTTTTGAGTAAAACTACATGCTGCCATAGTAGATCTCGGAAACCAACAAATTGATCCTTCGACATTTTTTTAGTTTCTTGATCTTTGTAGTTTCATAAGATTAATTCCTCGATAGTTAGTACAATTTTATATCTTTCTTATTTTTATATAAGTGCTATAACGCTATTTCTTCATTCATCGACATCTTCCTAGTTATTAGGATTTGGTTGAATAAATTAGTAAGACATGTTGATCCTTTCTCACCAAATCATTTTCAAACTTAATAGAAATATTATTACCTACCACTTTTCCATTTTTCATTTCCGTTAGAAGGAGCAAGAGCAAAGCGAGAGGGTAGGGAAAGATCCGCGCAGGCTTGGGGCATGGCATACTAACACGGGGCTTGGCTTTCATACCTTCAATCTGGGACAGAAGGTCGAAACTCACTTCATTCACGCTCAGACAGCCCTTTCTTCCTATGAAATGAAACTACTATCTGTTATCAAAGCTAGTCAGAGATAATGGGAGCTAGCCTTGTCACTCCTTGACATTCCCTTTTTGCCCATAACTTCAAAAATCCTGATTTTACGACAGTAGCAATAGGACCTATCCTAAATTGAATGTAGCTAAACAACCTAAACTAAGCTTTTCTAGATTGGTTTCGTTAAAAAACTTGTGAAAATAACTCCCTCACCTTTCTTTAATATCATTATCTTGCTAATATTTTTGGCATTTACTCTTGATACGTTTATTATTACCTAGGTCTCTACTCCTTCCCTACTCTTAATGAGCCTATATTATATCTTTCTCACATCAGTTTCTAACCTCCTACGTAAATAATCTCCTACGCAAATAATCATAGGTATTAGATTTACATTCACTAACTACTTTCTCAATTTCCTTCTTTGCCAGAGTATTTCTCTCGAAAGTTTTCCTCATTTATACTTTTATGACAATCTTTATAGGATTTTTTTCCTTATTTAACTTTGGACGTCCTTGTCCATTACCAACTTTCTTTCAAAGTCCAACCATTGTCATTAGAACATATATTGGTATCCCCGAGTTACATATTACTACTTACTAAAATAAGCCTACAAAATCATAAAAGCCTTAAAAAATGGATAGAAAACCCATAAACCAGATAATTGAATGTATATTCAAGGATTTCGATGACAATAGCAGGTCAGCTTAGATATTCAACATCATCCAAGCCTTCTCACACATGGAACATAGAACGCTCTGGACAAAGTTCTTATCAGCGACTGTCGAACGGTTTGGTGCCAAATTCCTAGCAAAGGTAGCTAGGAGCATGAGAGGGTCATGCCATCAAGAGCCGGTCATAAGAACTTTGTTTATCGTGCTCCATAGCCAACTCTCTAATGGGAGAAGGCTTAGTGATACTATGACAGGTAGGGGCCTCCATCAAAAGACATAAGTTATACAGTCTGCCTATGACCTTTAACCCCAGCAAAAGTGTGACCTTGTTGCAAAACTTGACGAGCTAATGCATGACCAAACAAGTATTTTAACCAGCACGCCTGAAGCTAGCTTTCCTACAAGAAAAGACAATATTTCTAAAAGACTCTTTACTATTGCTTGCAACTTTGAGAATTGTTGTGAATCATTATGAAGAAGCATAAACATTGGTATAATACTTTCCATTCCCAGCTAAATATAAATATCAGGTAATACTAAAACTCTAGTAGTAGGGTCTTAAAGGTGAATTTTCACACATAAAAGAATTGTGTACACTCCATGCATTAACCAAATAAATTTGATTCATATCCCTAACAATGGCGATCCATTGTGTGTTTGTGTGCGGCTGTGCATGTGTCTGTAGATTCAAATATCATTTCCAATCGTATGGCATCAGTAAGCGAAGAGTTCATGAAAGACTAGATTATTTTTATAGCAAAAACAGGACGACCTTTAGAGCAATATCCAAGCAAGCTTTTCGATAAAATGGCCGTGCCAAAACTATACTCCATACAGCACCAAGGCCCTGAATGACACGATCGCCATCATAAATATCGTTCATGCGATCATAGCCACGCAAATGACAAAGATCCTCTAACAATTTCAATGCTGATTCTGGTAAAAAAGGAGCTTCGCCAAGAAGTTTGCTGAATGACTTATCTGATGCTGGCAAGGAATCGAGCAAGATCGTTGCCTGCCAACAGAAAAAAAAAAATTTGCATTTTGCACACAGTACATTCAAGTAACATACAAAGGCTGCAGAAGTACAGAAAAAACTTACAACAGCTACGAGAAACTTTTCGTATTTTTTGGTAGCTGAGGACAAATGTTCCTCTGAGTCGGATAACATGACACAGTGCAACTGATATAGGACATGCATTGCAAGATCGTGACCCTGACAAACAAAAGCAATTGAAGGATATGAATACATAAATAGGATGAAATAGTGAAATTGGTTTATGCAATATATCAATAACCATCTTCTGTAATTAGAGACAACCAACTTCAAACAATGAATGTGTGTCAACCCAAAAGATTATTGCAAGGTCCGTAGTATACTATAAGTATCGGACCCAAGGATTTCAACAAATGAGCATCCCATTTTTAACCTGATCCTCAAGAGACACTATAAGGCTTCAGAAGAACAACAACCCATCCCCCATCCCCCCCATCCCCATTCGGGTTAGTGACATGAATTTTTTAATGAATGCAGTCTCAATGTGGCAAGGTTTAAAATGTCCATAGAAGATCCTGATTCAAAACGAGTAACTAGATAAGTCTCTGAATCAAGTGAGGCAAATCTGAGCATCAAAGAAGAAACAACATAAAATGTAGCCTTTATTCCGGCTTTCCATAGGTCGATCGAGAATAAAATAGTTTGGAAAATAAGAAGATTCTGTTACTTAGTTTGGGATACCAACTTCAAGTAGTACAGAGTGAGCAGATAAAAATGATGAGAGGCAGGGTTGCGCCAGAACTTGTGTAGGGGTGGAATCAGCACATACCGCTGTGCATGCTTATAATCATAAAACAAAAAATAAGGCTAGCAAAAATAATACCAATCATAAAACATAAACATACAATTAATCAAAAATGCTTATCATGATGTCACAATTTATTTCTATTATTTGCTATGTTGCACAGCAGGTGTCCGATAAGGACACAGTGACATGAACACGGAGACAGATATAGCATTAATTTTGACGAGTCCTAGTGGTATTTTGGAGTGTTTGGAATCCGGCAGGTGACACAAAAACGGCACTTGTTTCCAGAGTGTACATGTGTCATAGCTGTTTACTTATCTATCCTAAATTATAAACTAACGTTTATAAGACTAGATAAGGATTGTGGAAGTTGACAGAAAATACTATTTGTTATATTCATGGGGGACACAGAAAAGCATAAAATTCATTTCAGCCATCTATTTAGATTGGAACACAGTTTCTACTGACATTATACTGGTATATACTACATTGTATGCCCATTTTGGTCCTTTTGACAAAATCGGTAAAGAACCCTTAACAAAACCAATCAATCAGGCGGCCTAATATTTCTCTCCAGATACCAGTTTTCAAAGGAACCAATAGTTTGGTAATACTGGTCCACCAAGAAATTGGTTGGGGCTTATTTTATATGTTGTGGTGCCAAAAGTAGTCCCAATTATTAAAACCAAGATGAACTGATGAGATGCTTTTCAGTATGTTTTAAAGTTAAAAGTAAAATTAATCCAGGGGTATGGCCTCGCCTTGGCTGCATCCCTCATGAGACGCATGTCATATTAAGCAAGTGTTTTAAGGCGGTGTGAGGAGCATAGGCGGCAAAGCTCTGAAAGGCCTAGATGGAGCCTCAAGGCGATGTGGCAGAGGAGTCGAGACTAAAATTTTGGAGTGTGCAGTAGGTAGGTTGCATAAAAACATATAGTTACTAGAACTTGTATTACCCCCAAGTCGTATAGCAGCCTAACTAAAGAAGGATCCTATAATTGGGAAGACAATCATGGTTACCTAAATCTACCATTTAGGCAATAAATATGACTTAGCAAGTTTCGGACACAAGGACACTAATTCAATACCTAATATGGTGTCCTAGTGTAGTTTGAAGTGTTTGTTGGGTGTGTGATGTGTGGGGTGGAATCAGCACACACCGCTGTGCATGCTTATAATCTAAGAAACTCTGTACATCGAGTCGTAACTGACAATTAGACGGCTTCCAAGCTCCTCTCAAAAATAGCCCAAACATGTTCAAACCATACACCCCAAACCTAGCTCAAATCAAGCCCAAACAAAAACTCGGGCAGAACTTGGGCACCCTAACCTATCAGGCCCTAAATTTCGTTCCTCCTGAAGACCAAGCTTCCAACGTCCTGATTTTTTAATGTTAGGGAACAGAATGTCCGAATTCGGTCCCCATGAACCTTGTAAATAGAGTTGAGAATTCCCATTTTCTACATCAACTCATTCCTTCTCTTCTATCTATTCAAGAGTTCCATTGAACTTAAACTTTCATATTCCCAAGCTTTACAACTCCTATAAGCCAGCTAAGTGCCAGTACGGTTTCGATCTAGAAGTTGGCTCGAGTTTGTAAAAAGGCTTGAAAATAAATTTGTTTTCAACAAAGCTTTTCGCATCAAAAGCTTCTGGTTGTGAAGTAATCGTGCACTTTGAATCAAAAGCACGAGTCTGTAAAAAGCTGCAAGCGCTTCGGATCAAAGCTTATGTTTCACTTTAAAGTGGATTCAACTGGACTAGTCCTCTCAGAAGGAAACCAGTATAAACCTCGGTATTTGCGTTTGCTCTTTTTAACTCTTCTACTTTACGCAATTTCATTCTGTTATATTATCGTAGTTGGTAGCTGCTTAATTTTGAATTGGAGATTATTATTCCGCTGCACTCTATTCACCCCCCCCCCCCCCCCTCTCTCTCTAGAGGTGCTCTACGGTCCTACACTATGTCGACTTTAAGGAGTAAGAAACTTTCTAAAAGGCATGAAACTAAATATAATACCATGATGAAAAGAAGTCGATAAGTTCAGTATGTATGTGATCTTGCACTCAAGATCAAACAACAAAATACAGTTTTACTTGTAACGAATATAGTGTTTAGATATTTGTTTCTACTTTGTGTTCCTTTCCTGTTTACTGCCAACAAACTGCTCTCTGCTATATACTCAACCAGTCAGCCCAGAACCGAGCAGATTAGAGCAGTTGATCCTCGATTGTGTGACAAAGCCTACAGCAAGGTGTCAGAGTGAAGAATATTGAAGATGGTTATGGCCATTCTTCAAGGTGCAAGGAAGTATGAGCATGAGAGGTTCACCTTGAAGAGTTGCATTATAAAATAAAATAAAAGCAAGTTATGAAGCGGAGTGTAGATCCCCCCATACATGTACAATCAGTTGAATCCAGCCTAATCTCCCCACCCCCACCCCCACCGAGAAGTCTAAACCAGAGTTAAAGAATGAATTTTGAGGTAAAAGAAGAAAAAAAAGGTTTTAAGTAAACTTCTAGAATTCCGCTTCATGTGTTCACACCTCAAGCTATTTTTAGTGGGTCAAAACTTCAGTGCAAAGTTCAAGAACTCTATTGGGTCTAGCAAATTTTTGCATACTAGATTTAGCACATGGTAATTTTGGGATTTGGGAATTTTCAGTGTTCTAAATGGCGGCCGCCTAGGCCGCCATTTAGAACATGGTAATTTGGGATTTGGGAATTTTCAGTGTTCTAAATGGCGGCCGCCTAGGCGGTAGGCGGTCTCTCTCCGCACTGTAAGCATTATGGGCCTATGGTTCACTTTTACAAAACTTAAAAGTTTATAAATCTTCGTTCTACAACTTAGTTATGCATGGAACACCCTTAAAATATGCATATTATACAAAAACAGTGGTAAAATAGTAAAAAATGTTCAAAATGTATCGACCGTCTAGGCGGTGCCTAGGCGGCCTAGGCGGACTCTCCGCCACGCACCCACCTGCCGCCGTTTAGAACCTTGGATATTTTATTCACGGATGTAAGTCTTTAACTCGTTTAAAGGAATAAAGGTCAGGTTTTTATCGACATTTATTTGTTTGGTTCAAGTCAGGAATTTCCATTTGTTTGGTAATATTTTTCCTAGTATTTAGGATTAAAAGAAAAGATGAGTCATCTCCCTTATATACTAATTCTTTAATTGATCTATACAAGGGACTTCCTTTTGACAATGATCTCATTGAGTCATGGAAATTTGGAGATGTAGCGCTTCCTTTCTTTACCAATTTTGCAATAGTTCTCCAATCTCGTTCATTAATAGATTAGGATTTACAAATCATATTCTATAGTTTTGGGATCATGATTGGTAACAAGGTGGTCACCTTAGACCTTTAAGTTTAACATCCATAAACTAGCTTCAGTCTGTCTATCACACCACCATGCAGTTGCTGTCACAAACAAACTCAAGAGAGTTTTTTATATTACCAAAAAAGTAATTGGTGCTTGGATTTTCAAGAATAAAGTATTGCAATATACTAGATGTTCGGCTAAAAATAATAATGTGCACATGCAATATGATTGTACATGACGTGTACACATTAGTTTATTCTAGTTCGTAGCCACATCAATTTTAAATTATGGACATACACTATTCAGCAGAAAATAACAGCCATTAAAAAGAGCTTCAGAATCGCAACTGATGTACCTTATGGTGATGGTAATCTAAAATGATGTGCTTCTGAAAGTACACAATAATATCATCGTCCACATCAGTCTGCAAGACAAGGCAATATCAGGGTCAAATTCGAAAGAGAAGAGAATGAATGAATAAATAAATAAAGCATATATTTTAAAATGCTCACAATGTTGAATATGCTTAGGCAAGTGATAACAAGCAGAATGCATAGCAATTTTATCTCACAGAATAATATGAAAGGAATATGCCCGGAAGGTTGTCCTGTAAATGTGCTCAGTAGATAATCAACCTTCTTATTTATTTATATCACTGTCAGACAAAAGGACAATTTCTGGTGAACTCAGGTTCAAAAAATATGTTAACTTAATAGTGTCTTTTACAAGAACTAAACCTCATCCTTCCAATGAGAGATACATTTGTACAATATATGATTCATTGCAGTAATTTAAACTAATAAGCTCTCGAAGGATGCAATGACCAATCAATAAGCATGGAAAATGATATAAGAATATGATCCTGAATAAATTTAAACATCTGCATGGTGAAAATAATAGACCAACTATTTCCAGAGTCAAGTCCCCCTCTCTCCCTTCCCCATATATATAAATATGATACACTATACACATACACACAGGCAAACACCTTGTTAAATGCAAATAAAATGATTCTTATATATATATATATATTATATATATATATTATATATAATATATATATATATATAATAAATGACCTCTAGCCTAGATCGATTCCCGGTGGGAGTGTTCGCCACAATGGCAGTTAACACGGTGTGTGTGTGTGGTTAACTAGTGCTGGGAAATAACAAGGAACAAGTGATGTGAATGTAATAGAATGAAAATGTCTATGCTGATGGGTTATACAACAGGTGGATAAGGTGAAGAACAAGGATAATATGCCAAAGGTGTCAAAATGCCCCAACTGAGGACAATGTAATGCATCTGTAGACTGCAGAACTGTTAGGGTAGGCACTGCATCTAGTAAAAGGGGGAACACCTAAGATAATGAAGGAAATTAAAAAGAAAGATTAAAATATCTCGGCTTGGAAATAATGATCATTGAGAAGGATTCAAGTGGTTGTACGAGGATGATGATTTAGTAAATAGTAATGCAACTAAGAAATAATATCAGTCAGTTCACAGAGGACAAATGTGGCAGCCTTCAAAGACACCAAAGTATTTGTGTGCAGTACCTGAGCAAGCAGACGTGCAAGTAATGGAAGACGCGACTGGCCACAGCCTGTAGCTCGAATTTGCTTGCAGTCTTCAATGATTCGAGTAATTGCTAACTTGTGAAGTAACTTCTTTTGTTCATCCATTAGTTCAACATAAGGCGGTAGCTCAGGCAACTCATGGCAAATTTCTTCATAGCTCAGTGGCATAGAAACAGGTGGAGAATAATGATCATCTTCTAGCATGCTACCTTCTGTGCCTTCATCAGGAATCTCTGGAGGCGTAGATGTGGACAAGTCATCGTTAGCCTCACGTACTGGAGAAAGCATGGAGACGGAAGGTGGATGATCCTCTAAAGATGACTCCACTTTAACAGTATATTCCATGATCTCTAAAGTTTCTTTGGGATTCCCGTGATTACTTGGTGGATCAATAGAACTCTCAGATAGCTCAACTTCAGTTTTAGGCATCAAAGAACCTAGAGCATTTTCAACCTTGATAACCTCAGAAGCAGAAGTTTTGCATGAAGACTGAAACGGCTCATGTTGCACATCATTGATGCTCTCTGAGTTCAAACTTATAGGGTTTGGACCAACAGGTACCAAGGCCCGACGTGGATCAAGACGACGAGGATCCTAAAACTAATACAATTTAGTATCAATCAAAGACGTTCTAAAATTTCATCAATTTCCAGATGCAAAAACAAATAGCGCATAGTTCATTAAGTTATTTAGATCATCTTACCCTTCTTGGATCGCGCTTAACATCCGGAAGAAGACTAGAGCCTGAAGGTACATCAGATGCTGCTGTGCTGATTCCAGAAGAAGTCACAGCTGTAGATGGATGTTCAGAAGATAAAGTAGATACTTTGCCAAAAGATGTTGTAGGAACTGATGGCCCATTTTGGGAGGAAACACTGGATGGATATGTCTGAGAATTTGGTCCTAGATTTCCATTCCTCCCAGATAAGTCACCTGGATCTTTTGGTAAATGTTTCATAGTTTCTATAACTATGTCTGCCATAAGGTCTGCCTGAGTATTCAAAATGAGGATAGCAATGGAATCGCGACCTCTTTCCCCTGCTGCAAGAAGAGCACCAATTGCTTTGATCATCTGTCCAACAGGTGTGTCATCACTATCCATGAGAGATGCTTCCAGAGAAGAGCTAATGATGGCATCACCATCATCTTGCAAATTGCTCGACAGAGCAGGCTGAGATGTAATGATTCCTGTATCAAAACGTGTCCTCTTAGCAGATATCTCATCAGAAACAGCAGGCATATCACTAGGCTCTGTTACAGGTCTCTTTCTAATCAGATCCCCAGTAGCAGATATTTGGCCATATACTGAATCATCCTGCAAGAACAGATTAAGAATTATAAAAAAGCAAACAATTCAATAGAAATACAATGTAAAATGTTCTCAACACGCTAAACCAAGAACCATAACAATAGAAACCTTGTTGACTCGCATATCCCGGAAGTTGCGCTCATTGCTTCTTGACATTTTCTCAATCTGTCGAATAATTAGCTCGGTCGCTTCCCCTGGATACATTGTTCGTACGGTCCTCAACAACTTGTCTCTTGACTGTACAGAAGTATACAGGCATCAGTTGTTCAATATCATACAAACTAACCATGATTAACAAGAACATAACAATTATAAATATTGATGCCGCATGTCAACCCACCAGTAAAAACAGAAAATGAAACACACTAACACAACACACAGACACACACACAAATGTGTATGCGCGTGCGTGAACAGAATAACTATTATAAATTTCCATGCCCCATATCAAACATTTCCTCAAGCTAAAGCCATAGAAGTCATCATTAGAATCTAGCTCCAAGACATGTTCTCTTCCAACACCAGATTGATCATCCGGTGCATTCTCTTATTCACTATCTTCTGAACCAGCCTCGTCTTCTTCCAAGCATGGTTGTGAACTTGAAACAACTTACTTTGATCTAGCTTGTAGCCTAGTACTATCTTCCTTTCTTCTCCAACACTAGATACTGCATATTTTAAGTTGTAACCTAGTCATTTAACTCAAGCACAGATTTATAGTGCCTTTAATAACCTGAAAGGACTGTGCCTAAACCCTAGAGGAGTGCACCTCATTAAAGGTGCCTTGCCTGAAGGGATATAAGACACTACACCTCCTTTGCACTTTGTCTTCATGTCTAGGCGCACATGTTGACAACACTACAGTAGACACAACAAATGCTATAATATATGAAATACAACAAAAGTCTCGTGCACAATAAACATAAGCATGAAACCAAGCCATAAATATCTCCAATTGTCATAAGCTCAGGACTCTGAAGTTAAGGAAGCTTTGAAGAAAATAAAAGGTGAAAAAGTTGTAGGTCAATGATATTCCTATTGAGATTTGAAAATGTTTAGGAGAGACAAGTTTGATAAGAAATTGTTTAGGAAAGACAATAAGCATAAGCTAACTAATTTACTTAACTAAATCTTATGGGAAAATCCCCGACGACCGGAGACAAGGAACACAGACATTGTACAAACTATCGAGGAATCAAGCTTATGAGCCAAATCATGGAACTCTGGGAGGAGAGTAACTGAGCAAAGGTTAAGAAAGAAAAAAGAATTATTTTATGCCAAAGAGATATACTATTAAAGCCATTTACTTTCTAAGAAAACTAATGGAGAAATTTAGATAGAAGAAAATGGATCTACATATAGCATTCATTGATTTATAAAAGACTAATGATAAAATACTTAGAGAGACAATATGGTAGGCTTTGGAGAAAAAACAAGTCTCTAGCAGATATATTAAGATTATAAAAATATGAATTACAACTACCGTGAGAACCATTGGAGGAGATACCACACTAGTTCTCCTCACTGTTGGTTTAGATCAAGGAACGGATATATGTTTGCGCTAGTTATGGATGAAATTAATAGGAATATTCAAGATGAAGTTCCATGGTGTATGTTGTTTGGTATTGACATTGTATTAGTTAATGAGAATAGCAAGGTTAGACACTAAACTAGAATTGTGGAAAGAAACTTTGGAATATGAGGGTTTTAAAATTAGTTGAGCAAAAACAAGTATATGAAACATAAAGGCAACAAAGGTCAAGGAGAAATGAGGACGGAATACACTTTGTTTGACAAGAGAGACATTGGAGCAATAGTTTTCATTCAATAATTATGATTTATCATTCATAGTGATGGAAAGATTGAGAATGATGTTCTTCATAGAATTAAAACATGATGGTTGAAATGGAAAATTGTTTCTTGAGTGTTTTATGAAACCATAGAAGTTGAAATGAAAGTTCAATAGGACAACTATAAGATTATCCATGCTTTATGAATCGGAGTGTTGGGGCAATTAAAAACATGTCGAGCAAAATAATTGTAGGTGAAATGATAATGCTAAGATGGATGTGTGGCAGTTCATTGAAAGATGGGATAGGAAAAAGCATATTCGTGAAAAGATGAAGATAACACCAATTGAGGATGAGGAAAAATCATCCCAGGTGGTTTGGATAGGTTGTTTTGATGTGCAATATAAAGCAATAGATACAACGGTCAGAAGGGATACGAGATATTTGTCAAAGGAACAGCTAGAACTATGGGTAGGCAAAAACAAACTTTGATTGAGTCAATAAAAGCATGTAACTTATGTTAATGTTTGAGGACACATGGTTCTCAAGAAAGCTGAATGGAAAAGATAGAATTCAAATAACCGACCAAAAAATTTGGAACAAAGGCTTTGTTTTTGTTGTCTACTTTCTTTTTTTCCTCTAATTCTTCAAATAACATATTTCATTGTTATTTATAAAACCAGGAGCGGATCCAGAAATTTTAGTTATTGGTGGCTCATAACTTCATCCAAGCCTTCTCCTATCAGTGGTGGCTCATAATATTGTAATAAAGGGGTTTGAGATGTTGAGAAACCAATTGTGCAGTGCATTCAATTTGTAAGGTCCAAGATTTGAACCTAGGACCTCCAATATAAAAATACGCTATTTTACCAATTGGACAACTATCTCATAATTTTATTAGTCCTGGACCATATTATTTCTATTTATGGCAGGATAAAATATCTCTATATTATTCCCATTTCTTATGAAATCCAGTGGGACTTCAGCCTGGGTTCCATGTGGGTCCGCCCCTGGCTGAAACAATCAACCCCAAAATGACTACGGCATTTCGTATTAGACACGAAAAAGACTTGGTATCTCAATCCTTTCCAGTCATAAGGGCAGAATTTTATACTCTAAAGATGTAAGGCTTCATAATGGACGGTATATTAATTCGCATGAAATAGTGTTGCCCAACATATAATATAACATGCTAGCATTTGAGGTTGGTCGAACCAACCAATTATTATCCAGTACTGCAACCATATAAAAAATTAAAAAAAATAAACTTAGCTAGTTGTATTGAACAAAAAAGAGAAGAAAAAGTGAAAATTGGCTAATTTCTAAATTATATCCATTTCTCATTGTACCGCATCCCTAAAACAACTCGGTTACTTCATAACACTGATTTTAGATGTAAAGGATGTAGTAGCAGAATCCATAAGGCACTAACACATATTTAATGGAAAGTATCAGTTAAAAAATCCCGAGTTACATCAGAGAATAAAGGCATAACTCCCAACATTTCTGTAATATACCAAAAGACCCTGTGAAAGGGCAGTTTCACAATACTGGTGATGGAAAAAAAACCAATCTGAAGGAAGCAGAAGAATGTACCTCAGTAATAGTTGGATGATTACACCTTAGAAATCCTACAAAGGCAGTTCTCACTGAATATCTGACACTCGCAGCATGACCTCCCACGGAAGTATCAAAATTAGAATCGAAACCAAGAAGTACAGACAGAATTGAGTTGTAGTGGGCTGGCCTTTTCTTTGCAATGGATGCAAGACTGGTGGTAACAGAAGAAGCAACATTAATGGCAAAATAAAAAATGGTTCTAGTAAATTAACAAGCTGCTGCTACACATTCATATAAAAATCACTAATAACAGAAGGCAAAAACAGTTATGGAAAGGTGATCAAACAAGACCTGACATGTTGCAAAGAATACAGAAACTAAATTCCTGCATAAATTATTCAAAACCTGAAAGGCATGCAACTTGTGGAACACAAAACTAAAAATATATCATGCAAACTGCTAATGACAGGTCAAACAAAGTATGAAACCAATCTAATACAAAAGGAACATAAATTCACTGGAAACAGTCGAGCATATACCAATAGGCTTTATGAACTAGCTAACCTATCTATTAAACAATAACACACAAGTTTCTCCTCGAAAGCAAAATTCACAGATAAGTGGAAAAAAGAGTCGCAAAGTATTCTCTCTTGCAACCACAATCACTAAGAGAAAAACATTTTTTCTCCAAGTTTGGTTGCACCATAACCTAAATAACTCTAAAGGCATATTTTGATTGGATTTTGAGATTAAAAAATATAGAAGAATTAAGGCAAAACATAAACAGGATACAATCGGCTAATGCTAGATTAGTTTAGTGCTGACAGAACCTGTTCCATTCAAAGGACTAAACTAGACGAAGTCCCGACTCCGCCCTTGTATCCACGACACGCTTACATCCACGTACGCACGATTCAAGAGTACAGAAACAAAGACGCAAACACAAACCCAAATATCCAACACAGACACACATACAGCACGAATATATTTAAGACATGTGAATAGAACTACTTTTATTCGAATAAGATGCAGAACTTATTTCTAAATCTAAATGTAAATTAACTTACTGACTCATTCACCTGACACTTACTGTGATAATGCATGACCTTTCACAGAAAACCCAGCACACAAGCATGATATTATAATTTATTTAGCACTTACCATATGAATAACGACTGATAATTGCAATCAGCAAAATTAACAGCCAGCGAGCATATGAAACTATGCATATAAGAGGATAGAGTTAGGTATCTAGGGGGGGTAGGGGGGATGAGGGGAGGGGATATATATATATATATATATATATATATAGTGTTCAGGAATTTACACAAATAAGTACACTGATGATATATGTCATGCACCAATCTGCATGAAAACTCGTGATTAATATCCAAGATATCCAATAATACCATTTCAGTTTAACATAGTTAAGGTATAATGAGACACACAAGGCTATTTTACAGAGAATAGAAAGCAACCAATAAGAAACAGCAACACTAACAAAAGCCATTATCCCAATGTTTAGGGGTCATCCAAATGAATCCTTATAGGCTCTACTGAGCGGTAACTCTGAAACAGCCGTCAAATGTGTTTGGTAAAAAGACTTCAAGTCTCACCAATTAATAGCAGTGATAACAAGGGAGCCAGCAAGAGTATGAGCTGATTGTAGCACATTTATCAAAATGTCAAGAATTTTGCTTGCTTCATTTGCCAGCATTGTTTGACTGAGAACTGGGAAGTTCTGAAACCATGAAATACTGAAGTTTGTCTCCTTTCCTGTTTAAAGACGATGCCAATGTGAAGATAAACTTCTTAGATTACAAAAGCCAACATCCTCACAAAAATAATATGCACGTTGCAGAAAGTAAACTTATGTAGAACAAAAGTTACAGAATCTATTTTCTAAACAATACCTTCTGCTTTAGGTATGTCATTATCATTCCCATCAGCTGTGAACAATAAAAAACATACTTCAAGAAACTTTGCAGCAACCAGCTTTGTCCCAAGAGAACCAGGCTACGAAAAGTCAACAAAGATAAATTAGCCTACATAAAAACATCAGATCCAAATACAAGATTTTCAAAAGAAAATTCCTAACTTATACTACAAATTAGCTTCCCTTGACTAATTTTCTTATACCGATATAAAAAGCAGCAACTTATAAGGACCATAACCTTACTGAGCAGTTGAAGGGGTTGGGGCTTTAGAGGAAGAGCAACAACACAAACGATATAATAAAGCTCACTCCATGTGTTTTGCTCAACAAAAGAAATCTCAGAGAAGAAAAAAACATGAATAGTAATTTGCTGCCTTATTATCAGCTAAACATGCATTGCAATAACATCAAAATTATAAAGGGCGTCCAGTGCCATGGTGCTCCCTCTATTCAGGGTCTGGGGTGATAAAATCAAAATTATCTCTTAACATTTTCTGTATTGAGTGCAGGATAGCTGAGCAGTTGAAACTTTTTTGTGCATCTTTGCGCATGGGAACTGATCCACCTAATCCAACTAAATCAGGCAAACCATCTCCGCGACCAAAACTAAAAGGAGCACAAAAGTAATAAAGATCTCGACAGAAAACCAATATTGCAATAAACATTCATTTGGTTAATAAATTTCTCCTGAATTAATAGAATTTATTTGATGAAAATCATTGAATTGTAATTCCAATTCCATGTGTTTGGGTGGCATGCTGCGAATAAGTCCATTACCAATTCCTTGCCTGGGTTGGGAAGCTTGAGTTCTGGATACCAACCTTTTAATTTTGATAGCTGTAACTCTCCAACATTAATGAGGAAAAAGTTCTGGTGGATACAGCCACCTTTTAGTTTGGAGATGAAGTTAAATGATCACATGACATCATTCAAGTGTTTTCCAATTCATAGAAGTAGAGCTTGCTTATTAAATGGAATATTTTCCGTCTTCTGTGTATAAAAGGACGCCGCAGAACTAAAGTTACTGAACTTATATGAACCAAACAACATCGATCGTTTCAGTTTGGAAGGGAGCCATAGGTACAGCTGAAGTCACTCCTGGATGAATCAATTTAGTTGTAAAGCTGAGTATATCCTCCTGGTACAAGAGGCAACTTCAAGAATGTCTAGTTTAGGTCAATGTGATAAGAAAAATTATAGTGTTATGGTGTATTATTCAATAGTTTAACTGAAAAGGTGCTAAAATTTGTAAATTTTCCTGAGCACTTTAGGTAGCTTTAAATTATCTACGTATAAAATCATAGATAGTAATTATTTGTATATGCATATATCCTACATCTCATAATGTGCATCACACAATTTAAGTTGTGTTTCTGGCACTATTTTAAGTGTAAAATCATCCAAACAGTTAAACCACATTATATCAACGCACTCGCATGATGTGCTCCTCTCACTATATTATTGCATTACATGGTCATAACTTCCCCACGTTGCGGTACTTCCATAAGATGCCACAGGGGCACCCGTGTCAGAAATGTACCGGATGCGTAAAAAGTACGTACCATATATACTAGATATAATACACTACTTACGGTCCTGAGATGTATGTGTAAACCGTAAAGTTAAGGAGAAAATTACAGATAATAATCCTAGTGAGATGATGAAATAGTGCTTGATATGACCTATGAATGCATTTTTATCAATTTTATGAACATGTTTTCATCATAATTTTCTTTCCTTTTGACAAAATAAATTTAACTTCCTCTCTAATCTGGCATTTGCTCTTTTCATTTCTCATGATAGAAAACCATTTGTGTTTTTAAATATCTCATTTACTATTTCTCTTTGTATTTAAGATGAAAGTTAATATATTAGTAGCTATATACTTAGTTATTGTCGTATCCCCGGATTATATTCTACTTCTTCAAAAATACCGTATTGTTATATCCATATTGTGCCTTATCGTGCCGCCATGTATGTCTCATTTAACAGTGTGTTCCTAGGTTACCTCCAGAAAATTTTCCAAAAATTAAAAGTTACAATTGTTTGCAATGTCTCGCAAAAGAAATGCTAAAGTTAATAGTTTGACTTCAATAATTTGAGGATCCTTGAGTTTTTTATCACATAATTTTTCCTTTTGTCGACTGCTGTATTTCATTGAGAAAAATGAGCTAAAACAAGAACCCAAATAGCCAACAAAAATATTGTCTTAAAGTCCAACTATACTACCCCCACCTACAACTTAACAAATCTAAGATATCTCCTTCCCTCTGACTTTGCTACGTCCTTCCCCCCCCCCTCCCCTTGTCATCTGAAGTGCAACACTTGGATTCACTGAGAAAGGTCACCTAATTTTCGTCTTGATCATAAAATAATACTCCTCCTATGGGTTTAAAAAATCACTATCCCAAAAAGGCAATGTTCAAGATGAGGTTTCAGATTTCAGACAGAGAATGTGAATACTCGGACTTAAAAACAAGATTGCTAGTTAATAATAAATAATAAATAAATAAACAGGTAATATGGATAAGTCCATGAAAATTTTCAGGAATTTTACTTATAAATAAACAGGTGATATGCAGTAGTCCATTTGGGAAATTTCAAACTATCTTCAAACGGATAGTATGCCGAAACCTACCTCTGACATAATGCCACAAACTGCATCCTTGAACTGAACCATCCAAGACCACATTTCTTCCAGCCATCCCTCAACTTTACTATATTTATAGAGCTACATGTGAAAAGCATAGCAACGGATAGTTACTTTCCCATTGTTTCAGAAAAAAAAAAATGTAGGTAAACGTAAATATTAATAAAACAATTGGTATTAGCACAAAAAATAAATGATTCTTAGTTTGTGGCAGATTTTCACAAAAACTGGAATGAGCAAGTTAGAAAATCTAGAAAACCGAACACGAGATAAGTCTAACAATCGCAATAAAGACTTGTCAAACTTATGTATAAGCTAGGAAGTAAACTCGACAAAATAAGGAGGCAAGGGAGAGATGGAATAAATAAATCTGCAAAGCCTTTTGCTCAAGCAGTTAAGGGCCAGCCATAAAACGAAATCACTAGAGTGATTCCATAATATGCAGAGTAGATCTTAAAAATGATAAGGCATGGACCTTAGAACACCAAGGGATCATAAGAATTTGGCACTTGCATCGTAAATTGAACTCCTTGACGATGATTTTGAATAGGGAAGTACAACAATTCACATTGTCATATTTAGTGATCGTGTGGCAAAAATTTCAACCACTAGCAAGATCAACATTTTAGAAGCAGCATTAACCATTGATTTGCAGAATTACACTTATTTTAGCAGTAATTTCGTTGTAGAGGATGGTGGAACAAGTAAGGTTGTAACTATTAAGTAATCCCTTCCTCTTGCTCATCCAGTAACAATGTTGACCAAATAACTAATACACTGGATGTCCCCCTTCCCTATCTGCTGCTGCCTTCTGACATAGAAGAAGTATATACAAGAGTAGATAATATTACATTTATCTCCATACAATATTATTGTTGCTGCAGCCAAGATTTACCTTTTTGGAGCAAATAACCAGATTAACATAGATATGCAATTCACCATGTTGCCCTTTATTCAGTTACTAGTATATATGCATGTGCCTTGCAAGTATTTCATAATACTTGGGAAAAGCAAATAACAGCCTCCTTATTTTTTTTTCTATAGGTAATTACATAACTACACATTAAATTTAATGAACAATTTTAATTAGTAAACATAGGTGAGGCCATTTTTGGAACCAAAAATTCCACCATGAAGTCTACTTTTCTCATTATATTATTATAGATTATAGAATACATAACTATCCATATTAAGTTTAATGAATAATTTTAATTAGTAAACATAGATGAGGACATTTTTGGAACAAAAAATTTCCACGGTGACCTACTTCTCTCATTATATAGTAGTATCGATATTAGCATCATTAACATTAGCCAACCCAAAATTCGGGATAAAGGCTTTGTAATCGTTGTTTTTTGTTGCTTCTTGTTGTTGTAGCATCAGTAGCAGATTGATGGCATAAGAACTTGAGAATTATGGCATAAAACCAATTGGGGAGCATATTTTGGATTTAAATGTGTAAAATCAAGGGTCCTCTAAAACACTGAAGCTTCTGTGTATTACAATCAAAAACTTCACTTGCTCACACCAAACTTTTTTGTATGCATCTTAGCAATCAGAATATCGGATGCAAATGAGATTTTCTCCAACACCATCATGACCTCAAGACAAGGAGGAAAATGCTTTACATGAATAAAAGAATGTATTTATCCATTAATGGGTATCTGTTCTACAAAAAACACCTGTAATGCCATCTCCATTAGGACAGCGCAAAATAAACTTGTCCCAGTAGTAATCGACTGTCTAACTACAACAGGATCATTGTGTTTCAAAAATGACAGCAAGTTTGGCAGCAAGGCAGATGATCCTTCCATTGACTTCAAGTTGAGCTCCTTCAGTAACCTGTCAAAAGGTAAAACATATATTAAAATGTGAAGAGAAACCCGCTTTGAAAATTTAAATAGGTTATGTGCAGAAAAGCAAATAGAAGAGGTAGACGCTTCCTGGCAATAGGGAAATTCGTGAAAAATTAGATTGTCGCAAGGGCCTGTTTGGTTACTATGCAATGGAGTTTCAAGAACTTAACCAAGTCACAACCTTTTATTTGCACAGATTAGGAGTTGAAACTTGGAATTCCATTTGGAAATCACAGTTTTCTATAAACAAAAGCAAAGAGTTGAATTAGCTTATTTTATGAGTGAATTTCAATTCTCTGAATTGGAAATCAGTAATGTGACTACCATTATATGGTAAATTTACCTCACGAAGTTAAAAAGTG
Organism: Iris pallida; assembly: GCA_029216955.1. Classification (NCBI taxonomy): domain Eukaryota; kingdom Viridiplantae; phylum Streptophyta; class Magnoliopsida; order Asparagales; family Iridaceae; genus Iris; species Iris pallida. The sequence continues at coordinate 22,191,174 of JANAVB010005597.1, read as the reverse complement.
TTTGATCTAATAACTTTATTAATGTTGGAGTTTAATTCCTCTCAGAACGAAAACGTATTGGTGTGTAACTTCACCTCTCAAAATGAAAAGGTGATTGTAATATGACGAAACATACCAAACACAATTGGAATTGCAACTCCGCGATTCTCGATTTCATGAATTCTGACAATTCATGGAACTCCATTCAAGGGAACCAAACAGGCCCTAGGTGTATATATTTTTTGAAACGGCCTTAGGTGTATATATGAATATGAATGCTTGGGATAATACACTCCAAAAAACGTTATAACAGAAATTATAAACTCGGTTCTCTGGTTTTCTTGATGGAGAACACAACTCAAATCCTGATTCTTTAATTGAAAAGGACGACTTAGTGACACGAGTCTCCTGCTATTGCATGATCAAGGGATGGTCAAGATGTTGCAATCTTAATTAATCAAGTTAAGATATCAAGTAAAAATAATAAACCAAATACAATTTAGACAAGGTAGGTGTAGAAGATTCCATTATAAACGCTCTTCGGAGCACTCTTTGTAATCCTTGCGGAAACTGTAGGTCTGCAGTTTGTCTTATTGCACAAGCAATAAAGATGATCACTTCGATGATTACATACCTGTAAAAGATTTAAGGTCGGGTTTGGCAACAATAGACTTGGATGGAAGCTAGCTAGTAGAAGAACTCCAAGTTTGTACCAGTTCTTGTGTCTGGGTGTTAGATAGTAACTTTGGGAAGTAGGTTATCACAACAGCCAAAGAGTAAACTACAAACTGCTCCCTATTTTACTATCCCTCCCAACCGATAGAAACAAACGCTTAGCTTATATTTTAAGTATTGTTAGATCCAAATCCTTCTCCCCAGTTTCATACTCCACTTCATGATAACTTATTATTGCCATGTTCGCATACAACTAAAATTTGATATCACAGTTTCTAGCTATATCATATTAACACAAATACAACACGACACACGATACCGACATGCCACCTAATTTGGTGTGTCCAATTGTATTTTGGAATGCCAGCATAATACACAAATGGTTTTTGAAGTGACCATGCTTCATGTTTCCATCAAATTGAAACGTTGAAAGCACAAGAAAGACAATCCTCTATCTCATCTTCTCTTTTAACCATCACGTAAGGACAGTATTTTAACCGTTAAAAGAGAAGATTTGTTACTTCCCTTATCCTGGGGTTTTCAATTAAATTATAAAACATCAATCATAGAACTTGGAGCAAACTATATATCATGAGAAGACCGTGGATACTAATCCGTTAAGAATCAAGTTATAGTGTCATCATTGCAACGGAATATCTGCAAGATCTGAGTCACAATTTGTATCCATTAACAATTTGTAGGAATCCCCAAAATGGCACATTCTCAAAGAGCCATAATTCTTCCTGACTGACGATGACTATTGATAGGAATTCTCTTGTTGAGACCCTGTGGATCAATTAAAAGTTCAGCTACGTAGTAGAACCACCATATTTTCACCCCAATCTAACTTCAAAGGTTCTCCAAGCAAAACTTTGATGATCACTTATTCAAGTGATATATGCAAATTTCCTTTATAAAGAAAAGAACTTTTTCAACGTGGTGTTCTACAGGAGAATTTAAAACCCTAACATGTCTACTCCATAAAAGAGCCCGATTTCCACCAGCACCATTGAATCCCCTACCAAAAAGAAACCTATTTTTAGTACAAATTACCTACTTTTAGTACAGATTAAATCAAATTCCCTTACCTATACAAAAAAATAAGTCCCGAATTTTCACCTTCTCCATTGAATCCCATAAAACAAACAGCCAAAAACCCTAACATTTTTCAAAGCGGATAGAAACAAATATCCTTCATCAAGAAGAAAACTTTTTCAAAGCGGTTATCTGCAAGAGAGTTTAAAACCCTAACATTTCAAAACAGACCAAACCAAAATACCTACTTTATAAAAATAACACCGATTTCCACCATCACCATCGAATCCACTGCCAAAAAAACACTAGGTTTAGAGTAAATTACCAAATTTCAGCACGGACTAAAGCAAATTCCCATCTTTTTTAAAAGAAGACCCCAATGTTTACCAGCTCCATTGAATCCCACACAAACAAATAGCCAAAAACCCTAATCTTAGTTTAAATTACCAACGTATCCTTGTCTATCTTCAACGTCCGTGCTGTGACCAGCACGTGTCCCACATACAGGTACGCGGACACGGATACTGCTACCATGTAGGGGTCTACTTGTATCAGAATTCTTAAAAGAAAGAAAGGAAGGAAGACTGAGAATTCGTGTGTGACTTACCGAAGAGCTGTAGAAACATCGTCCGAATCCCCATTGACGCGCTCGGCGCGCGGGAGATCCGACGGTGACAGGGGCTCGACGAAGGGATCGAGTCCGTCAGCCGTCCGATTCGTACTCCTCTCGTCGATCTCCATAGATTTGTTTTGGGAATTCAATTTCGAAAAGGAAAAGAAAAAGTTCCCTCTTTTCTAGGGTTTTATTATCGGGGGAAGAAGAAGAAGGGGACGAACTTAAATAGGGGAAAAAGAAGAAGAAGAAGGGTTTATCGGTCTTTTCCTACTGGCTCGGATGGTAACACGTGACGCGCACGAGTGGAAGAGAAAAGGGGTAGGAAAGTAATTTTGACAACCTTTAATGAAGAACTCCATTTGTTTGGTTCCACCGTACAAAATGACCGAAGACAGCAAAACAAAGTTATTTGACATTTGTCATTTGTAATAGAATGCTCGTCAAAAAGAAAAAGAAAAATTCTCGTTAGGTTCGCGGAAAGAAAAGGAAATAAAATTAATTCCTTATTATTTATTTATTTTAGAAAATTATAACTTTTTTTGGCATTTAGAGAGAAAAAAATCATAAGAAATTTTAATTTCCTATAGTGAAAAAATGAATGGTTAATTTGAATGGAGGAATCACTTTTTTTCTTTTTTTTTTTTTCTATGGAAATCATTTTTCTTTTCTCACGTTTTTTTTGACATCTAAACATATTATAATCCATAATTTCATCAACCAAACGTTGGCCTTAGGTCATGCTTAAAAATTATGAATAGCACATGAGAAGTCGATTAATTATATTATGTTGAGGGAACTTAGTCATAGGTTTCTAAGACCATCTCCAATGGTGATTTATAAAATCGAGTTCTTATCCTACTTGGCATTGTAATTAAGGAGAATTCTATCCTAGTTGGAAGCTCCTACTTGGCATTGTATTTAAGGAGAATTCTATCCTAGTTGGAAGAGTTCCTACATATAATTGTACACATACAAAAAAATACTCTCCAATGGTTCTCCATTTCTATCCTATGTGTCACATAGTAAAAGACCAATTTAATGGTGTGGAAGCCCTAATAATTGTCATGAGAGATAGGAAAATTTTATGAGAGTTTCTACATGTAGAAATCCTCCTAAAAATGATGATAGAAACCACCATTGGGAGAAATTTTTTCTAAAATGAATTTCATTGGAGATGGTCAAATAATGTTTGATGATGGTTATGTCAAACCTATTTTTCTTGCTTATTATATATAGATACTAGAAGATCACCTCCGTTGCACCTTAGATCATTTTGCTCTTTCTTTCTTTCTAATATTATCAAAAAATAATTTAAATTTTAAATTAAAATTAAATTTATTGTATATATATATATTATATATATATATATATATATATATAAAATTGTAAAGAAATAATTTAATTTAATTAAATTTGTTATGGATAAATGTTTTTATGGTATTGTTGAAACATAGTTGAACTAAATATATTTGATTAAGATTTTTAAAACAATTTAAATATTTTGATTTTTTTAAACAATTATAAATTAGTTTTT
>JANAVB010005597.1:22080238-22124663 GCA_029216955.1 Iris pallida | reverse complement strand
CATTAAAATCAACTATTTCCGAAATAATTAACTCTTGCTAAAACATAAAAGGAAAAAAAAATCGGTGGCTAAAAACCTTAAAATGAATATTATAAAAAAAGTTCCCAATTTCTATCATTTGAAGATAATACATTCAAATATGAATTAAATTCCTAAAATCTAAGAAGTGAAAACCAAAGTTTGTAAGCTAAAAACACCAAAACAAAAAGGAAATATAATTAGCCGAAATTTCTACTAATTTTGATTCTTTTCGAAATAATTAGCCCTATTAGAATATCAATGAGAAGAAAATAACAAATTTTGGTAGGAAAAGACCTTAATAAAACTGAAATATCATTTTGAAGATAAATTCAAATCGTAAAACTTTTGTATTTCTCCGAACTAATTAATTAGGCTAAATAATCATTTAGTTAACAATCATATATCCAGCTAAACTTTGAATGAAAACAAAATAAATATTTCAAATATCAGATAAAATGGTAATATATATATATATATAATATATATATATATATATATATATATATATCTATATATATATAAGGAGAAGAAAAAAAAGAAACAAATTTGGCAGCTAAAAGCCCTAAAATAAGAATATGACCAATGTCAACTCTTCAAATAGTTCAAATCATAAGTTTAAAAATTCACGTTTTTTCCCGAATTAGTTAGCTAAAAGCCCTAACAAAATGAAATATAACAAGAAATTCGTCCGATTTTCACTTGGTCCGAAATACTTCAAAATCGTAAATCATTAGGAATTCAATTTCTCCCTAAATTAATTATCAGTAAATAGCAATTGTCAATTGACGATCCATCGATCGAGAGTTTACAAGTGATGACGACCGATCGGACGATGGAGACGAGAGGGATGTCCATGAGGGAGCTCTGAACCCGTATCTCGCCAGATGCTCCCTCAGCCCGCAGCACTTTACGCAGGCGAGCCTCGACGCGAGCGACACCGACACCGACACATCGCCTACAGAAACCAGCACCGGCGCCGCGAGATCATCAGCAGCGACGCCACCATAGTCAGCACGAAGAACAGCGTCCTCAGCCCCTCCCCAGCCTCTCAGCGTTCCCCTTCCCTCCGGCTGCCATGGCCGGTTTCTTCGAGTCTCGAAAACTCTAATCGATCAATTCGCTCGGAGTTAGGGTTTCGAGAACGGTCGGAAACGACACTAGGGCTAGGGTTAACGGTTTCGAGATGAAATAATGGACTATTTATCGTTATTTCGTTCCTCTTACTTTTTTTTTTTTTTTCGTTAGTTCGTTCGTCTCACTATAATTTTTCTTCATGGTATTAAAATAATAAAATTTGAAATGTTCATTTTTTGGCGTCGCTTAATTAATATTGGTGTTAACGACCGTTCTTTGGAGTTAATTAATTGTTAATTTTTACACTCCTGCCAGATACTGAAATGACGCTTTCTGGCCCGGTTCGGCATACAGGCAGTCCGTCGTTGGAGAAGAATCTGCTCTGGCTTCTTATACAGGTGCACCCTCCAAGTTTTTTTAATTGCATCTATGAAAATGGTTTAATTTATACAAGCGTTTCAGCTGTTTTATTTAATTCACCCACATTTTTATAGAATTCATTAGCTTAGACCGAATTATTGTAGATATCTAAATCTAAGAGGTTTGGTCCAACACTTTGGACTGAGCTAAGGGTGAGCATTCGGTTAATTCGGTTCAAACTGAACTGAATAGCCGAAATCGAATTGAACCGAAAATCGAATAAGCAAAACCAAAATCGAACAGAATTAGCACATAACCGAATCAAACCGAACCGAATTAGCACATTTTCGGTTTATCCGGTTTACCGATTTTTCGGTTTATTTGTGCTTTTTTTAAAATATATATAATAACTATATATATATATATATATATATATATATATATATATATATATATATATATAAACTAAATCGATTTTCGGTTTTGGACCGAAATCGAAACTCAAAACCGAAACCGAATAAGAAAATTTAGTTTTTCAAAACCGAAATCGAACCAAAATTTTTTTTTAGAACTGGACCGAATCTTTTATTCGGTTCGATTCGATTTTCGGTCCAAAATCGAATAATGCTCACCCCTATTTACGGCCCAAGTTAGATCACAATAAATTTTTATTTGTATTTAATTTTACCAATTTTTTTTATTAATTGACTAAAGAACAAGTCGAAATCAAGAACAATTAATAAAGTAAAACAAAATTTATTTTCTTACTTAACGAATTGAGCTATAGAATCTAACTAGTCGATCGCGTCCCTATAAGTTGAACTACCACAAAAGTATTTCAAGATTATATCATATATGCCTCCTAACACTTAGTTAACAACAATTAGAACTTAGAAACAACAAGAGAACGACTGTCTCCTAACACTCAGTTAACAACAATTGGGACTCTGAAATAATAAGAGGAAAAAAAAGAATATTATATTATTTATACATTTTAGATAAGAAGAATAAAATTATACCATAGTTTTGTAAATGATAACAATGTAAAAAGAAACATGTTCAAAAGGTCTACATACGATTAAATAGTTTTACAGGGATATAAATACAAATGTGAACGTCGTTGGATTTGTGGAAAAGATCGGGGAGCTGGTGTCGCAGTCAGTGGGCCCAGGTGCCAGGTCGCCTCAACAGGAAATGGTATAATTGTGGGCCCACCTAACTCTTGACAGAACTGGACCGTCCAGTTTGGCGATGTCATGACCATGTCGGTCCAGTTTACTTAGAGCATCTCCAACCCTATTGTCTTGTTTTGTGTTGTGAATCCTATGTGGCATGAGACACAAGACAATGTCTTGTATATGTGGCAAAATTATATTCACAAATGACAATAAGTTTAAAAAGTCATCTCCAATACAAAAGTATTGAGAAGGCAATATAAAGTAATTTTTTACAACTTCCAAGACAACTTTTACTCTTCTACTTCTTTTTATAAATATTTTTATTCACAAATGATGATGTGGACATAAAGACATTATGAAGTGCATTATCTAGATCTAGACAACCAACTTCACATTGTCTTTGCCATGTCATTGCCATGTCAACTCCATACTTTATTTCACATATGCATTGGAGAAATATTTTTGGAAAAAATGGTTGTCATTCCTATGTGGCAACCATTTTTTTCAAACTCACAATAGGGTTGGAGATGCTCTTAGTGGCAACTCTGTTAATTAGAGGACACTGAGTGGCAATCTCTAGAAGGGCACCGATTCCAAGAAGGCGATCGTTGCTAGTGCACCCGATCGTGGTCGGACCAGAAACGGAAGGGGTGGGGGAAAATGCTGCAATAGGGACGGTCGCATAGAGGGTCCCTATGCGGAGCGCAAGATCCGCCGTTGGAGCTTCTGACTAAGACCATGTGTCCGTCCAATCAGGTTGGTACGAGGGAGAATCCAGAGGAGCGGACCACCTTGTTGGCTGGCAATGCCACGGATTCCTTTTGTGGTCGTAACGTGTCCGAAAGAGACAACTCAGAGCAACGGTCGTAAATAATGTATGTCTGTTATGATAAACAACAGTAAAATGCTATATTATATTATATTTTATTTTATTTTATTTTATTTTATTTTATAAGCCGATTATGCTGCAGCTCTTTGTAAAACAATTTCAATGTGCACATGTAAATAATCAGCCGTGCGGTCCGAAATCTAAGAGCATCTCCAATCCTGTTGTGACTTTGGAAAAAAGTGAATGTCACATAGGAATAACAAAATTTTATTCAAAAGTTTATCTCCAATGCAATTGTCAAATCAATTGTGAAGCTTATATGACAAAAATTAAAGAAGACATTGTGAAGTTGATTGTCTTATTCTAGACAATGCGCTTAACAATGTCTTTTCTTCCATGTCATCAATTATGAATAAAAAATATTAGAAAAAAGAAAGAAGATGAGTAGTTGTCTTAAAAGTTGCCTTGGAAGTTGAAAAAAATATTTTTTATTGTCTTCTCAATACTTTTGCATTGGAGAAAGTTTTTCTATCTCATTGTCTTTTGAGATATAATTTTGCCACATAAACAAGACATTGTCTTGTGGCTCATGCCACATAGGAGCCACCTAAGACTCACAACACTTAACAAGTCAATAGGGTTGGAGATGCTCTAAGGCCTCCTTTGATTTCCAGAATCAACGAATTGAAAATATATATATATATATATATATATATATATATATATATATATATATATATGTTTGATTGTTAAAAAAATTTGAATAGGAGAATAAAATAATTTTCAATGGAAAAAAATTAGCAAGAAAAATAATTACATCCATCAAAGAAAGAAATCTTCTTTCCCACATTGCAATATTTACTCTCTTTTTTTCAAATTTTTTGACATTTTCAAACATCGAAAATAAAAATCAATAAAAATTATAATTTCTTCAAATGAAAGAAAATATCAAGAAATTGATTTTCTTTTCCTTTCATTCTGCGAACCAAACGAGGCCTAAGTTTGAACTCGGTTCGGCCAAATCCGAATTGGACCAGTTCGAGTTCGATCAATGAGCTGATCCAGCCAGGCGCACATTGAACCCTGGTTTGAACTTAATTTTAATTTGCGATCAGATAGCTCCGTCCGAACCAATCTGAATTCACCCCAACCCAGTCAACTTGGTCCAAACCTAACTGGTTAACAACCCGGTCAAAGCTCGATACCGGGCCCAATTAACCCGATTAATTCCCTCTCCTCGGATCCACGTATGTTAATATTTGAGTGGTATTTTACCAAAATAACCATCGTTCATGTTATAATAACGTTGTGAGGGGTACTTTGGAACCAACAACCATTTTAATACAAAGGCTATTTTTACCAAAATACTCCAAAATTTTACCCATTTTTTTAGGAAAAATTTATGAAATGTCCAAAAAACAAAGAAGATTTATGAAAAACCCACCGCACAATAACATTTCATCGCGTGCCCAGAATTAGCAAAAAATATATAAAGGGGTTTCGAATGACCTTTTTGCTCTTCCTTCTAATTTATTGAAAACATCCACGAAACTACTCTTAAAAAAATGTTTCGATACTTTCTTTTCTTCCAATCGCTGCTCACTTTCGAATATAGGTTTTCCTCCTCAAAAATCTTTAAACCTTACTTCAAAAACTCGTCGAAAAATTTCGAAAAGGTCGACAAACGGTAAAACTGTTAAAACGGAGGTCCAAACATCATTTTTTTGTGATTCTAAAGTTTCGGAAGGCCGACTAACGGAGAAGCGGTTAATCTCCAGCTCCTCGAAAATATGCTCCTTTTGCGACAAACCGAACCCCGTTTCGACCTCCCAGTCAAAAGTTATAGCCCTTCAAAGTTTCAACTGGCCATAAAATGCAGGAGAATGATCATTCTCCGTGGTAATATCACAGAGAATGGTCATTCTCCGTGCTAAAACCACGGAGAATGGTCATTCTCCGTGTTAAATTGACAAAGAATAGTCATTCTCCGTGTTAGAATGACGGAGAATGGTCATTCTCCGTCAATTTAACAAGAAGAATGGTCATTCCCCGTGCTAAAACCACGAAAAATGATCATTCTCCTTGTTAAATTGACCAAAAATAGCCATTCTCCATGTTAAAATGACGGAGAATAGCCATTTAACAAGGAGAATGATAATCCTCCATCATTTTAACACGGAGAATGACCGTCATTTTGACACGGAGAATGGTCATTCTCCGTCATTTTGATACGGAGAATGGCCATTCTCCGTCATTTTGACATGGACAAGGCCATTCTCCGTGGTTTTAGCACGAAGAATGGTCATTCTCCGTAATTTTAACACGGAGAATGAAGGAGAACAGTCGACAGAAACCTAAAACCTTTTTTTTTGGAAAAAAATTTGTCAGGAACAAAAATTCAAGAGTTTTCGTTCTTCTTTCAAACGATGCTAACTCTTATGGAAAATAAGAAGAAGATCTTCTCTCCACAATTGACCTAATCGTCGAAATGTCACGCCCCAGAACCAGAATACTGGAGAGCGGGGGAATGACTCAGCCAGCTACGTATTACGGGTAGATGAATACCGTATAATACGATCAATGCTGTCTAACCAGACGAGGGGGTGCATACTACATGAAAGTCTTACTATGGGCATTTCACATCTATTGTCTCAATCATTCAAAGCAAGAAGCAAAAATAGAGAACATGTAAGATAAAGCAGTAAGACGTCCCAAACGCTCAGTCAAAATGTTCTGGAGATCTGGCTTTACAAAATATAGCCAGATGGTATAGTAACATGTACACAATTGTTATCAGTTGCAGTCTGACTTAGTTACAATTATGCAAAAGTAAGTACAAGACAATCCGACTAACATGTCGGTGCCAAACGGCTAAGTATAAAGTAAATAACAAAACGAGCGGTGAAGTAAGAAACCCACTCGAGTCCTCCTGCAATCATTCCCCTAGTATTGACCATCTTGGAGGTAGAAGTAAGCTGGATCCTCGGGGACCGGCTCTAAATCTGGCCATGCAAAACCAGAGAGGTTAGACCTCTAATAGCAAGTACCACAAGGGAGCACGATATGAAGGACTAAACCAGTAAGTAAGAGAATATAATAATAGATCTCTGCTTCCCACTAGGATTCACACAACATCACGACACTTCGAACCAACCTCCCAACCAAACAAGGACAGAAGTTAGCCCGTCATGTCCTGACATTCTGATTATCACAGTTAGGCAACAGAGTAGGTACAGTACACAAACAAATCATCTTGAACGGCCAATCAACTACTACGGCTTACTATTGTGAGTCCCAAGTTATCCTGGACTTATGCAAATAAGGATTTCTCAGTTCTTACTATGTGCGAGCAAGGCTAGTCTATCCAATCAATCAATTGCGCCAATCATGTAATTAGACGAGTCCCAGCGGGACGCCCGCCGTTAATATAGCATGTACAATAATATAAGCAGATACCGTTCCCTGCCGGTGTGACAGATTTACAGTATCTGTGGGAACCAGCCGGCCTGTCGGGCACTTAATAGTCCCAAAGAGGGCTGCCATGTAAGAACTCGGGAATCCATTCTCTCCATGCCATCATTATTTTATTTAACTTAATAGTCTCTACGTTGAGTGAAGTTCCATGCCGTAGATCATGGTCATTCAAATGAGTACTTTCGTACGGGGTACGATATGCAAAACTCTACAACGATACCCGTGCGGCTAGGTTGTAGGTTTTACATAGCGTGATGCAACAATCAAATCTAACCACGGAGTAATCATGCCTCGACCATAAAGTACACATGCTGTTTTTGTAAAAATAGGTAAATAATAAATAATTTGAAGCCTGCATGTGCCTGTATGCCAATATTCGGGATCGGCTAATCGATTGCAATAGTTCATTACATGAACGTGTCTCATTCATTTCATTCAATAAGACGATTAGCCAGTCTCTTAGTTCCAACTAGGAACGCATGATCAATTATAGTCAAGATAACCATTATTATCAATGGTGATAAGGCATGAAAGTCAATTAGTGTTTCATGGGGTCGAGTCTATAATTCTCAAGGTTAAGTTCCAGTCAATCTGGGTATCCATGGATCAATCAAGACTCAAGACGCATTCCACATAACCATTTGTATTAACCATATTAATATATCATGATTTTATCAAGTTCATACCAAAAGGCGTAAGGATATAATAGAAGAATTATCATGCCATCATTAAATGAATAAGCTATAGAGCAAATAGAAACACCTGGTTAAAAAGTCACGCCAGCAAGTCTAAGCTAAGGCCAAAAGTCACGCCAACAAGTCTAGTAGGAGTGAGCGTGTAAACAGCGTGAGCGTGAAAAGTGGTTCACGTTGGCACGCACAGTGTAAACGTGAAGGAAAATTCACGCACTCATAAGTGAGCGTGAAGAATGATAAGAAATTCACGCACGCACAAGTGAGCGTGAAAAGTGTGACAAGAAATTCACGCACGCACAAGTGAGCGTAACTCAAAATTCACGCTGGCATCACTACCAAAAGTTGTCCATTTAGCGACGGCCAGATCCGTCGCGAATCCGTCGGTAATATAAATTACCGACGGCATAGCGACGGATATTTGATGAAAATGGCCGTCGAGAAAAACGTCGTCGCTAAAATTGGTCCGTCGCTAAGCCGTCGGACAAATGATTAACCGACGGACTAGCGACTGATTACCGACGGTTGCCTTTCAACGGATTAGCGACGGATTAGCGACTTGTTCCCGTCGGTTTACATGCCATATAATATTAAAATATCCGTCGCTAAGCCGTCGTAAATAGGTCGGTAAAAGCGTATCAGAGAGGTTCCTGATACGCAAAATCAGTCGCTATTCCGTCGCTATTCCGTCGTTACCCTCGACGTTATAGCGACGGATGAGCGACGGGTAGGGCGTCGGCCTGGTTCTGGAAAGCTTCCATAATTCCAGAACCATGTCGACGGATAATGGGTCGCTAGGCCGTCGCTAGTCCGTCGTCATCCTCGACAGAAAGGTGTCCCACAGGACCACCGACCCCCCTGCCCTCTCCACCCCCCACCTCCCGCCCCCCGACCCCCCTGCCCCCATTCCCGACCCCCCCCCGACCCCCCTGCCCCCATTCAACACCCCCCCGACCCCCCTGCCCTCTCCACCCCCCCACCCCCCGACCCCCCCTGCCCCCATTCCCCACCCCTCCAACCCCCTGACCCTCATTCCCCACCCCCCCCACCCCCTGCCCCCATTCCCCACACCCCCCCGACCCCCTGACCCCATTCACCACCCCCCCCCGCCCTCTCCACCCCCCGCGAAGCCGACCCCCCCACTCCCCCCCCGGCCCCAAAACCCAAAATTAGAGAAAGAGAGAGAGAGAGAGAGAGAGAGAGAGAGAGAGAGAGAGATACCTGGTAGAGAGAGAGAGAGAGCCGCGAGAGAGAGAGAGAGAGCCGCGCGCGAGAGAGAGAGAGCCGCGAGAGAGAGAGAGAGTTTTGGGGGGAATGAAAAATTCTCCCCCGTCGGTTCAATTTAAGTTAGGGCACAGAAACTAGCGACGGAATAGCGACGGAATAAATTAGTCGCTAAACCGTCGCCAATTAAAAGGTTTTTTTCGACGGATATATCCGTCGCCAGTTAGTCGCTAAAGTTCCCGCCAATGTTTTAAAGATTTTGCCGCCAACATTTGCGACGAATAAGCGACGAAAAAGAATCCGTCGCTAACGTTCGTCGACTTAGCGACGGAAACCCGACAAATTTTTACATTTAAAATTGGAAAAAATTATGTTATGTTGTCTGTCGCTACTTCCGTCGCTAAGATGTCGGAAATTGGTCGCTATTAGCGACGGAATCCGTCCGTCGCTAAACGTCCGTCGGTAAAGTGGGGTATTTTAGTAGTGCATGTGAGGGCGTGAGCGTGACTAAAATTCACGCTGACACGTACAGACGTGTGCGTGACTGAAAATCCACGCAGACACGTAGAGACGTGTGCGTGACTGAAAATCCACGCAGACACGTACAGACGTGTGCGTGACTGAAAATCCACGCAGACACGTACAGACGTGTGCGTGACTGAAAATCCACGCAGACACGTAAAGACGTGTGCGTGACTGAGCCTTCGTTCCAGCCAGAAATGAAGTTCCCAGCCAGAAATCACGCCAAGTTGGGAGATCAAAACCCATGAAAAATCGAGAATATAACAACTTAGATCTAGGAGAAACCAGCCACAGAAATCAAAAATGCTAAGTAGTAAACTCTCTCAGAATCATGAGAGGAAGAGAAGTGAACCATAAAAATGGTTCTCCAAGCAAGAAGCAAGATTTGCACTTGCCTGCTGCTACTGCTGGTAGGTGGAGAAGTGATGAGAGGAAGAAGAAGAAGTAATGGTGAAGAATGAGAGTTATGAGGAGAGAGAAGGAGATGAAAGCTTTAAATAGGAAGGGTGGTGGTAGGTGGGGGTTTGTGGGCCGGGTTCCATTGGGTCCACAAGGCCAACCCGAAAGCAAAGACTAAACAGAGAAGTTAAAAGCAGGAAATAAAATTGCAGGAAGTAAAATGAAAATAATTTAATTAACATGAAATTAAAGAAATTTAAATACAGGATAATACATGATAAATACTAAATAAATATATATGAGTTGTACGTGTATAAAAATACGCATTCTGGGGACGGAGAGTGACACGAAAAACTTTAAATTTCTCCACGATGATGATGATGAGCGATGATCGGAGTTCGACTGAAGAAAAGGACAGTGAACTATGAACGATCTTTGCGATCTCGGCTGAAGATGAGAACAATGAAATTCAGATCTCTCGTGAAGAAGACGAAAATCGCAATCCAAATCCGAGTTTGTGCGAAGGTAGTTATGGTATTATAAAGATGTCAATTTTGTAAATACTGAACATCTAAAGGGAATCTTGAAATATTTAACGTGGAAATATATAATTTTGGAAATTTTATAAAACCCATTCTGCGGGTGGGTTTTTCATACAAACCAACCCCAAAATTGGATTTCTCAGCAATTTCCAGATTTTTTTAACTTTATTAAGGGATGTGTTTGGTCATTTTGCTACAAAATGATCAAAATACTCATAACAACTTTATTTTAAAGGTACTGGTTGTAATGCCTTGCTCCGTACGGTGCATTATGCTGAGTCATTGACTCGAAGAGTAGCTTTGATCCGATTTTGTATCGATGTGAATCGATACAAGAGTTATGTTGTTCCGAGAAATACATCAATGCAAATCGATGCAAAGAGTTACGTCGACCCGAGGAACGCATCAAGTAATATCAATACAAGTGTTAAGTTGACCTGAGGGAAAGCATTGAGTTGGTTCGAAAATTCTAAGAAATCGAATCGACCAAGGCGTAAGTCCGAATCGATGCAAGTATTGATTTTAGTTGGTTTCATGTACAGGCTATGTCACGCCCCAGAACCAGAATACTGGAGAGTGGGGGAACGACTCAGCCAGCTACGTATTACGGGTAGATGAATACCATATAATACGATCAATGCTGTCTAAAAGACAAGGGGGTGCATACTACATGAAAGTCTCGCTATGGTCACTTCACATCTATTGTCTCAATCATTCAAACAAGAAGCAATAAAGAGAACATTTAAGATAAAGCAATAAAGCGTCCCAAACGCTTAGTCAAAATGTTCTTGAGATCTGGCTTTACAAAACATAGCCAGATGATATAGCAACATATACACAATTGTTATCAGCTGCAGTCTGACTTAATTACAATTATGTAAAAGTAAGTGCAAGACTATCCGACTAACATGTCGGTGCCAAGCGGCAAAATGTAAAGTAATTAACAAAACGAGCGAGGAAGTAAGGAACCCACTCGAGTCCTCCTGCGATCATTCCTCTAGTATTGACCATCTTGGAGGTAGAAGTAAGCTGAGTCCTCGGGAACCGGCTCTAAATCTGGCCATGCAAAACCAGAGAGGTTAGACCTCTAATAGTAAGTACCGCAAGGAAGCACGATAAGAGGAGTTAAAACCAGTAATAAGAGAATAGGATATATAGATCTCTGCTTGCTACTAGGATTCACATAATGTCACGACACTTCGATCCAACCTCCCAACCAAACAAGGACAGAGGTTGGCCCGTCATGTCTCGACACTCTGATCATTTTAGTTAGCTAACAGAGTAGGTACAGTACACAAACAAATCAACCTAAACGGCCATCCAACTCCTACGACTTACTACTGTGAGTCCCAAGTTATCCTGGAATTATGCAATAAGGATTTCTCAGTTCTTACTATGGACAAGCAAGGCTAGTCTATCCAATCAATCAATTGCGCCAATCATGAATTAGACGAGTCCCAGCGGGACGCCCGTCATCAATATACAATATACAATAATATAAGCAGATACCGCTTCCTGCCCGTGTGGCAAAATTACAGTATCGGTGGGAAACAGCCGGCCTGTTGGGCGCTAATAGTCCCAAAGAGGGTTGCCATGTAAGAACTCGGAGATCCATTCCCTCCATGCAATCATTATTTTATTTAACTTAGTAGCCTCTATGTTAAGTGAAATTCCATGCCGTGGATCATGGTCATTTCAGAATAAGTACTTCCGTACAAAGTACGATATGCTCAACTCTACAACGATACCCGTGCGGTTAGGTTGTAGGTCTTACATAGCATAATACAACAATTAAAACTAACCACAGAATAATCATGCCTTGACCATAGAGTACATATGCTGCTTTCGTAAAATAAATAAATAATTGTAGCCTGCATGTATCTATATGTCAATATTCGGGATTGACCAATTGATTGTAATAGTTCATAGTTAATATGAACGTGTCCTATTCCATTTAATTCAATAAGACGACTAGCCAGTCTCTTAGTTCCATCTAGGAACGCATGATCAATAATTAATCAAGATAACAATCAATGTTAATTAATACCAAATTCGAGAAATAAAAATTGGGAAATAAATAATGATTGGGAAATAATGATTGGGAAATAAATAATCTCATGCGCCTGAGGAATAAAGATTCATGTGGCTGTGGAAAATAAATCTCATGCGCTGTGGGAAATGATTGGGAAATAGATAATATCATGCGCTGTGGAAAATGATTAAGAAATAAGTAATATCATGCGCTGTGGAAAATGATTGGGAAATAAATAATATCGTGCGCCTGAGGAAGAAAGATTCATGCGGCTGTGGGAAAAAAATCTCATGCGCTGTGGGAAAGGTTGAGAAACAAACAATCTCATGCGCTGAGGAATAATTGGAAAATAAATAATCTCATGCGCTGTGGGAAATGATTGGAAAATAAATAATCTCATGCGCTGAGGAATGATTGGAAAATAAATAAGCTCATGCGCCTGAGGAATGCGGCCGTGGGAAATAAATATCATGCGCTGTGGGAAAGGTTGGAAAATAAGTAATCTCATGCGCCTGTGGGAAATGATTGGGAAATAAATAATCTCATGCACTGGAGAATGATTGAAAAATAAATAATCTCATGCGCTGAGGAATGATTGGAAAATAAATAAGCTCATGCGCCTGAGGAATGCGGCTGTGGGAAATAAATATCATGCGCTGTGGAAAAGGTTGGGAAATAAGTAATCTCATGCGCCTGTGGAAAATGATTGGAAAATAAATAATCTTATGCGCTGAGGAATGATTGGAAAATAAATAATCTCATGCGCCGAGGAATGATTGGGAAATAAATAAGCTCATGCGCCTGAGGAATGCGGTTGTGGGAAATAAATATCATGCGCTGGGACTGTTCTTCTTCTCCAAATTTCTGAGAACAGAACCATGGAAGAGAACCATGGAAGCCATTGCTTCCAAGCTCCATAAATCCTTCATCCCAAGCCCAAATATGGACTTCCATAGGTCAAAATTGGGTAGAATAAAATTCTCTACAACATGAAACCATCAAAACTTGAAGATAACAAAGTTTACTAGATCAAAACCTAAGAAACCCGAAAATACATCAAACTTAGATCTACAACAAATAAGCCATGGAAATTGGAAATGCTAAGTACTAAAGAGACTTAGAATCAAATAAGAAAGATGATGGAACAATAATAATGGGGATCCATCATGAAATAAGTTGGCACTTGCCTTGCTCTCCTATGTTGGTGGAAGAGTTATGAGGAAGAAGAAGAGAAATGAGAAGAAGAAATGAAAAGAGAGAAAGGGTTTGGGGCTTTAAAGGGGGTGGCGGTAGGTGGAAGTTTATTTCGGTTCATGATGAACCAACATAATTAAACCAATCTGAGCCGAACCCATAGCAAAGCTAAAGCAGAGTATAAAAGCAGAAAGTAAAGTGCAGAAATAAAATTGCAGGAAATTAATTAACATAAAATTAAAGGAATTTAAATACAGAGCAATACATGATAAATATAAAATATTTACATTTAAACAGTACATGCATTCTAAAAATACGTATTCTGGGAATGGGAAGTGACATCTCTACCCTCCTTAGAAAAATTTCGTCCTCGAAATTTCAGATCCAAGCATGATAGAAATATCGAAGCTAAACTAATCTAAGTATAAACAATTGAGTAAGCAATCATTCTACAATGATAATAACAAGTAATGTATCAACATCTAACAATCTACAACATTAAGCAATTCTACTTATAAGGTGACAAGCATGAGGAGTTAAGACAATCAAGGTATACTGAAGGAAATATACCTTGTGAGTCAAACAGGTGTGGATACCGTGATCGGATATCATCCTCACGTTCCCACGTTGACTCTCCTAAAGAGTGATGACCGCAAGCAACCCGGACAAGGTTAATTGTTCGGTTCTTGAGTATCTTCTCTCTTCGGTCCAAAATAGACACAGGCTGTTCCTCGTAAGACAGGTTGGTACCAACAATCAGCTCAGAATGATCAAGGACATGGCTTGGGCCAGGCCGAGTCATGTCCAGCCTACGTTGAGATAAAACGTAGTAAGCTGTTCTAAAGACAACAGGATAAGACTAAATGTGCTAACAGTTCTATAAGTGAAGAAGAATCATAAATGCTCCAAACACAAAAGTCGTCGTATATAGTAAAATATCCAGGTACAAGTAAACTGAAATGTAAAACTGGATACATGTCCAGTTACAAAATGATATAGTCTAATACATGTCTACTCTCAAAAGTCTAAGTAAACAAAAGACAACTAGGCGAGGTTCCCTGCAGGAACATCCTCGTAAAGCAGAGCCGGGTCCTCGGCAGTAATCCCATAATATGAGTCGCAGAGTAACTCCTCCTCAGTAAGGACACCTACAACGTTATCCTGTCAGGATGGGAGCAAGTACTAAATCTAGCAAACTAGCATATGAAACATGGAAATGAACATGAGAGGAATAACTGGAAAGCATGGCATCACATAGTCTATCATGGCAAGGACACATATGTCATAGAGACAGATGTATATATAATGTTTAAAACTGTAGCAGGTACGTGATCGGTCAATAGATGTACAATGCGCTGTGGCACATAATAAAATGTACATACGTACAAGTAGACAAGCATAAGTGTACATCCGTACAGAAAATGCGGGATATTTACCTGCGGTAAGGTATGCATATAAAATGCGACCAAGCTCGCTACTATAGGGGGGTCGTGATCACGTACACTACTATCAGTTTCCCCATAACCCATTTTCTAATCATGCGAGAGATACATCAAGACTGTTCTAAGCATGGTAGTAACTGGAAGTACAACATGTAGAGATCTAACTTGCTACCCCAAGGATCAGCATTTAACATGGTGGGGTTTACAGTTCATTTATGTGACAATATGTAAAGTTCGTAGAAAGTACTTGCCTCTAGCAAAGCAAAACAAAACAAGCTATGATAACAATGCTATGGATGTCCAGTAACTCATCGCTGTAGAAGTAAAATATAATAACTTAGTTTTACACTAAGCTAAAACACTAGGACACTAAATGGTGCGACACGACTTGTGACTGGGCACCTAGCCAAAATGATGACTTGGCATAGGAGACCAATGTGGGGTGACACACTATGTTAACTAACTTTCTAGGGTCTTTATACTAGTGAGGGATGGGGTTCAACACGACTAAAACTCCAAATAACACAAAAAGCTACAAGTCGTAATTAATCAATAAATAAATCAAAAGATCATTGTGTTCTAACAATTTTTGAAGTAGACAAAAAGCCTAGTTTTCCTTAAAGTAAAGTACCAAGGTGATCCTTGTTAATCATAGAAATTTATTATAATTTTTCTGGAATTTATTAACCAGTACAAATATTTTATAAAAATCAGTTTTCCTAAGTATACAGAAAATGAGTTTTGGTTTCATATGCCAAACTAGTGGCAAAACAGTAAATTAAACACTACAAAAATTATACTAAATTAGCTAACTTAACATAGTATCTAAAAACTATTTTTCCATAATTTTAGCAATACTTTAAGTATTTTTAGAAAATCAAAAACAGTAATGCACACAATAATTAATTATCTGCGTATTTTGTCCATGTATATAATTTGAACCAAAGTTCAAATACAGGACCCAAGGCCATGAATCAAGTCCAATATGACTTGTACAGGTCTTGAATGTGTGAAAACACATTTGAGCCCAAATACCCATGCTAGGCTTGGACACCAAATGGTTGCAGTAATTTAAATACAATAAAAGTATAATTTGGTGATAGTGCAAAATAAATATTATTATTTTAATAAGGCTAATTTGTACAAAAGAATATATACATACCTATGCTAAAAGTATATATAGATATATAAGGAAAAATACTTAATTTATAGAGTATATATATATTTACAAATATATATATATACATAAGAAAACACTTAATAATATAGTGTATATATATATAATATATATACGTATGAAAATATATATATTAACATATGTATATAGAATTTGCTAACTATAAAATATATACATATATATTAAATACTGTTAAAATACAGTATATATATATATATATATACTAATATATATATATATATACATATATATATATAAAAATACAAAACAAAAAAGAAAAGAAAACAGAAAAGAAGAGAAAAAGGAAACAGAAAGAAGAGGGGGGGGGGGGGCTCGAACCCGAGCCAGAGAAGCGCGCGGGTTTAATCGGGTCGGGCTGGCCAGGGGGTCAGCCCGAGCTCAGTGTTAGGGTTAGAGTTTATGTTAGTTTTATTAGGTTTAGGTTAGATTAATAAAAAAAAAATATAATTATCGGTCCTGTGTCCTGACAGTTAAGGACACATGTATCAACGTGTCTTCGCTTAGCACGACACGTACGACACGAGTTTCGTGTGTCCTCGTCTGCGTTCGTGTTCGCCAGGACACGGCGAACACTTTCGACCCAACACGAGACACGCACGACACGTCGTGACACTTGCAACTTACGTGTCCGGCCGTCGTAGGGGGGTTCGATGGTGCTGACGGGCGGAGGAGACGTCGGGGTCAGGGCGCTCCGGTGGCGACGTGTTCGCCTCACTGCGGCGAACCTTGTGACGGTGGTGGTAGGTGGTGGCGTGCGTCGTAGGGGCGGCGCTCGGGTCTAGTCGGAGCTAGGGTTCCGGTGGGGTGAGAGGGGGTGATGGGGCGGCGCTGGCGGTCGTGGGGGAAATTTAGGGTTAGGGTCTGGTCGAGGGGAGTGATGGGGATTTTATAGGGCCTCTGGAGGCGGTGGGGGCAGCCGGGAAAGGCGGGGGCAGGGCGGTGAGTCGGTCGGGGCAGTCGTCGGGTCAGCGGGGGTTTGTGAGGGAGGAGAGAGAGTGAGTGACTGGTCGGGGGGGGGTTTGGCAGGTTAGCACAAAAGTCCCCCAAGTTTAGGAATTGCATAATCGATTTATTAGCGAGATAATACAAAACAGGATTTGCAAATCCTAATTAAAACATTTCCTTTTATTACAAACTGATATACTAACTATTCTAAAAATTGCAAAACATTATTAAAACAATTCAGAAAATTGCAAAATGATATTTTTTGTATTTTAAAACTCATAAAAATTCATTTAAAAATTCTAGAAAATTTCTAAAATTATATTAAATTATTTTAAAAGCAATAATGACATTTAATAATTAATTAACACTAGTTTAATAAATTTTAAAAATCAGGGGTTGACAAGTCTTCCCTCCTTGAAAAATTTCGTCCTCAAAATTCACAAGGATTGAAGACCTACAATATTCTAACATAGCAAGCAATGCAACAAAATGACTAAGGCTGCGATCGAAACTAACCTCTAAGGTATCAAGCGGGAACGGGTGGTTCCCTCGCAGCGGTTGGATCGAACAAGTAAGGGTATCTCTCCCTCATGTCCGACTCCCTCTCCCAAGTAGATTCACCTGGGGAGTGACGGCTCCAAGCTACTCACACTAGGGGTATAACCTTGTTCCTCAGCCTCTTCTCTCTCCGGTCTAATATCTCCACTGGCTGCTCAGAAACTGTAAGGCTCGGTCCGACCTCCAACTCTGAATGATCTAGCACATGACTGGGGTCTGGAACATATCTCCTCAGCTGAGATACGTGAAAGACGTCGTGAACTCCTGCTAGATTGGGTGGAAGTGCAACCCTGTAAGCTACCTCTCCGATCCTGCCAAGTACCTCGAATGGCCCGATGTATCTGGGGCTCAGCTTCCCTCCTCGTCCGAACCGGATCGTCCCTCGAGTAGGTGATATCTTCACTAGCACCATATCACCGTCTGCGAACTCCATCGGCCTGCGACTAGCATCAGCCCAGTGTTTCTGCCTGTCTTGAGCTACTCTGAGCCTATCTCTGATCATCTCGACTTTCTCTGCTGCATCCGTGATCATCTCTGGTCCGAGCATAACTCTGTCTCCGACATCATCCCAAAAGAGCGGTGTCCGGCACCGTCGTCCATAAAGCGCCTCGAAAGGAGACATACCAATACTGGCCTGGTAGCTGTTGTTGTATGAAAACTCTACCAAGTGCAGATGGCTCTCCCATGATCCTCCGAAGTCCAGCACGCAAGTCCTCAGCATATCCTCCAGTGTCTGTATCGTCCTCTCGGACTGTCCATCTGTCTGTGGGTGGTACGCCGTACTGAACTTGAACCTACTGCCCAACTCCTCCTGCAAGCTCCTCCAGTAGTGGGATGTAAATCTGCTGTCTCTGTCTGACACGATGCTCACTGGCACTCCGTGTAGGCGAACTATCTGCTGCATGTATAGCTCCGCCAACTTCTCGGTGGAAAGCCCCACCTTGAAGGGTATGAAGTGCGCACACTTCGTCAGCCTGTCTACAATGACCCAGATGGCATCCTTCCCTCCTTGGGAACGAAGAAGCCCTGAAACAAAGTCCATCGTAATATGTTCCCACTTCCACTCGGGAATGGGTAACGGCTGCAACAAACCAGCTGGCCTCTGGCGCTCCGTCTTGACCTGCTGGCAAACTAGGCATCTCGAGATGAAACGTGATACATCCCTCTTCATCCCGTGCCACCAAAGATGTTCCCGCAAGTCACGGTACATCTTGTTAGCACCAGGGTGAATAGAATATCTCGATCGGTGTGCCTCCTGCAAGACTGCCTCTACTAGCTCTCCCTTCGGTACGCACAATCGGCTGCCATGCCTCAGGGATCCATCCTCTGCTATAGTGAAGTCATTCAGCAATCCAGCTAATGCCTGGGGTCAAAGTCTGCGAAGGCTCTCATCTGTAGACTGTGCCTTCCGGATCTGCTCCATCAATCCTGACTGAATGTCAAGCGCCATCATCTGTATCACTGATCCTGGCCGAACTAGCTCGATACCGAGCTTCTCCAGATCCTCCCGCAAATGCCGATCAATCATCAGGTACCAGGCCATCGGATGCCTGCTCAGCGTATCCGCCACCACATTTGCCTTCCCGGGGTGATACTGTAAATCGATGTCGAAGTCCTTCATCAACTCCAACCATCGTCTTTGCCTCATGTTCAGCTCTTTCTGCGTGAACACATACTTCAAGCTTTTATGGTCAGTAAAGATTTCCACACGCTCTCCGTATAAGTAATGTTTCCATAACTTGAGTGCAAAGATCACCGCAGCTAACTCTAGGTCATGGGTAGGATAATTCCTCTCATGAGTCCGCAATTGCCTAGATGCATAAGCAATTACTTTTCCATGCTGCTGTAGGACACATCCTAGCCCCTTCCCAGAAGCACGCTAAAAATGGTGAAACCTCCAGAACCTGAAGGTAAAATCAGAACTGGAGCGGTCGTCAGCCTCCTCTTCAGCTCCTCAAATGCCGCCTGGCAGTCCTCTGACCAGATGTACT
The DNA here is from genome assembly GCA_029216955.1 of Iris pallida. Lineage (NCBI taxonomy): Eukaryota > Viridiplantae > Streptophyta > Magnoliopsida > Asparagales > Iridaceae > Iris > Iris pallida. Next base: position 22,104,988 of record JANAVB010005597.1, on the reverse strand, counting down.
CTGCGTCCTTTCGCGTCAGCTTCGTCATGGGTTCAGCTATCCTAGCAAAGTCCTGGACGAACTTTCTATAATAGCCTGCTAAACCCAGAAAGCTCCTGATCTCTGAAACTGACGTCGGAGCCTTCCACGTCTCAACTGCAGCAATCTTCCTGGGATCCACCGAGATTCCATCTCCAGTGACTACATGGCCGAGAAACTCTACTCGGTCTAAAAAGAACTCGCACTTCGGTAATTTGGCAAACAATCTCTCCTGCCTCAGAATCTCCAAAACTATCCGCAAGTGCTCTGCATGCTCCTCTGGCGTCTTCGAGTATATCAGGATGTCGTCGATAAACACTACGACGAACTTATCCAGATACTGGTGAAATGTCTTATTCATCAAGTTCATAAAGACAGCTGGCGCATTTGAGAGACCAAATGGCATCACCAGAAACTCGTACTGCCCGTACTTCGTGTTGAACGCCGTCTTCTGGATGTCTGCTGGCCTAACCTTCATCTGGTGGTACCCGGATCTCAAGTCTATCCTGGAAAACACCTTCGTCCCGCTCAACTGGTCGAACAAATCATCTATCCTGGGCAGAGGATATTTGTTCTTGATGGTGATGGCATTCAAGGCCCGATAGTCAATACACAACCGGACTGTACCATCCTTCTTAGGCACAAAGAGCACTGGTGCTCCCCATGGAGAAGCACTGGATCGAATGAAACCCTTTTTCAACAGGTCATCAATCTGCTCTTTCATCTCTATGGCCTCCTTGGGATTCACTCTATAGCAAGCCCGGGATACTGGTGATGAACCCGGCACTAGATCTATAGTGAACTCCACATCTCTGTCAGGTGGAAGTCCTGGAAGATCCTCTGGAAATACATCCATAAACTCCCTAATGATAGGGTGTGGCGGTGCTGCATCCCCGACTGTCGCACAACAGTTCGGCTCTAGGCTGATCTCCGGCCCTATCCTTCTGACACTGAATGGTGCTGTGCCTGGGGGACTGAACAAAATACTACCCTCATAGCAATCTATAGATGCATGGGCATAGCTAAGCCAGTCCATCCCCAATATGATATCATAACCGGGGAGTGGCATCACAAAGAATCGCCCTCTGAACTCTCTTCCGACTATAAAAATAGAACATCTATAGATAGATCTAATAGGCACTTGTCCTCCTTCCGTCATCACTCTACTAATCTCCGCAGTAGGTGTAGCTACTAGATGATGTTTATGCATAAACTCTAATGATAGGAAGCTATGAGATGCACCAGAATCAAACAAACATACAGCTAGAAAAGTATACAAATGAACATGACCTGTGATGACGTCAGCTAAGTAATCCGGCTCCGAAACCTGCTCCGGCTTCGGCTCAATGGCTAGACTATAAACCCTCCCCTGAGGTCCCTTCTGCTGCTGCAGATGCTGCCCAAACCTCTGCTGCTGAGTCGGAAGCGGTCCTCTAGGTCCCTTGGATGCTGGACAGTCCCGAAGCTGATGGTTGGCAGACCCACAGATCAAGCACTGCTTCAACCTCTTCCTACAGATGGAGATGTCGTGCCCTGGTCTTCCGCAGAAAGAACATATGGCTCCCTTCTGCTGCTGCTGTCGGGGTCCCGGGGCTCTAACTGGCGGGGTCTGATGATGTGGTGTAGGGGGACGGTAAGTCTGCTGGGGTGGCGTCGGCGCTCTCTGCTGGAAAGCCTGACGCTTGGACGGTCCCTCATGATGTACAGAAGCCGGCCTCTTGCATGACAGAAGACGCTCCTCGATGCTCCGGGCTAACTCTAGGCTCTGGTAATAGTCAGTCGTACCGTTTGCCACTATAAGAATGCCAATGTCTGGAACTAGACCATGGCAAAACCTACGGGTCATCTCCTCTGGATCAGCAACCAGACTAGGAGCAAAACGGCTCAGGCGACTAAACTCTCCCGCATAGTCATCAACAGAACGGTTTCCCTGCTGGATGTTCTGGAATCGTAGCCCCATGGCTACTCTAGCAGTGGTCGAGAAGAATTTCTTCTTGAACTGGGTCTTGAACTGGTCCCAGGTGGCTCTACCTCTCGCGAACAACGGCTCATTCCTGAACCAGCCTCCGGCTAAGTCTATCAGCAGAAATCCTGCTGCCTCGACCTGAAGGTCATCCGGCATCCTAACTCCCAGAAGCTTCCTCTCTACAGAATCTAGCCAGTCATCAGCTACTACTATGCCCTCAGTCCCTGAGAACTCCTTGGGATTCAGACCCATGAAGTCCTTGACCGTCCCCGCTCTCTGTCGTGGCTCTACATGTGGTGGGACCACGGGACGTCCCTCAGAATGCTCCATGCTCTGGCGGAGTAGGGTAGTCTGCTCCTGATGGGTTGTTAGGAACCCCTGGATCAGTGTGAGCAGCTGGGTTCCGTCGAGCGTGACGGAAGCCTGGGTGGGTATAGTGATAGGGGGTGGTGGAAGTATCGGGTCCTGCCGGGCCTGGGATGTGGAATGTGGTATCTGGGTCTGTGGATCTGTGGAGTGGGGGAATGTGGTAGGTGGAGGTGTATCAGTCAACCGGTCAGCTGACTGGATATGGAGGGCCCCATTCTCGGGGGTAACATACTGGGACGAACGAGTAAGCACCATCTAAATTACATAAAAAGACTTATAAGGACTTTGTTTAAAGTAAGCAATCATATGCAAGAAAATCTAATTATAATAGCAAACATGTGATGTATTTCCTATGTTGTAATCCTAGCATTCCTCTAAGTGTTCTAAGCGTCTTTCCTAATGTTGTCTAATTATCTTAAGTTCCTAATTGCAGGCATGCTTGGTACAATAACGTAACCAAACAGTTTAGTCAGGACCTGCGTGGGCCACCACTAAAAACATGTCATAGAGACAGATGTATATGTAATGTTTAAAACTGTAGCAGGTACGTGATCGGTCAATAGATGTACAATGCGCTGTGGCACATAATGAAATGTACATACGTACAAGTAGACAAGCATAGGTGTACATCAGTACAGAAAATGCGGGATATTTACCTGCGGCAAGGTATGCATATAAAATGCGACCAAGCTCGCTACTATAGGGGGGGTCGTGATCACGTACACTACTATCAGTTTCCCCATAACCCATTTTCTAATCATGCGAGAGATACATCAAGACTGTTCTAAGCATGGTAGTAACTAGAAGTACAACATGTAGAGATCTAACTTGCTACCCCAAGGATCAGCATTTAACATGGTGGGATTTGCAGTTCATTTATGTGACAATATGTAAAGTTCGTAGAAAGTACTTGCCTCTAGCAAAGCAAAACAAAACAAGCTGCGATAACAATGCTATGGATGTCCAGTAACTCGTCGCTGTAGAAGTAAAATATAATAACTTAGTTTTACACTAAGCTAAAACACTAGGACACTAAATGGTACGACACGACTTGTGACTGGACACCTAGCCAAAATGATGACTTGGCATAGGAGATCAATGTAGGGTGACACACTATGTTAACTAACTTTCTAGGGTCTTTATACTAGTGAGGGATGGGGTTCAACACGACTAAAACTCCAAATAACACAAAAAGCTACAAGTCGTAATTAATCAATAAATAAATCAAAAGATCATTGTGTTCTAACAATTTTTGAAGTAGACAAAAAGCCTAGTTTTCCTTAAAGTAAAGTACCAAGGTGATCCTTGTTAATCATAGAAATTTATTATAATTTTTCTGGAATTTATTAACCAGTACAAATATTTTATAAAAATCAGTTTTCCTAAGTATACAGAAAATGAGTTTTGGTTTCATATACCAAACTAGTGGCAAAACAGTAAATTAAATACTACAAAAATTATACTAAATTAGCTAACTTAACATAGTATCTAAAAACTATTTTTCCATAATTTTAGCAATAATTTAAGTATTTTTAGAAAATCAAAAACAGCAATGCACACAATAATTAATTATCTGCGTATTTTGTCCATGTATATAATTTGAACCAAAGTTCAAATACAGGACCCAAGGCCATGAATCAAGTCCAATATGACTTGTACAGGTCTTGAATGTGTGAAAACACATTTGAGCCCAAATATCCATGCTAGGCTTGGACACCAAATGGTTGCAGTAATTTAAATACAATAAAAATATAATTTGGTGATAGTACAAAATAAATATTATTATTTTAATAAGGCTAATTTGTACAAAAGAATATATACATACCTATGCTAAAAGTATATATAGATATATAAGGAAAAATACTTAATTTATAGAGTATATATATATATTTACAAATATATATATATATATATATATATATATATATATATATATATATATATATATATATATATATATACATAAGAAAACACTTAATAATATAGTGTATATATATATAATATATATACGTATGAAAATATATATTAACATATGTATATAGAATTTGCTAACTATAAAATATATACATATATATTAAATACTGTTAAAATACAGTATATATATATATATATATATATATATATATATATATATATATATATATATATATATATACATATATATATATATAAATACAAAACAAAAAAGAAAAGAAAACAGAAAAGAAAAGAAAAGGAAACAGAAAAAAGAGGGGGAGGGGGCTTGAACCCGAGCCAGAGAAGCGCGCGGGTTTAATCGGGTCGGGCTGGCCAGGGGGTCAGCCCGAGCTCAGTGTTAGGGTTAGAGTTTATGTTAGTTTTATTAGGTTTAGGTTAGATTAATAATAAAAAAATATAATTATCGGTCCTGTGTCCTGACAGTTAAGGACACAGGTATCAATGTGTCTTCGCTTAGCACGACACGTACGACACGAGTTTCGTGTGTCCTCGTCTGCGTTCGTGTTCGCCAGGACACGGCGAACACTTTCGACCCAACACGAGACACGCACGACACGTCGTGACACTTGCAACTTACGTGTCCGGCCGTCGTAGGGGGGTTCGATGGTGCTGACGGGCGGAGGAGACGTCGGGGTCAGGGCGCTCCGGTGGCGACGTATTCGCCTCACTGCGGCGAACCTTGTGACGGTGGTGGTAGGTGGTGGCGTGCGTCGTAGGGGCGGCGCTCGGGTCTAGCCGGAGCTAGGGTTCCGGTGGGGTGAGAGGGGGTGATGGGGCGGCGCTGGCGGTCGTGGGGGAAATTTAGGGTTAGGGTCTGGTCGAGGGGAGTGATGGGGATTTTATAGGGCCTTTGGAGGCGGTGGGGGCAGCCGGGAAAGGCGGGTGCAGGGCGGTGAGTCGGTCGGGGCAGTCGTCGGGTCAGCGGGGGTTGGTGAGGAAGGAGAGAGAGTGAGTGACTGGTCGGGGGGGGGGGGGGGGGGGGGGGTTTGGCAGGTTAGCACAAAAGTCCCCCAAGTTTAGGAATTGCATAATCGATTTATTAGCGAGATAATACAAAACAGGATTTGCAAATCCTAATTAAAATATTTCCTTTTATTACAAACTGATATACTAACTATTCTAAAAATTGCAAAATATTATTAAAACAATTCAAAAAATTGCAAAATGATATTTTTTGTATTTTAAAACTCATAAAAATTCATTTAAAAATTTTAGAAAATTTCTAAAATCATATTAAATTATTTTAAAACCAATAATGACATTTAATAATTAATTAACACTAGTTTAATAAATTTTGAAAATCAGGGGTTGACATAAACGATAAGCAACATCGCCTATCCTGTCAAGGATAACAAACGGCCCCACGTATCTGGGACTCAACTTCCCGCGAATGCCAAATCTAATGACCCCACGGGTAGGTGAGATCCGCAAGAATACGTGGTCCCCAACATAAAATTCTAGCGGCCTACGATGCTGGTCTGCCCAATGACGATGCCGATCATGCGCAACTCGAAGTCGCTCTCTAATTCCTTTAACCACTTCAACGGTCTGAACAATCATCTCCGGGCCTAACATCTTTCTCTCCCCAATATCGTCCCACGCTAGTGGCGACCTACACTTCTTACCATATAGTGCTTCAAATGGTGCCATCTGGATACTAGCTTGATAACTGTTGTTGTATGAGAACTCGACCAAGTGTAGGTGGCTCTCCCAAGATCCTCCAAAATCTAGGGTGCAAGCTCGCAACATGTCTTCTAAAGTCTGAATTGTTCTCTCTGATTGCCCGTCCGTCTGTGGATGGTAAGCCGTGCTAAATCTTAACTTGGTACCCAAGCTATGATGTAAGCTCTTCCAAAAATGTGATGTAAAACGGATATCTCTGTCTGACACAATACTGACTGGGACCCCATAATGTCTGACTATCTGCTGCATATACAACTCTGCCAACTTTTTTGTAGATTGCCCTACTCTGAAAGGAAGAAAATTTGCCACCTTTGTAAGCCGATCTACTATCACCCAAATAGCATCCTTACCACTTGGTGATCTCGGTAAACCGGTCACAAAGTCCATTGTGATATGTTCCCATTTCCATTCCGGGATAGGAAGCGGTTGCAATAATCTAGCTGGCCTCTGCTGCTCTGCCTTCACTTGCTGACATACCAAGCAACGGGAAACAAATCTAGCTATCTTCCTCTTCATCCCGTTCCACCAGAAGTGCTGCTTGATATCTTGGTACATCTTGGTCCCTCCAGGGTGTATAGAATACTGAGAATTGTGAGCTTCTGCCATAACCTCATGTCTGATATCTCCACTAGGCACACATAGACGTGACCCAAACCTAAGTGTACCATCTTCATGAATTCTCATCTCCTTCCTGAGTCCTGACTCATATTCTGCTCTAAGCTTCTGAATCCTTGGGTCTTGTGCCTGAGCTGCCTTGATCCTATCTACCAAGTTGGATTGAACTTGTAGACTCGCCAGAACTCCTACATCACTAGGAAGTATAACCTCGATGCCCATCTCCTGAAGGTCTTCTAAAATATGCCTCTGGGTTGTCAACATAAATGCGCCGCCTCTCCTGCTGAGAGCATCTACTACCACATTAGCCTTGCCTGGATGATACTGAAGCTCCACGTCGTAGTCCTTGATCAACTCCAACCATCTTCTCTGCCTCATGTTCAGTTCCTTCTTGGTAAAGATGTACTTCAGACTTTTATGGTATGTGTACATGTCTACTCGGTCACCATATAAGTAATGCCTCCATAGCTTCAAAGCAAATACTACTGTCGCCAACTCCAAGTCATGAGTCGGATAATTCTTCTCGTGGTCTCGAAGCTGCCTAGATACATACGCTATCACCTTCCCATGCTGCATGAGGACACATCCAAGTCCTTTACCTGACGCATCACAATAAACGGTAAGACCTCCGGGTCCAACTGGCAATGTAAGAATAGGCGCTGATATCAACTTCTGCTTCAGATTCTCAAATGATGCCTGGCATTCTGTCGACCAGACGAATGATACATTTTTCCGTGTCAAGCGGGTCATAGGTGCTGAAAGCCTCGCAAAGTCTGATACAAACCTTCTGTAATATCCTGCCAATCCCAAGAAACTCCGCACATCTGCTACGGTCTTGGGTACTGGCCAACTTTCCACTGCTTCTACCTTCTTGGGATCCACTGCTACTCCAGCTCCTGATATGATATGACCCAAAAATAAAATGTGATCCGACCAAAACTCACATTTGCTGAGCTTGGCATACAACTGGTTCTCTCTCAGAACCTGTAACACTTTCCTGAGGTGGTCTTCATGCTCCTCTTCACTGGCAGAATATACGAGAATGTCGTCAAGAAATACAACGACAAACTGATCTAAGTACGGCATAAAGATGCAATTCATTAAATCCATAAAGATTGCTGGAGCATTGGTCAAACCAAACCGCATTACTAAGAATTCATAATGCCCATACTTCGACCTGAATGATGTCTTGGGAATGTCCTCCTTCCGAACCCTCACTTGATGATACCCTGAACAAAGATCTATCTTGGAGAAAACTCTAGCTTTGCTCAACTGGTCAAATAAGTCGTCGATCCTGGGTAGTGGGTACTTGTTCTTTACTGTCGCCGCATTAAGCTTCCTATAATCGATGCACAATCTGGATGACCCATCCTTCTTCCCCACAAGTACCACTGGTGCTACCCATGGTGATATGCTAGCTTGGATGAACTTCTTCTCCTTCAGTTCCTCTATGTGTTGATATACCTTGGCTTGCTCTGAATCCGCCATTCTGTAAACTCGATCTGATATCGGTTTAGTTCCAGGTGCCAATTCTATACTGAACTCAATATCTCTAATTGGTGGTAGACCTGGAAGTTCTTCGGGAAATACGTCCAGAAATTCTTTAACTACCTTCGGAACTTGAACTTCTTCCATTGTCGTTATTACTCCCTGCTCTTGTTGAGTTGCCTCTGATATGACTAAGGTGAATCTCTTCATGCCTGGAATATCAAAAGATACACTCCCTCTACGACAATCTATCGTCGCATGACTGTCTTTCAACCAGTCCATGCCTAAGATAACGTCGAAATTTCCAACAGGAAATTCTATCAACCGGGCGGGTAAGAAATGCCCGCAAACTACAACGCTACATGCTAGGATAACTCTACTAACTCCTACGAGCCCATTACCAGTGAGTATATTTAACCTCCCTGGCAATGCCTCGAATTCCATTCCTAACCGTGTTGCAAATTGTGCAGATATAAATGAGTGTGATGCTTCCGAATCAAACAATGCTACTGCGGGATAAGAGGCGACGAGAATGTTACCTGCCACAACATCTTCCGATGCCAATGCCTCTTACAAGGACAGAGTGAATGCCTGCCCTCGACCTCCTTGCTGGTTCCCATGCTGCGGCCTAGCCTGGTGCTGTCGCTGGCCCCTGCCTTGGTGATGCTGGGGTGGTCTATGCTGGTGCTGCTGCATCGGTGGTCCCTGCTGCCGAAACATCTGAGCCTGTGGCATTAACGGACGCTGGGCCAATGGTCTCACTGCCACTGCGGATCCTCGATACTGCCCTGTCCCTGGTGCTGGCAGAGCAGAAAACTGCTGCACTGGTCCTCCTGACCTCGAATTCATGGGACATGTGGTAACCCGATGATCTGGATTTCCACATATCAAACACAGTCCGTTCAATGCCCCACACACATCTCTAGTGTGCCCCATCTTCCCACAATAAGTGCAGCCCGCTGGGGGTTGCTGATTCTTCTTCTGTTGCTGTTGCTGTTGCCTGGGTGGTGCTGGCCCTCGCATTGCTACATCGTGAATGCGAATGCCAGGAGACGGTGCTGTTGTTCGGGGAGCTGCTCCCCCTCCTCCTTCAATCTGACTGTGTGATCTCTTCTGACCTCCAGTCCTTGCCGTGATCCTCTGAGTGGTGATCTCATGCCTCCGAGTGGCCGTCAATATCTCATCGAAAGTCTGATAATTGTGTCCCTCTATCAACTTCAAAAGTTCAAGATAAAACCCTTGCTGAAACCTCATAGCCCTCTGGCTCTTTGTGGCTACCATCTCTGGGGCGAACCTACTCAATCTGCAGAACTCTGCTGCATAAGCATCTACAGTCTTGCCGGCCTGCTTGAGGTTGATAAACTTCTGTTGTAGCTCAAACTGCGCCACAACTCCATAGTACTTTGTCTTGAATCTTGCTGTAAAATCGTCCTAAGCCACAGGACGTCTGATGCCTACCTCCTCTGATTCCCACCAATCACGTGCGAGATCCTGAAGTAACAACTTCACCTGATCCACACATTCTTCTGCCGGCACCTTAGCGGCTGTCAAGATAGCCTCAATATCCTTAAGCCATGCATCTGCTGAGATGGCATCCTCCGTACCTTCGAAACGGCGGGGGTTGTACTTACAAAACCTGGCTGACGCTCCTGAATCTGTCCTTGCCCCTCTTTCCAAAGCTATCTGCAATCCTTGGTTAAGTAGTACATTCTGCTCTTGTAACTGAGCGTGCATACGTTATTGGGCTAACATCTGATGTTGCTGAGTAGCTATCATCCCTCTCATGATCTCCAGAAGGGCTGGTGTGTCCACTTCCACAGGGGTGGGTGGAACTATTGGTGGTGTTGGAACCTCCGGATACTGCGGTCCAGCTGCTGGTTCCACTATCACTTCTTCTTGGATACTCACTTGAGGTAGTACTGGTCCTTGTTGCTGACCAACATGGTCAGGTTGTCCGTGTTGCTCTTGTTGTTGTTGTCCAATCCTGGCAGATGCGGACGAGGTGCCCCTAAGAAAAGGGACAAAAGAACAATCAAACGATCGGACAGGAAAGATCAATGAAGTCAAAGGATACAAGAATGTCAAGCTAGAGTCGAGAGTAACGAATCATGAGATCAAGGGGGAACATGTGTGATTGAGACATCCTATAAATTAAAACACCCCACAAGTCTGAAATCAGACCTGCATGGGCCACCACTAAAACCTTGTCACGCCCCAGAACCAGAATACTGGAGAGCGGGGGAATGACTCAGCCAGCTACGTATTACGGGTAGTGAATACCGTATAATACGATCAATGCTGTCTAAAAGACAAGGGGGTGCATACTACATGAAAGTCTCGCTATGGTCACTTCACATCTATTGTCTCAATCATTCAAACAAGAAGCAATAACAGAGAAATTTAAGATAAAGCAATAAAGCGTCCCAAACGCTTAGTCAAAATGTTCTTGAGATCTGGCTTTACAAAACATAGCCAGATGATATAGCAACATATACACAATTGTTATCAGCTGCAGTCTGACTTAATTACAATTATGTAAAAGTAAGTGCAAGACTATCCGACTAACATGTCGGTGCCAAGCGGCAAAATGTAAAGTAATTAACAAAACGAGCGGGGAAGTAAGGAACCCACTCGAGTCCTCCTGCGATCATTCCTCTAGTATTGACCATCTTGGAGGTAGAAGTAAGCTGAGTCCTCGGGAACCGGCTCTAAATCTGGCCATGCAAAACCAGAGAGGTTAGACCTCTAATAGTAAGTACCGCAAGGAAGCACGATAAGAGGAGTTAAAACCAGTAATAAGAGAATATGATATATAGATCTCTGCTTGCTACTAGGATTCACATAATGTCACGACACTTCGATCCAACCTCCCAACCAAACAAGGACAGAGGTTGGTCCGTCATGTCTCGACACTCTGATCATCTTAGTTAGTTAACAGAGTAGGTACAATACACAAACAAATCAACTTAAACGGCCATCCAACTCCTACGGCTTACTACTGTGAGTCCCAAGTTATCCTGGAATTATGCAATAAGGATTTCTCAGTTCTTACTATGGGCAAGCAAGGCTAGTCTATCCAATCAATCAATTGCGCCAATCATGAATTAGACGAGTCCCAGCGGGACGCCCGTCATCAATATACAATATACAATAATATAAGCAGATACCGTTCCCTGCCCGTGTGGCAAAATTACAGTATCTGTGGGAACCAGCCGGCCTGTTGGGCGCTAATAGTCCCAAAGAGGGCTGCCATGTAAGAACTCGGAGATCCATTCCCTCCATGCAATCATTATTTTATTTAACTTAGTAGCCTCTATGTTAAGTAAAATTCCATGCCGTGGATCATGGTCATTTCAGAATGAGTACTTCCGTACAAAGTACGATATGCTCAACTCTACAACGATACCCGTGCGGTTAGGTTGTAGGTCTTACATAGCGTAATGCAACAATTAAAACTAACCACGGAATAATCATGCCTTGACCATAGAGTACACATGCTGCTTTCGTAAAATAAATAAATAATTGTAGCCTGCATGTATCTATATGTCAATATTCGGGATTGACCAATCGATTGTAATAGTTCATAGTTAATATGAACGTGTCTTATTCCATTTAATTCAATAAGACGACTAGCTAGTCTCTTAGTTCCATCTAGGAACGCATGATCAATAATTAATCAAGATAACAATCAATGTTAATTAATACCAAATTCGAGAAATAAAAATTGGAAAATAAATAATGATTGGGAAATGATGATTGGGAAATAAATAATCTCATGCGCCTGAGGAATAAAGATTCATGTGGCTGTGGAAAATAAATCTCATGCGTTGTGGGAAATGATTGGAAAATAAATAATATCATGCGCTGTGAAAAACGATTGGGAAATAAATAATATCGTGCACCTGAGGAAGAAAGATTCATGCGGCTGTGGGAAATAAATCTCATGCGCTGTGGGAAAGGTTGAGAAATAAACAATCTCATGCGCTGAGGAATGATTGGAAAATAAATAATCTCATGCGCTGTGGGAAATGATTGGAAAATAAATAATCTCATGCGCTGAGGAATGATTGGGAAATAAATAAGCTCATGCGCCTGAGGAATGCGGCTGTGGGAAATAAATATCATGCACTGTGGGAAAATGTTGGGAAATAAGTAATCTCATGCGCCTGTGGGAAATGATTGGGAAATAAATAATCTCATGCGCTGAGGAATGATTGGAAAATAAATAATCTCATGCGCTGAGGAATGATTGGGAAATAAATAAGCTCATGCGCCTGAGGAATGCGGCTGTGGGAAATAAATATCATGCGCTGTGGGAAAGGTTGGGAAATAAGTAATCTCATGCGCCTGTGGAAAATGATTGGGAAATAAATAATCTCATACGCTGAGAAATGATTGGAAAATAAATAATCTCATGCGAGGAATGATTGGGAAATAAATAAGCTCATGCGCCTGAGGAATGCGGCTGTGGAAAATAAATATCATGCGCTGGGACTGTTCTTCTTCTCCAAATTTCTGAGAACATAACCATGGAAGAGAACCATGGAAGCCATTGCTTCCAAGCTCCATAAATCCTTCATCCCAAGCCCAAATATGGACTTCCATAGGTCAAAATTGGGTAGAACAAAATTCTCTACAACATGGAACCATCAAAACTTGAAGATAACAAAGTTTACTAGATCAAAACCTAAGAAACCCGAAAATGCATCAAACTTAGATCTACAAAAAATAAGCCATGTAAATTGGAAATGCTAAGTACTAAAGAGACTTAGAATCAAATAAGGAAGATGATGGAACAATAATAATGGGGATCCATCATGGAGCAAGTTGGCACTTGCCTTGCTCTCCTAGGTTGGTGGGAGAGTTATGAGGAAGAAGAAGAGAAATCAGAAGAAGAAATGAAGAGAGAGAAAGGGTTTGGGGCTTTAAATGGGGTGGTGGTAGGTGGGGGTTTATTTCGGTTCATGATGAACCAACATAATTAAACCAATCTGAGCCGAACCCATAGCAAAGCTAAAGCAGAGTATAAAAGCAGAAATAAAATTGCAGGAAATTAATTAACATGAAATTAAAGGAATTTAAATACAGAGCAATACATGATAAATATAAAATATTTACATTTAAACAGTACATGCATTCTAAAAATACGTATTCTGGGAATGGGAAGTGACAGGCTATACGTTTACGCTGAAATATTAGAGGTCGACATTCTGCCTTATTCAGTAAGGGGTCCGCGAAATCAAAACCCCGCCTCGCAACGGGCTGAGACTTGGGCACGGTAAGCCAAATCGGACGTATAATTCAATGAAGCACGAAGTGCTCGAATGGCTAAGTCAGGAGAGTTGGCCGTGCAACGAAGTTATGAAATCGAGCCGCATCGGCTCGACAGAACGACAAGGCGTATCGACTCAAGGTGGGGGGGGGGGGACATTGACTCTCTTTCCTACTCCTTCATGCCTAAGTAAAATATATTTCATTGTATGCTGAGTTAACCTATCAACGCCATGGACGTGGCTCGATAGAGAGATAACCATAGTGCGTGTCGAACATTAGATATAACAATTGAAATGAATCGTACAGCAAATGTACGAGTCGCTATGGAACATTGAATAATGCAAAGGCGAGCGCCTCGGTGCGCATGCCATAAGAACATGGGATAACTGTATCAACGAGTGCCCAGTGCATAAGTCATTCCGTGTCCCCGCGTACGAGTTAGCATGCTAGAACATTGAAAGGCTATATCGGTGCGAGTGCCTCAGTGCACGAACGATAGAACATTGAATACCTTATCGAGGCGTGCCTCAGTTGCACGAGTCGGAAGGATGGATCATAAGTATAAAACGCGTTGAATACTAAGGTGTAGAATACGGAAACACGGCTTCGAGGCGTGCGTTGAATGCACGATGCAAGGAAAGAAGACGAATGTGCGCAGCTGCACAGTACTTACAAAAGACGGCGTCGTTGCGACGAGGATAACAGTTGTGGCATGGATATGGCATAACTGTCGATGCGGCATGGTGCCTTCGAAATATTCGTGGCCTTCGAGGCGTTCGTTGAGAACATTGGGGCGTTGTGCCAATTGAAATAGAGATAGGCAAACTTGCTTGGTTGTATGAAAGATAAGATGCGTTGCATGGTCAAATGGACTTAAAGATATAAAGAAGCCTGTGCACGGGCATCCCTCGAACGTGGCGCGCCAGGGCGCTGGAACCGTTCGGCCTAGGAGGGATTGCGTTTACGGTATTGTTGGTGCACTTTATTTAGACGGGTAGCGACCTTCTAGTGAATGTGATAAGCCACTTGCTGCGATTAGTTCGGTGGTCCTCTGATGTTTTGGTTAGCAACCGCACAGAGTTATCATCGTCTTATGTTTCGATTTGATAAAAAATATAAGTCCATTCTAGCCCGGAAAGCTAGTGACCTTCATATAGTTAAGGGCGATGGGTTGAAAGTGCAAGGTATACATACATCGTGCACATATAGATCCTGAATAAAGGGCACTTATAACATGACATGAAAAGCTGATAGGCGTATTCACCTTGCGTCGGTGCAAGGGCGAGTGCGTCGATATTGGTAAGAAGTCACTAAACAACACGAGATTGCTTGCCCGTTTACTTATGTGAATTGGATAACATGCTTGCCATGATAACATGCTTTACAGTACTCATCCTAAGGAGAACATAGAAAGAGAACTAAATTGTATGTTTGCATGAATCAATACAATACTAAATGTCGATTTGTTAAGTGGGTTTTTGATCAGTACAGCGAGGACGAAAGTACTAATCCCCCACTAGTTTGCTAGCAGGTTCATGGATTGGTCTGCTCGCGGCGGAGCTTCCCTTAAACGTGTTGAGGCTTGGAATGCCAAAGCGTATTGAGGCGTGCAACCGCATTGACGCTCGAACATGCAACAAGATCGATGCGACCGAGATATAGAAGGCATGATGTATGGAACGGTGAAATCCTTTGTGGCAAGAGAGAACCTGAGTGTTGTAGCCAATCTGGCATATATTGTTGGGCTATCGAAAGCCTTTGTAATCTCATTTCGAATATCAATAAAGAGAATTATTTCGTATACTCTGTTTTTCTTTCGTTGTTAATATCAACTCAAAGATAACCATTTGAGAACTTGTCGTCTTGCCTTGCACGAGCGCAACTCCAGGCTCGTGCGACATCACGTCCCCTGCGAGGACGATGATTCGGGTGATTCCGGGTCAGGGCGTGACACTGGTGATAATTTGGTGTCACGACCCGCTCCCGAATAATCGAACACGAGTCGGACACTTCCAGCTTTCGTCGATGGACACGACGAAGTAAGATGTACAATTCTAAGGAAAACTCCAAGATACAAAAAATATAAAATATCACAGCTACTATACACATTCCCAGAATCACCACAATCCACAAGTTATTTATACAATATCATCCGGAGACAAATCCGGTAACATGAATAAAAATTATACAATCCTGAAATCCTCAATACAATACAATACAATACATGATAAACTCTAAACAAATCTAGGCAAAAGTCTGACTATATCTCTGTAATCTAAGTCCATCCTGAAATAGAAACTCCACCATCTCCGGGCTCTGACCCAAGGTGGTACCATATCCTCAAGATACCTGCAACGTATCCTGTCAGAAAAAGAGCAAAGTACAACCCCGACAAGAAGCACTAAACAATGTAAACTGAAATGCATGAAAAAGAGTCACAATATGAACTATGGTACAAGACATGAACATGAAACTGTGGTACATGAATAACGATGAAACCATAGTACCAGAACCAGAACAATGAACTATACTATCAGTGTAACATGCATTTGAAATAACTATCAGAGTATGTGACCGGCTGGATAAACAATGAACAGTGAACATCGAACAATGAACAATGGTACGGCTTAGAGTCTCACGTACACGATGTGAAACCTAAGCTATTAGTCAATGCCTAGCTAAATAGGATTGGTCACATATCTGTAGTATTTTTCCACCCCAATGTACAAGTAAGAACAATGAACTATGAACAATAAACGGTGAACAATGAACAGTCGTGTGTACAACGTGTCAATAGGAGAACATGAAGCAAGACAGAAATACAGAGTAAAGGGATCGAGTCGGTGTACTTGCCTTGCTCTTCAAACCAATGAGTCTCAAGTGGTCACCTAGAATTAAGGTACAATTAGGTTAGGAACTAAATAATTACATTAACTAATTTAACTTATCTACTGCTAATCATAAACTTAACTAATTGTCACCCTTAGAATAATACTTAATTAATTGCTAACTAGCTATTTCTAATACTAAATATAGGTAAAACAAACTAACAAATTTTTATAGAAAAATATAATATAGCTTAAATCAAAATAAATACTAGCAAAATCGTTCAAGTTTAGGAAATACTTTCTAGCTAAACTCTTTACAAAATTATTGTTAATACAATATTATCTAAATAGTGTTCTAATCAAATAGTACTAGCAATATATAGATATGGTAAAACGTTTACTAAATCATTTGCTATAAAAATATTATACAATTTACTAATCATATTAATATGAAATTATTCAAAGTTAGCAAAGTGTCACCATTAAATGGTAACCCAAAACTCTCTACATCCAACCAGCTATGTTCTCTAGCTCATTGCAAAATTGCAACCGACTTATGATGCCAAACCCATATTCCTCATTCCACAACACAGCAGACTCCACACCAAAACACACTTCAAATCTCAGGAAAACCCATACACACGACCCAGCAGAAGGAAGGTTCAACTAAGTTACAAAGAGAAATATACATAATATATTTTGAAATTGCAACAGTTTTAACTAAGGTTTCCTCTTGCTCGCGTCCGATACTCCAACACTAGACTCCATCCCGCGCTGGTAGAAGCAATACTTGACACGAACAACTCAGGACACGAATAATACTGAACACGAATTACCCGGACTCCCCGCATTCCAAACCTGACCAAAGTTCCATCAATTCTAGATACGAAATAACTAACAACAATCGAGAAGAGTAGTAATACATGTATGCAAGGATCGCGTCCTGGAGTAGACTCACAACCTCAGGGAGTCGAGTACAGCCCCTTCGTTTTCCCCCAATCGGTTCCGTCATCGCTTAGATCGGAATGGTGAGCTCCGATCAATCCAACCAATACTCAACAGAGAATGGTTACTACGAATTCACCACAAAGAGAAATCAACCGATGATCGGTGAACGGATCGATCGATCATAAATTCAAGGACAACACGAAACATCGATCGAGACTTACCGGGTTGGATCGATCGCCAAAAGAAACGTCGCCGGAAAAGTCGCGTAGTCGAAGACCCGCTCGCCGCCTCGTCCTCGTAATCACCAGAGTGTCCGCACGCCGCCGAAGAAGAACTGATCGTTGCCGTCGTCGACGAACTTGCCTCGCCGTGGACGAAGACTCGCTGATGCCGATCGCAGCCGTCGAAGAAAGGATGAGCGCCGCGTGAGAACGCCGGCGGAAACCCGAGATCCTCCGCTCGGAGAGGAATAGCGCCGCTGCTTGGTGGAAGGCAGTCTGGTCGCTGTCAGCGGCGCGCACCGCCGGAGAAGGGCCGTGCGCTTCCGGAGAAGGGAGGAGCCCCGCCGCCGCGTCGTCGCCGGATTCTTCAGAAGTTAGGGTTAGGGAATTTGGGGGTGAAGAGTTTCGTTCTCCTCTGTTTTCACAGAGTTGAAAAATGAAATGAGAGAGAGAAAGAGAGGAATAAATAGAATTGAGAAAGTAACTTGGTATTTTACAAAAGGCCCCCCGCAAATTACTTATTTACACAATAATAGAAAAATTAGTTAGGAAAGTTTGTTAGTTACCAAGTTGTTAGAAACTTGGAGGAAGGGAAAAGAAATGGAGGGAAATTTTAGGGAACTAAATTTTGAAACCAAATTCAATTTGCTCTAAATAAATATCCATTTAGGAAAATAGGTAAATCAATTCAATATTCTCATAAATAAATATGGCTAAATTTATAAAATCCCAAAAAAATACAAAATTTCAATAATTCGAAAAAAGCGGGGTTACATTTGGCAACTAGATTTTTAATACAATTATACTATTTGGCTTCTAAAATATTTGGGTGATGCTATCTTCCATTATGTGGCATCTGACATGGCAGATGACATAATAGCTAACATGGCAAATTTTAACAAAAAAAATTAATTATCCAAAATTTTTAATATTAATATTAATATTTAATATTAATATTAATAGTAATGTTAATTTTAATGTTAAGGTTAATTTTAATGTTAATTATCATGTTAATTTAATGTCAGTTTATTAATTTACTATTAATTTTAATATTAATTTTATTGTTAAATTTTGTCATATCAGCAACCATGTCATCTGCCACATAATGGGAGATGGTATCACCAAAAGTTTTTGTTAGCCAAATAGCATTTTTGTTTTTAATAAGCATGACATAATTCATCCAAATTTATCACAACAAACTTTTTTCTTTCATTCTACTACCTACAAACAATCTAGTGATCTTCGGTAAAAATGTAACTTTTTTGATGCCATGAAAAAAGAACAACGATCACCGCAACCGCAAAGTCATCATCCTCAACTTGCACTACAATCTCATGAGGTACAAGGACCTAAACTCGCGCCGCAACCTCAAAGGGTACAAAGAGTTCAATCCGTGCAACCTCAGTGGGCATTAGGCTACGGATAATGAATAAATCATAATTGGATGGAATCAGAAATTTAGCAGCCCTTAACGGAGTTTATGATCAGCGTGATACCGGAAGAATAATATCGCTTGGAATTCTTGTTTTATACATGCATTGTAAAAACGACTCAATGGAAACCTAAGTGTGGCATGAAAAATCTACATAGACATCTTAACAATTGTATCTAGTATCTTACAGTTTTATTAAAAAGCGTTTCAATTTTTAATATTTTTATTATTGTAGACCGAATATTAGCCATTCACTTATATTCCTCTGTGAGTCATACACACATGGACTAAGGCCTCGTTTGGTTCACGGAATCTCTCCGGTGGGAAAGGAAAGTGATTACTTTACTATGTTTGTGTGTGAATTGAGGAGGAAAGGAAAGTGATTCCCAATGGAAGGAAAATTAGGGGGAAAAGTGATTCCATCCATCCAAGGAAGGAATCACTTTCCTACACAAGTTTTTTGGCATTGCCAAACATCGGAAAGAAAAATCAATAGAAATTAAAGTTTTCCAAAGAAAAAAAAAATGACAAGAAATTGATTTCCTTTCCCTTCCATTCCGCGAACCAACCGAGCCCTAAATAGAAATGGACTTCTACATTGCATGTGCGCATGGGTACACAAGTACACTCCATTAATAACTTGAGGTACACTGAAACGGAGGAGGAGGAGACCCGCTCGGCCGGTTAGCGGCGGCACCGGGCTGGTCGGAGTCCACCAAGTCGGCATGGAGCTTCGCGTCCAACGACGTATGGGCCAACCACTCGAGCGTTGTGCCGCAACTACGCGAAGCTGCTCCTGGAAGAGGACGGTTTATTTGACATGGATGACATTGATCTCTTCTTCATTTCCGAAGCTGAAACTACAACAAAACATTCTCTTTCGGACCGAAAAGCGAAGGGTTTTACATGGAAACCTCAGAAATTGAGCGAAATCAATATTTTTTTTCCTCTCCAAAGATTCCAACTTCACATGAAATAAGGCCACATTTGGTTTGCGGAATTGAAAAAGTGAAAGTAATTCCTTTACTTTATTTGGATGCCAAAATTCGGAGGAAAGAAATTTGGTTCCCAAGAGGAAGAAAAATAGAGAGGAAAGTGGTTCATTCCATATTCATTTTCCTCTTCTTAGGATTCACTTTTCCTTCCAATTTTTTTGGTTTTTTCAACCACCGAAAAGAAATTTGATTGGAATAGTAATTTTTCAAAGGAAAAAAAAAAAAATCAAAGAATCAAATTACTTCCTTTCCTTTTCTTTCCTTTCCGCGAACGAGACTAAGATCATTCCGGGTCGAAAAGAAGGAGAGGAAGCAACTGTTGGGAAAGAAGCGCGAAAACTTTTTCCCAAACCGGAGAGTACCTGCGAGAGGACCGAGCAAACAACGCACGAACCCAAAAACAAGCACACAAAAACAACCACGCAGACACAGAGAATTTTTGACGTGGAAACCCTTGCGGGAAAAAACCACGGGACGATCGGAGTCCAACCCTGAGAAGCCTCCACTAATGGAATAGAAGAATTACACCCTCTACAAACTCCTCCCGATCCAAATCGGATCCCCACAACACTCAGAGATAAGAACAATGATTGCAAGGCTACGAAGAGCGAGAACGACGAGTAGAGATTATCCGAACACGATCTCCTTCGAATGACGACCTTCAATCCTCCGTCTTCTTCTCCGAAGTTGTAATGGCACTCTTGCCTCCTTCTCTCTCAAACTTGTGTTGTCCAATGCGATTATGCCATAATGAATTAGGGTTGAGAAAACTCAATATATCTCCCTAATCCCGCAACCAACCTGGACCGTTGGATTAGATCCAATGATGAAAACTCATCCAGAAATCCGCTTCAGCCCCCCGACACACAGAGTTCGGCCAGAACTCTGTGTGGGGCAACCAGCACTGGGTGGCCAAACCCTGGAACGGCCAGACCGAGTTCGGCCAGAACTCGGCCTGGGACCGAGTTCGGCCCGAACTCGGCAGACTTGGTCCAGAACCCCCTTTGGGGCAGCAGCAGCAGCAACAACTACTCCCGAGCTTCTCCGACATCGGACGGCGCTCGTCGCACTCCGGGATCTTCTCCACATAGGTTGGGAACCCCACCCACTCCAACAAATCTCTCCCTTCACAACTATGGGGAGGACGTCGTCATCCCGACGATCTGCCTGCAGTACTCAAACTTTCCCCTTGGTAGAATCTTCGTGAACATATCAGCTCCGTTGTCATCTGTATGCACCTTCTCAAGCTCCGCGTCCTTCTTCTCAACCACATCCCGTATCCAATGATACCGAGTCTCGATGTGCTTGGACCGGCTATGAAACGTCTGATTCTTCACAAGATGGATAGCACTCTGACTGTCGCAAAGCAAAGTATACTGCTCTTGCTTCAGTCCCATTTCCTGCAACAGCTTCTTCATCCACAACAGCTCCTTGCAAGCCTCCGTCGCCGCAATGTATTCCGCCTCCGTCGTCGACAAGGCAACACACTTCTGCAACCGCGACTGCCACGACACTGCTCCTCCCTCAAGCATCATCACGTAGCCTGAAGTCGATCGCCTCGTGTCTACATCTCCAGCCATATCAGCGTCGGTATACCCAACCAGCTTCGGCTCGTCACCACCAAAGGAAAGTCTCCAACCAGCAGTGTCCTGAAGATATCGTAGAATCCACTTGACCGCACTCCAGTGTACCCTTCCAGGATTCGAAAGATACCTGCTAACCGTACCAACTGTATGAGCAATATCTGGCCTCGTACACACCATGGCATACATAAGGCTTCCCACAGCTGAGGCATATGGAACCCGCTCCATATCTTCCTTTTCGTCCTCGGTAGATGAACACTGCTCCTCAGTGAACTTAAAGTGAGCCGCGAGGGGGGAACTCACTTTCTTCGATCCGTCCATCCCGAAACGCTGAAGTACCCGGTAAATGTACTTCTTTTGGGACAAGTGTAGCAGCTTGGACTCTCTCTCTCGGCTGATCTCCATCCCAAGAATAGTCTTCGCTGCGCCCAAATCCTTCATAGAGAAGGCCGCGCCCAGTTGGCGCTTCAACTCCACTATCCTAGTGGCATTCCGACCCACTAATAGCATATCATCAACATAGAGCAATAAGATGATAAAATCATCATCGGCAAAGTACCTCACAAATGCACAATGGTCCGACGTCGTCCGTGCATAACCATGCTCCCCCATAAACGACTCGAACTTTCTGTACCACTGCCTCGGAGCCTGCTTCAGACCATACAAGCTCTTCCTCAACCGGCAGACCAAATGTGACTTGCCCTTCTCACAGAATCCCTCCGGCTGCTCCATGTACAACTCCTCCTCAAGATTACCGTGGAGGAACGCCGTCTTCACGTCCATCTGCTCGACCTCCAAGTCGAAACTGGCTGCTAATGCTAGCACCACCCGAATAGACGAATGCTTGACGACAGGCGAAAAGATCTCATCATAATCCACGCCTTTCCGCTGACCGTAGCCCTTGACTACCAGCCTCGCTTTGTATCGAGGGCGAGTAGCATCATCCGTCTGCTTCACTCTGAACACCCATCGATTCTTCAAAGCCTTCTTGCCCTTTGGCAACCGCACCAGATCATAAGTAGAATTGGTGTGCAAGGAACTCATCTCCTCCTGCATAGCTACCATCCACTCCTGCCTGTGTTCGTCTTCCATAGCCTCTGCGAAACTTTCGGGCTCTCTCCCGTCAGTCAATAGCACATACTCATCCGGCGAGTATCTCGTAGATGGTCGACGATCCCTGTTGCTCCTTCTCAGTGGAGCCACTGGTGCTGGCTGTATACCGACAGCCTCCTCCCCTTCAGGAACTACCTCTCCGGCATGCTCATCCTCCTGAGGGACACCCTGACCACCATCAGCAGGCTCATGATCAAGGTTGGGAGCAACTCCATGTACCGGCTCCCCCATAACTGGATCCTCTGCGATGTCCTCTAGAAACTGCTCGAAGCGAAATGACTCTAACTCAGGCAATTCCTCAGCCTCAGAACGCGTCTCGGAATCCTGAGTGTTGGTCATGGTCTGATCCTCGACGAACACCACGTCCCTGCTTCTGTAGAGCTTTCCTTCCACTGGGTCGTAGAGTCTATAGCCAAACTCATCCCGACCGTAGCCGACAAAGACGCATCGCCTCGTCTTCGGCTCAAGTTTGGTCCTCTCGTCCTTCGGTACATGCACGAAGGCCTTACAACCAAACGCCCGCAGGTGACTGTATGACGGCTCCTTGTCGTACCATACTTTGTCAGGCACATCATCCTGTAAAGGAGCACTAGGAGACAAATTAATAATATAAGCAGCTGTGAGAAGAGCCTCACCCCAATAACTGTCCGACAAGTTTGCTTCTGACAGCAAACACCGCACCCTCTCCATCAGTGTCCTGTTCATGCGCTCCGCTACACCATTGATCTGAGGTGTCTTTGGTGGAGTCTTCTGGTGTCGTATCCCTTGCTCTCTGCAATACGCATCAAGACCGATGTATTCGCCGCCATTGTCGGACCGAACACACAACAACTTCTTGCCCGTCTCCCTTTCAACGGAGGCCTGAAACTCCTTGAAAGTAGGCAGCACCTGATCCTTGGTCTTTAAGGCATAGACCCAAATCTTCCTGGAACAGTCATCAATAAAAGTCACAAAGTAAGAAGCACCACCAAGAGATTTTACCTTCATAGGACCGCAGACATTCGAGTGAATCAACACGAGCAACGCCGGCTTCCTCGAACTTGGGTGACTTTGGAAAGATACCCTATTTTGCTTCCCAGCTAAACAGTGCGTGCATTTCTCCAACTTTGTTGACTTGAGCCCCGGAATCACTTTCCTGTTCACCAAGTAGCTCATCTCCTTCTCGCTGATATGGCCGAGCCGCCTGTGCCACAACTCGGTAGACGCATCACTGACTGCGTTCACCTCCTGTGCCCCCTCTGCACTCCCCTCCATATAGTAGAGACCGGACTTCTTGCTTCCTCTGGCAATCACCATCGAACCTCTGGAAAGCTTTCACTGACTATTCCCGAAGAGACTGAAGAATCCCTCGTCATCCAACCTTCCAACCGACACCAGGTTGAAACGGATATCAGGGACATGACGAACATCCTTGAGAACAAGAACCGCACCCGTCTTCGTTCTCAAATGCACATCTCCAACGGCAACCGCCTTCGACACATCTCCGCTGCCCATCTTCAACACGCCACAGTCGCCTGTCGTGTAAGTGGCAAACAGTGCCCTATTGTGAGATACATGTGCTGAAGCCCCTGAGTCCACCAGCCAAGAATTGTCATCGCAGGCGAGGTTAGTAATGACCTCATCACCTACGACGATCACATCGCCTCCATGCATCGAGGCCGCCGCTGTAGTGTTCTCTTCTTGCTTCCCCTTGTCGCCCTTCTTCTCTCTCTTCCAAGCGAAACAATTCCGCTTGATATGGCCCTTCTTACCGCAATGGTAACACTCTGAGTCCTCGTAACGACCCTTGGACTTCCCCCTGCTCTTGTCTCTGCCACCACATGGACCCCTGCTTTGTCCCTTCCGCGGCTCTCTGAAACAAGTGCCTCTGAGTGGTAGGATGTGGATGAAGTGCCCTGAGAACGTCTCCGCATCTCTTCATTCAACACCCCGCTCTTGGCAAACCCCAGACTGACCACGCCCTCTGGAGCAGAAGCGATCATAAATACTCGTACGGTCTCCCACGAGTCTGGCAAGGTACACAGCAGCCACAGTCCCTGAACTTCGTCGTCGAACTTGACTCCCATAGAAGATAGCTGGTCAACCACGCCCTGGAACTCACTCAAGTGATCCGAAATAGACGCCCCATCCTTGTACCGTAGACCCATCATCGTTCGGATCAGGAACAACTTGTTTACCCCGGTCTTCTTCGCATACAAGGATTCCAGCTTATCCCACAACGTCTTCGCGTGCTCAATATT